>CM027860.1:6929423-7285216 GCA_016097605.1 Eucalyptus guilfoylei
TTTTGTTTCCACTTAATCCAAGTATCTTTCTACATAAAGATGTCACAACTTGATCTTCAACGTGGGAAGATTACTTAGAGGGATCCTAAGCCCTAGCCGGTCAATATATTCAGTAGGACCCATATTTACTCATAAGCTCAAGCTAATTATTTATAGGGTGTAAACATATCCAGAACCTAAACTAATAAGTTATAAGTCACCACGTGTGAGCTCAATATTAGGTCTGTTCCCCCTTAATCTAAGTATCCTTCTACACCAAGATATCTCAACTCAAATCTCCAACATCCACCTTTATTCTTGTTTTTTTTTTCTCTAAATCTAATCATGATGGCTATCATTGAGACCACGTTACTATACCCACAATGTTCACTTTCACTTTAGGTCTCTTCCACCAAATTGAACCATGAAAGATTGCCTAGAACCACATTGGTCATGAGATTCCTTTCTTGAGATATCTAGCAAAGACAAATACACATTGGGAGGGAGCCATCAATTAATCATCGATCTAATGTAACTTATTGGGAAGCGACACAAGTCTAATGCTTATATGTGGGAGATGACCATGAGGGAGCTCAAGTTCAAGCTTGTCAACATATTCAATTGGAGTCACATTTATTTAAAAGTTTAAGCTAATGAGTTATAGGCAAATTAGAATATATTAATTACTTCACACCACACCAATTTTTCAATGTGAGTTTTCCTAACACAACTTACATGTGCACATCTGCTGGTATACCCCGTAGGCTTAGAAATAGGTTGCTCTCCTTAATTCAGGTATCTTTTTAGTATGAAACATGTCTCAACTTGAATCCACCAATGCTCACCTTCATCTCTTGTCTCTTTCTCCATACTAAATCATGAATGTTGTCATTAAAATGTGTTGCTACACTACAATACCCACTTGCACTTTGTCTTTTGTATAGATCAAATAGTGGTATTGATCACAGATTCCTTCTTCTTCTTTTTGGAGTATTGACCAAATAACAATACACACTTCGGGACAGGTGGAGCGGTGAGTTGGTTGGGCTTTGGGCAACTTTCGCAGTCCAGAGTGGCTGTGGTGATGTAATCTTAAGTGGAGGAGCCATGGTGGTAGGGTCTTGTGCTAGCTTCCCCAGAGTGATGCTTGAGTCGGGGTGCACATGCTTTGTAGGGAAGTAGTAGGTTGGCAGTGCATAAGCGAAAGTCGGACCCGGCGGATCTGGGTCACAAAAAAAAAAAAAACAATACACATTGGGGATGCGCCACCAATTAATCATCCCCTTTGATACCACTTGAGAAGCGTGCAATAAAGTTTGATAAGCATATGTAGGGAAATTTCCAGAGAACCCCAAGTGTGAACCTTTCAATATATCAAATTGGACTCATCTATAAATTAATGAGTTATGGGTCAATTAAGATGTATTTAGCTACTTTACATCACATTAATTTTCGGATGTGGGGGATTTTTTCTAATGCAATTCACACATGCATCTCAACACACTCTCAGGTTTGCTCTAGTATGTAATGACTTAATAGAATTTCATTTCTTCCGTTCTTGTGTATCTTGTCAACTCAGAAGAAAACCTGCTCAAAGTAGGAATCTAACTCCTATTAGGAAAATTATTCAATAACTTCTCACTTGTTCAGGCCTCAAACTACAAGTCTTTTTTGGATATGAGTTTTCATTTGCGTCAGGTTAACTTTGCGGGTTTAAGCTCGTTATAAATTCTCAAACGCAATGAGAGTTAAACTCCTTTATTAAATTAATTTGCCTGTTCCCTTTCCTGGTCTAAAGGACCCTCGATCACTACAATTGAGCTGTTAAAAAGAGAAGATCTTGAAAATCAAGAATGTGCTACTAATATTTTTGGCATGCTTACAACCATTGAGGTTAAAGCTTCAGTACTTGGTCAAAGAAAATTAAGAATGTTTCTTAACTCAATTAATAAACAACACATCGGAAAGAATGGAGGAACCAGAGCAAACCAATACCCTAAAAAAGTACGAGTCGAACGAACGGCCCACTTCAGTTCACCTTCTGGCAATTCAAGCAGATCCTGGCCCTGGTTTCCGATCAACGGCTTTATGTTTCCCATCTTGATCATCGACTTCGCAAAATCATCCCAAAGGCCTCCGCATCATCGCTGTAAGTTTTCACAAGCTCATCCGTTGACCCACCACTGTAAAGCGCCTGATCAGAGTGAAGAAGCCCCTTTGCGCCAACAGATTGTGGAAGTACAATGCGTCGAATTGAGCCGGCGAAGGATCCAAACCAGCGAGGTTGCTGTCCTCTCCAGTACGCGGGCACAAAGACTGGAGGCTCTGGCAAAATCGGCGGCGATGTTGGCGTCGTTGTATGTGCGGTTCTTGAAAACGCGACATTGCGCAAACCCAATTGTGTGCGCACCACTCAGCGCGACCAAGTCCCGTGTCAAGACCTTGCTTTTTGGAACGTGCTGATCAGTGAAGGCAAGTCCATGTTTGGCGCCGGAATGTCAGTGTTGGCCGTTGTCCTGCTCGCCGTGGTCGAGTCCCTCCTTCAAGTTGTACTTCCCATGAAGGCCCTCCAAGCTGAAATATATTCACATTGAACTTTGCTCGTATATGTGCAATATTATGCATGGGTATCCGTGGCTATACAGTGTGTTCAATTAGCTGGAGATTCTCTTTTACTTGTCTACGCTTGGTAAAATGACCCACATTATATGTGAGATTAAGGTTAGATGTACCGTAACAACAAGTCACGAGCTGCGATGGCCAAGATGTCGGCGCAAGATACGGTGAGCATCCACAAGCTTTGTCCACCTCTGCTTTAATTTGGTCGATCACTTCAAACCCTCTAGCTGAATTGTTATTCGGAAGCGCGACTTTTGCTGTCAATGGTAGGGGATGGATCCAAAAGTATTGAAGCATCGCAACCCTACATTATTGCATAAATGGAAACAAATCAAATTAGGACATGTGAGAGCGTCGCTAAGTAACCAGTGCGAACTTAAGAGTATTGTGGACATGTCGTACATTAACAAAGCAATCATGGAAGTGCAAACGCAGTAAGGAAGCGCCCATGCGTCGCTCCTGCTGCACTGCTGCCTCCACGACGCGTTTGATGGCAGGCAAAGCTTGAGGACAAGCGTAGTCGTAGAAGTGCGGCGTGAGGCCTTCCTTGTAAGGGCGCGTCGAGAAAGCTGACGTCGCCAGAAACAATAAGAGCAGTGCTCGGAAGAAGTTGAGGCTACTCAAAGCCATGTTTGGCTTCGTTAGCAGTTTGGAGCGAGACTGGGAGTAATTCTGCTTCAATCGATGGTGCTTTCGAGATTGCTTTGTTGGGGTTTTCGGATTTCTCGTTTCTGTATTTATAGGAATTGGGGGGCGAGAGAGAGAGAGAGAGAGAGAAGTTTTTGTGTTTCCTTGGACTTGGCCAAAAGAGATCTTGTCATACAAGAATCCGTGTGCAAGCTCACGAGTTAACCATTCCCAACAACGCAGAAACGAAATATACTTCATTGAATCGGTCGTGTAAGGTTCAATTAGTCGTAGGCATTGGAGTTTATTATTGCATCAATTTGGTCAATGTACTTATTTTCATTTGTTAGCGTGGTGTCCTACCAAATGGGAGAAAGAATGCACAATCATGTTGGATTTATACTGTGAATAAGAGTTTCTAGTTTTTATATTGCTGACTTTTGTTGAAAGTGGCTGTGAAGCCAAACCACGAACGAATGGCTCCAACTGAAGTGAAAATGTTGCAATTTCAGGTCGGTTCCACATACATATGGGGTACATTGGGTCAGCCCAACTATTATGTGGTTTTTACTATTTATAATCTAGATACAAGTGTGGAGTCTAGTTACTTGAAAGCCCATGAAATACTCTAAGTCTCATGAGCCAGGTACATTTAAACCTTTGGCTCGTGCATATTGTCTTAGACTAAAGTAGTTTACTTACGTAATTTGTGGTATTTAAACTAATAATTGCCAAATCTGAAGCCAGATTTCCCCTTATGCTCCGACCAATTACTATAATCATGTGAGTTCACGTAGTTCATCTTGGCGAACTCAATTTTAAGTAAGTTAGAAAGTTTAATTTTGTTCTTATTAATTAACGTTATCTTCCATGAAAATTGCAGTATGATAATTACTAAGATGAAAAGGTAATTATCTTAATTCAATTCTAGATCAAATTATACTTGTAAGTAGGGCTGTAAAAAAATATAAATAAAGAACTAACTATATAAATGAAATGTCCTTAATAAGTCAAGTAAACAAAATGGCCGTCACCCAAGAAAAAAAAAAGACATAAAAACAAAAGGGATGTACTCTGATGCTCTATTTGTTTCGCAAAAAAATAAAAAATTTGAAAAATACTTTTTCATGAATAATCACACTGTATGACTTGAGATAATTAGCTAATAAATTTTTTTTTTTAGACAACAATTTCATGTCTGAATATTTTTGTGGGTGTTGAAATTATTCTTTGTTCATTCATTTTAAAAGTAATTCAAGCAATCATTTTTTGAAAATGTTTTTCAAATGGTTCATTTTTTGCAAAACAAACACAGGCTAAATGGCATGGAATTGTATAATACTCTTTGGGTTGCCAAAATAAAAAAAAAGAAATGACAAAGGGCAATAGGATTCTTATTTCTGGGGAATAATAATCGCTACCGTTGTAATTTATTTAGGCCAAATATCCAAAATTAGACTGTTTGTGTTTTTTTCTTAGGAATTGAACATATTAAAGAGACTCCAAAATTAAATTTTTCGTGTCAAATAATTCTCTATTATTTGACTGGGTTGGAGACTTGGCCCAAGAAGATACCGTGTTGTCTCCCCATGGGTTTGTCTGGACTTGGCCGCAGCGACCGTGTTGTTGAAAATTTATAATACCGTAAAGCCTTGTCACATTCTGGGGTGACGTTGCTCAGTTTGAAACAATAGGCAAGAGAACTAGTCAAAAGAGGCTTATGTTCTGTAAGACAATTTTTTATATTGTTCTTGCCTTTATTTTATTTTATTTCATTTTATCTGTCGAGGAAGGCACATCATCAACAATCGACGTTATTAATTTCTTGTGGAAGGGTGTTTTTAATCTTTTACACAGTTTTCAAACTATTTTTAGGTAATTAGTTGCCGAATGTTGTATTTACACATAAACACAAAGTAATTTAGAGGATGCACATGATTAAACAAAGAACAAGACAAAGGTGAAGGATTGTCCTTGACCGTTGTTGACACCTAAATTTTCCCATTTTCATTTAGGATTTAATTGTGTGCGGAATTAGAAATTAGTCGTTTAAAAACAAAAAAACAACAAAACAGCAAAACAAACAAAAAAAGAAAACAAAAACAGCAAAATGAGAAAAAGAAAAGTGGAAGGGAGCCGGGCGGATCTGGCCTTGGCCTGGCCCATGTCACCTTCTCCCCCCACCTGCCAGTGGAACCCTAGAGCAGTGAGGAGGAAGAGAAAGAGAGAGTTCGGAGACCGAAGAAAGAAGACCAGACACAAAGAAGAACGAGAGGAGAGAGGGAGACACACGAAGAGGTGAGAAGATGTGAGGGGCGTGGGCGAGAAAAAAAAAGGAAAAGAGCACTTCATCTTCCTCGCGGCTCCTCTCCCGGCCGCGGCAGCTTCGTCTGCCCGCGCCGATCGCCAGCCGTCCTCCCCACCGCCGTCCCGCCGCCTCCATCGTCCGCAAGTGTCGGCGCTGCTTTTGCTCGCCGGCCGCGCCTCCTCCGTTGCTCGTGCCGCGGCTTAGCTGCGCTGTCTAATCTTCCCGCTCGAGCGCCTCGGCAACGACGGTCCCCGGAACCGATCGTCGCTCCACCACCGGCGAGCCTCGCACCGCTCGCGCTTCCTCCACTGCTCGTGCCGCGCCACCACCGGAGTTCCCCTCGCCCGCGAGCTCATACCGTCCTCCGCGCCGCGAATCCCCGGCCGGTCGCCGCCGGCTGCCGCCTGCGGCCGTTCGAAGCTCCACCTTGTCTCCCGCGGCCTCGCCGCTCTGCCGGCTAGATCCAAGCGCCTTCGGCGTCCCCGGCCTCCGACCCACGACCCGCGGCGCCGCAACCGCTGCGGCCCCGCTGCCCTAGGCCTCCGTCGTTATTGCTCCGGCGCCTCCGACCTACGTCCTCTATCCCGCACTTTGTTGCTGCCCGACGCCACCGCACCTTCGCCCATCCCGTCGCGCCGCCGCCGCTGCCATCGTCTCCGCTCGCGCAGCCGCGCGGCCCATCGCACCTCAATCGCCACCGCTGCGCCGCCGTGGCCCGACCTCGGCACCACGTCGCCGTGCCTCGCCCGCGTTGCCGCTGCCAGAAGCCCTCGAGAGGAGGTAGGCGGGTCAAAGAAACGGGTAGGGTTTCGGCGAATCGGGCCGGGCTTGGGTCGTCGGTCGGGTAGGTTTCCGCCGGTTGGGCTGTCACGATGATCGATCTTGGGCCGTTTTGCTTGTGGCTTAGGGACTTATGGACTTGTGGGCTTAGGGACTTGTAGGCTTCATTTTTAAAAAAAAAAAAAGATTGGACGGATGGGCCCAATCAAGACCTTGTCCTTCGGACGGGCGGTTCGGCCGGCCCACCCATTTGGACCAAACCGGGTCGTCGGAGATCGGACGATCATGTTGACCGACGGGTGGGGTCAAATCGGACTTGACCGGATTCGCCTAATTAAATAAAAATTATTAATTTAAAATTTTTTAAAAATTAAAAAATTTTAAAAAAATTAAAAAAAATTTCGAAAATCCAATAAAATAATTAAAAAAATTAAAAAATATCTTTAAAAAAAAATTAAAATTATAAAAAAAAATCGAAAATCCAAAAATGATGAGATTTGGTTAGGACTTGTTATGTATTGCCTTTTTAGGCCTTTATTTGCTCGTATGTTGATTATATTTAGTGTTTAATTTGTTTGTTTAATTATGTTTTGCAATTGTTTAGTTGCATGTGTTAATTTTCTTGTAAGGCTCTTGGTAGCTATGATTTACTTTAATGATTGCACACTGCATGCTCACCTCCTATGTTAGTGGATAGGTATGAAATCAATCAAACTGCGTAATAGAAAATCATTTTGTTAAAATGAACAAGATTAGGTACAAAGGGCACTAATTAATCAATTAGTGTAATCAAGTCCCCCGACCCTAGATTCTCTGGTTGCGTAGGAAGTGAGTACGCTCCCATGCCTCACTTGGTTTTCTAGCCGACCTCAATAGGCTAGTGGCGACTCCTTTTGTGCAAAAATTCTTATGAATATCCCAACGTCACGCAGGGTATGGGCTTGGAGAACCGCGCCTAATCACGGGCCTTAGGCCCGTCCTTTAGGCAAATACCCCTAAACCTGTTCTCTCCCCAGGGTAGGTCGCGACAACTTGGCGACTCCGCTGGGGACTTGGTTTTAGACCTTAGAGGACTTAGGCCAATATTAATTTGTTCAAAAATATTTTGTTTGGCAACGAGGATTCCCGGAGGTATGTCCCTTACATTAAATGTGTTAAATGTTATCGTAGAATATGAGGTATTAGGGGAAGTGTTTGCTTACCTTTGTCTTGCGAGGAGCGTAGGAATGCATAGTTTATTTTTCTATGTAAGAAGTGTTGTTTGTCTATAAATTGTTGTGCATGTATCCTTTGCATTGCACTACACCATGGCACACACTACTGTGCCCACTGGGCCGCATAGGATCACTTAGGATGGTGTTGAGATAGATACCACTCCGACTACAACCATGTAAATGCAATTAACCCATCTTTACCCCGAAATTCCTTTCTTCACGCCGAAGGCTTCCACCCCCCACGGTCTATAGCGCGGCTTTCTGGGCAGTTCTTTAATGACCAAGTCATGGGTAACGGCTTGACCACAAGCATGTTGGTTAGATCACCGGCAGTCCCATGGCTTCATTTTAAACCGTATAGGTAAGTAGACAACCCATCTCACATGTGCATATCTATGTAAAAAAAGAAAAAAAAAAAGACAAAGTTCGGCACCCATTGTAAGTGTCATTTTTTCTTTTTTATTTGCTCATTTTTGTATTGCATTTTCATCTTGAAATTCGGAAAATCAATCGATGCCCTCGGTGATGATTGAAAATTGCCAATCACTTTTGACAAGTGAACATTTGAATGCAAGTTCTAAACATTTTGATTTGGCCGTTATTGAACATGATTTTATTTAAATTCCTAGTTATGGGCTTAAAATCACATTTGAAAAAAATAATGCCAAAAAAAAAAGGCTTGCAAGTTGCAATTATATGTTGGGGCATAAAATTGAGATTACATTTTTGATCGGACTCTTTCCTTCTCACATTTTGGGACTGAAATGCAAATCACATTTTGTATAGATTTCTCAAAATATAAGCCACTTTATTTTTTGCAAGTAAAATCATAAAATCAATCTCTTTCAAAAAAAAAAAAATCAATGCAACTTTTGCATACGAAACTTTTGTAATAAAAATCGGCATTAAATTGATGGCCGTAGATTGATTATTTTAATGATGCCTTCTCATATTAATGATAAAATCTTGGCGAAATACTAAAACTCCGTAATAAGGACGCGTGGGGCATGTACCATCGCCTCGATTTTATCGTAAGAAAGCGACCTCACTTTGAGATATCATTTTCTTTCATTCACGTACTAACATTATCATCTATTTGCAGGTTATGCGTGATGCTCCTTGACATTCTCGTGTTGGACCACATAGAGAAGTGAATTTTAGAGTGTGGACAAGAGTTGATTTTTACCATTACCTATACAAGAGTTTCTTGTATTTTATCATTGTCTTTATTCTTGTTAAGAAACGTGTTTTCCATTTTGAGTTTTGATCACGAATACAATTATTGCTTTTGTAAATCATGCGACTCATTTTTTATGATGGAATTCAATTTTACGTGAAAATCATCAAAAAAAAAAAAAAAAAAGAGCAAATTCAGAAGTGTTTTAATTGAACATATACGATTACCTTCCAAAATGAATTTCAAGAAAACTTTGCTTAATTAATGCCCTCTCTTCACGTAGTCATTTTCTTAGGCTCATGGGACTCGAGAGTAAGGATGCGTCGATACTTCGTTGGCGCCAATCTTCCAATAGAGGCGGAACAAAATTGAATTCCGTTATGGGAAGTTTTCTTATTTGGAGATCGTTAGGTGCCAAAATAGTCCCCATCAATCTCGTTCACTTTGCATGATGAGACAAATGAAGGAGTTGCCAAGTATCCAAAATGGCGAATTCAAAGGAAGAGTAAAGCGTATCGATTCCAATTATCAATTTCCGATACCGTTTCTAACATGATTTTCTTTCATTGTTAAGGAGGCATCAATAGTACCAAGTTTTGTATCGTTCCAACAAACGCAATAGCATTATTGAGTCATGTTCATCTTAAACAAAGAAAGATTCAAATGATGAAACGAGCGCAATATTATCTCTTCCTCCATGAGAGATGCCTTGGGATGTTGATCGCCTGACTTTGAAAAGGATGTATCTTGTTCCTAAACTTGATTTTTCTTCAATATAAAAAATGACATGTCCTTTTCTTTGATATAGGACGGATTCGAATAGAACAAAAGTTTGTCAAATAAAGAGTGGGAGAACAATGTACGATTCAGAGAAAATCCTCTCATTCCCCCACCAATGAAGTGTGCTGGAACAACATTGTCAAATTCATCAAGAAGGATGTATCGTTCTTCTGTTGAACCTAATTAAGTATGGAATAGTCGTTTCATCTCCCTTTCTTACGGGGTGATAAAAAAAAGGGTTGCACCTTGACAAAGTAGAAGCATTGCATTCCACCAAGGAATCAAGAAAACGTCAAACATTTAAAGGCTGAATGCAAGGGAAGGATATTGTCAGTTACAAATATCACGAAGATGAATCTAAGAGATGCTAGCGCCCAAAGGATGAAGGATGAAGAGGTAATAATGTATCGTTTCCAACATTTCAATTCCTAAAGATTTTTGCGCTAACATATTCTTTCACATTCTTTACAGGGTTACCGAGTCACCATGCCTAGGTAAGTACCCTTTTCTCAAACTTAAAAAAAAAAAACAAAAACAAAAACAAAAAAAGAAAAAAAAAGAAAAGGAGAATTTTCATTACAAAAAAAAAAAAAAAAAAAGAACCTTTGGCGCTTTCCTAAAGATAAGCACAAAGATGGATAATTGAAAAATTTCTACAATTTTTTTTAGCATTATTTTATCTTAAAATTGTTTTCTCGTTTTGTGGATTATTCATTTTGAATCAAATTTCCCTATGGAGATTGATCTACTCGATGATCTCGACATAGTGAAATGGAGGCGTTAATCATGCCAAATAAGAAGTTCTTGGGGATGAAGAAAAGGTAAGCCATTTCCAAACACGTCATTCAAACACTTTTTGAGAGTTGAGTGAAAGGCGACCTTCTCTTAGGACGACAATGATTTATTCGCATTGAGCGCAAAGATCGAAATGATAAAGGCATTTCCTTCATCAACCTCAAACACCGAGAGCTGACATCTTACCACCCCTTTAGTGGCAGAATAAAGATGATCCTTCAAAGAACCCCCGTCGAGAACGACCCTATATTGGGGCAGTATAAGAGCTTACGATCATGTTGTAGAGCGAAGGATTGAGAAAGATTTTATTACTTTCACTTGCATCAATCTTCTAGTGATAGCTTCAGAGAAATTCTCATTAAAGCTTGACTCATCCCAAGGTGAAGAAGAGCATTTCCTTCTCTACCCAAACACTAATATCTATTGCTTTAACCAACTTGGGCCTGATTATTCATTTCTAAAACCCAAGCGGTGATCATCTCCCTTCAGCGGGGCAAGGCATAAGAATTGCCCAAATATAATTGACGATCATGAGAAAATGTGAAAAGCATCTCGAAAGTCATAAGAGCTCCAAAAGTTCGACAAATTATGGGGCATGAAAAAGCGGTGTGCCTGGTAAAAGCAAGGCTAATGTCAGTAAAAAAAATGCCAAAAAGCTGCATCTTATGTAAAAGAAAAAAATTATTAAAGTCAAGTGCCTGCACAAAAAAATTGCAAGTGCAAAGAAAATTAGAAAAAGGCAAAGCTCCCGTTCATAAATGATTAGTCAAGGGGCTTTCGAGATGCGTTGTATTTCAAAGGCCAAATGATTTGGAAAGATCGAGTGACCTGGTCACGATGCCATGATGATACCAACTCTTAAAAACCCTGTTGAAAATTTTAAGCCTTTTGAGCCTCTTCCAAGCCAACATTACAACCCCTCTTCCCGAAGTCTCTTCTTAGCTTATTCGGATGGTTTGAGTGAAAATGAGAATGCCACAAAGCTCCGCTTGAAGGAGTGAAGGTAATTCTATCTTGTCTTATCTTCCAAGTTCTCAACTGCGTAAACTCGATGAAGATAACGACAAATATTCCTTTTATTGGCCTCAAAGCAATCGTTCCTTTGTATAAGCCCTAACTGAGCCTATATTACGGTCCTTTCCAAAAGACCTTTTAGATCTCGTATTGTGCTCATTGCGAATATTTAAAGCCTTTGACATGGGTTTGTGAGATACCCTCAGCAATCAGTTACTTTCCACGCGAATGGATAGGATCAAGCAGTTACTTATCGAGAGTGTGTGAGAAACCCTTTCTAACTAAGAAGCTCTAGTTTGGCATGCTTAATGAGTCATTTTCACGAGTCGTACCTGTTCTGATAAGAACTTGACTCCTATAGAATTTGATGATTAATGATATATCCACGAGCAAGATGACAGTTTTGCGCCACATAATGCTGATTGACATCGAATGTTTTTTTTAAGCGGTCGAACTTAGCTTGATTAGCTTGTTCAATTAATGCTGCAATATTGCTAATGCGTCTCTTAATGACGTCTCTAACGACATTTGCTCAAGTTGAGTTTGACATGATTCCTCGGTGAAGTCATGCGTTTTCAAGGGGTGAGTGGGTGCTTCCCTAAAAATCAAAGTTTCATGGTCAACCTCAAACCATGCCATCTCCAAAGGTTCATGGTTAGCCTTAAATCATGCCATTTCCACAAGGTTGGTGGGTTTATCCTTAAACCACGGGGTTGGTGGCTTTCCTAAACCACATGGTTCGTGGGTCTATCCTTAAACCACAAGGTTGGTGGGTCTATCCTTAAACCACGGGGTTGGTGGCTTTTCCTAAACCACGGGGTTCGTGGGTCTATCCTTAAACCACAAGGTTCGTGGGTCTATCTTAAACCACGGGGTTGGTGGTTTTCCTAAACCACACGGCTTGCAGATTCATCCGTAAATCATGCTTGTCCGCGTACGTCGAAACTGTTTTACACGGTGAGACATTTTCCCCGAAACCCGTTTGTACACGGTGAGACTATCATACCCGTCGAAACCCGTTCATACAGTGAGACCTTCATCCCAATCGAAACCCGTTCGTACACGGTGAGACTATCATATCCGTCGAAACCCGTCCGTACCCGGTGGACCTTCATTCTAGTCGAAACCCGTTCGTACACGGTAAGACTATCACACCCGGTCGAAACCCGTTGTTGCACGGTGAGACCTCCTTCAACCCCTTTCTTATGAGCCGGTGGGCTTTCCGTGAGTCCGGAGTCCTTTAACCCCTTTCTATGACCCGATGGGCTTTCCGTAGCCCGGAGTCCTTTAACCCCCTTTCTATGACTCGGTGGGCTTTACGTAGCTCGAGTCCTTCAACCCCTTCTTATGACCCGGTGGGCTTTCCATAGCCCGGAATTCTTGAACCCCTTCTTACGACCCGGTGGGCTTTTCCGTAGCCCGGAATCCTTCAACCCCCTTTCTTATGACCCGGTGGGCTTTACGCGTAGCCCGGAGTCCTTCTCCTCCTTCTTATGACCCGATGGGCTTTCCGTAGCTCACAGGTCCTTTTACCCCTTTCTTATTACCCGGTGGGCTTTCCGTAGCCCGGAATCCTTCTCCTCCTTCCTATGATCCGATGGGCTTTTCGTAGCCCGGAGTCCTTTACCCCTTTCTTATGACCCGGTGGGCTTTCCGTAACTCGGAGTCCTTCTCCTCCTTCCTATGACCCGGTGGGCTTTCCGTAACCCGGAGTCCTTTTACCCCTTCTTATGACCCGTTGGGCTTCCGGCAGCCGGGAGTCCTTCTCCTCCTTCCTATGACCCGGTGGGCTTTCCGTAGCGGAGACCTTTTTACCCCTTTCTTATGACCCGGGGCTTCAGAGTCTGAGTCCTTCTCCTCCTTCCTATGACCCGGTGGGCTTTCCGTGAGTCCCGGAGTCCTTTTACCCCTTTCTTATGACCCGGTGGGCTTTCCCGTAGCCTAGAGTCCTTCTCCTCCTTCCTATGACCCGGTGGGCTTTCCGTAACCCGAGTCCTTTTACCCCTTCTTATGACCCGGTGGGCTTCCCGTAGCCCGGAGTCCTTCTCCTCATTCCTATGACCCGGTGGGCTTTCCGTAGGCCCGGAGTCCTTTTTACCCCTTTCTTATGACCCGGTGGGCTTTCCAGTGGCCCGAGTCTTTCTCCTCCTTCCTATGACCCGGTGGGCACCGTAGCCCGAGGTCCTTTTACCCTTTCTTATAACCCGGTGGGCTTTCCGTAGCCCGGAGTCCTTCTCCTCCTTCCTATGACCCGGTGGGCTTTACAGAGTCCAAGTCCTTTTACCCCTTCTTATGACCCGGTGGGCTTCCCGTATCCGAGTCCTTCTCCTCCTTCCTATGACCCGGTGGGCTTTACGCAGCCGGAGTCCTTTCATCCTTCTTATGACCCGGTGGCTTCGTAGCCGGGTCTTTCTTCCTCTTTTTGACAAGACGCGCTTCCATGCGTTCCATGCAGTCCTTTCCGTCGGCCCGACGTGTGCCTATGCACCTGGGGTCTCTCTACCCTCGAAATAATTTAGGTGTCTTAAATGCTTTGAACGCGACCTTTTCGAGCTCCCATTCAAAGAGGGGCAGTTGACACCTAAATTTTCCCATTTTCATTTAGGATTTAATTGTGTACGAAATTAGAAATTAGTCGTTTTAAAAACAAAAAAACAACAAAACAACAAAACAAACAAAAAGAAAACAAAAACAGCAAAATGAGAAAAAAGAAAAGGTGGAAGGGGCCGGGGCTAGATCTGGCCTTGGCCTAGCCCATGTCACCTTCTCCCTCCACCTTCGCGTGGAACCCTAGAGCGATGAGGAGGAAGAGAGAAAGAGAGTTCGGAGACCGAAGAAGAAGACCCGGACACAAAGAGAGAACAGAGGAGAGAGGGGAGACACGAAGAGGTGAGAAGATGTAAGGGGACGTGGCCGAAGAAAAAAGGGAAGACTGTTCATCTTCCTCGCGGCTCCTCTCCCGGCCCGCGACGTTCCGTCTGCCCGCCCCCGCTCGCCGATCGCCCCGCCGTCCCCGCCGCCTCTGCGCTGCACCTCCATCGTCCGCAAGTGTCGGACGCGCGCTGATTTTGCTCCGCCGGCCCGCGCCTCCTCGTTGCTCATGCCGCGACAGCACCCACCGGTTCTAATCTTCCCGTTCGCGCCTCGCGCGGCGGTCCGAACCGCCGTCGTCGCTCCACCGCCGAGCGAGCTCCGCACCCGGCTCGCGCTTCCTCGCTGCTCGTGCTTGCCACCACCGGAGTTCCTCGCCCGCCGAGCTCATACCGTCCTCCCGACGCCAGCAGTCCCCAGCCGGTCGCAACGCCGCTGCGCCACCTGCGGCCGTTCGGCTCCCTTGTCTCGCGGCCTTGCCGCTCCCGCGATCGATCCAACGCCTACGGCATCCCCCGACCTCCGACCCCGACTCGACGGCCGCCGCCAGGCTGCTGCGCCGCCGTCCGTCGCGCCTACTCGGCCTCCGTCGTTGCGCTCCGAGGCGCCTCCCGACTGCGTCCTCTATCCTCGCGACCTGCTGCCGCCCAACGCCCGGCCACCGCACCTTCGCCCGTCCCGAAAAGAGCGACCGCCGCCGCGCCGCCATCGTCTCCGCTGACGCGCGCACCCAACCGCGCCGGCCGCCGCACCTCGCCGCCTGCGTGCCCCGTGGATCGACTTCTCCCGACGCGCCGTGCCTCGCCACGCCGCGACCGTAAAAGCCCTCGAGAGGAGAGTAAGGCCGGTCAAAGAAACGGTGAGGTTTCGGCGAATCGGGCCGGGCTTAGGTGGTTGGTCGAGGTTCCCGCCGGTTGGGCACATCACGATGGGCCATCTGATCTTGGGCCGTTTGGCTTGTGGGCTTAGGGACTTATGGACTTGTGGGCTTCATTTTTAAAAAAATAAAAGAGATTGGACCGGATTTGGGCCCAATCCGAACCTTATCCTTGAGGATGGGCCGGTTCGTCGGCCACCCATTTGGACCAAACCCGGTGCAGTCGAGATCGGACCCCGATGCGCGCTCGACGGGTAGGGTCAAACGGGGACCCAGACCCGATTCGCCCTAATTAAATAAAAATTATTAATTTAAAATTTTTTAAAAAATTTAAAAATTTAAAAAAAATTAAAAAATTAAAAATTTCGAATATCCAATAAAATATTTAAAAAAATTAAAAAATATCTTTTAAAAAAATTAAAAATTATAAAAAAAATCGAAAATCCAAAAATGATGAGATTTGGTTAGGACTTGTTATGTATTGCCTTTTTTAGGCCTTTATTTGCTCGTATGTTGATTATATTGCGTGTTTAATTTATTTGTTTAATTATGTTTGCAATTGTTTAGTTGCATGTGTTAATTTTACTATAAGGCTCTTGGTAGCTATGATTTACTTTAATGATTGCGCACCGCATGCTCACCTCCTATGTTAGTGGATAGGATATGAAATCAATCCAAACTGCCTAATGAAAATCATTTTGTTAAAATGAACAAGATTAGGTACGAAAGGGCACTAATTAGTCAATTAGTGTAATCAAGTCCCAAACCCTAGATTCTCCGGTTGCGTAGGAAGTGAGGTACGCTCCCATGCCTCACTTGGTTTCTAGCCGACCTCAATAGGCTAGTGGCGACTCCTTTTGTGCAAAAATTCTTATGAATATCCCAACGTCACGCGGGGTATGGGCTTGGGAGAACCCCGCAACTAATCACGGGCCTTAGGCCCGTCCTTTAGACTACCCTAAACCTATTCCCTCCCCGGAGGTGGTAGTCGCGACAACCGTGCATTTTACGGGCCATTCTCGGGCAAAAGGTTTTAAAATGCACGCCCAATTCCAGCGTCCTTCCTTTCAGTTTAATTCTAAATGTACGAAGATAATCCATCGTACCACCAAAAGTAGGATTGTCCTTAATACTCCTTTCCTGGCTAGGGTAGTGCTTCTTTTTTTGTTTGGGTCAAAGTATGATTGTATTTTAATTCAATAGTATCTTGCAATCGTATTTGGGGTAATCAACAAGTGTCTGAAAATACTAGTTGAAGTAATTTTTTTTTTCGCTTAACTCGATAAAGTATTTGACACCAATTGAAGAAAATTTTAGTGAGTTTTTAAAAGATCATTGAATATTCTGAATGACTTTACATTTCTGCATTTGTATTTTCTGTATGGTCCATATTTTCGATGTTTAATTAAACACTGAATATGAATGCTAAAAAAGAAAAGAATTAGCAAAAGATTAGGAAATACAAGTCATTTGGATGCACCCTTAATGTTCTTGAAAATATAAAAGTATACTCGTCACATGTTTGTATCAAATCGACTAAGTCAATTCTTAAGCGCTTTTGTTCACTCGAACATTATATGTATCTCATTAATTAGCTAGACTCCATCAAGTCATATTTGGGAATTATGTGCCCAGAAAATTAGATGTCCTTCACATCAGTTATGGTAATCATCTAAACATAATTGCCTTCTACAGAAGCCAAAGCAAGAGTCGCTTGAATAGTCATTAGGAGACAGGATTTGCTCATATTTTATTCAATAAGCCATCGTTTACTTCAGTTAGAAAGGAGACAAATCATAAACAACTGAGAACATGACAGAGATTGAGCAACAACTCCCCATTAATAGAAAGAAAGTAACCCAGCAAAAGAAAAAGGACATCATCTACAGATTCAATTGAACCCTCCTTTATTAGTTCGCTCGTCTACAGTCGCATCTAACTGGCCCGTTCACCAGTCAAAGGCTTTATATTTCAGAAATCTCTCTGAAACCTCTCGCCGTCTTCGCTGTAAGACTTGACCAGCTTGGCAGCTACGGAATTTGTTGAGAAGCGCCTGATCGGAATGGAGAAGCTCTTTTTGCTGTAACAAATTTTTAGGTAAAAGGACATCTCAAGTGTCAAAACTTGGTAGAAGAAGACACTTAAGTGTCAAAAGTTAGAAAGTGACACTTCAGTGTCACTTTCTTTGAAAAATGAAACACTTAAGTATTACATCTGGCAAACCCCGCTGAAATCTTATGTGATAATTTTTTATTAATTTTCTTGCTTACGTGGCTTGCGGAAGGCTAACTCAGCAAATAAACACATAAACGAGCGTCGTTTTTGCACAATTCGAAGCTTTAAATATAGAATTTAATTAAATTTAATTTAAAACTAAATTTAAAAAAAAGGGAAGGGAGGAGGAAGATGAATAGTAGGCGGTGGTTGAGGGATTTTTTATAAATAATTTGGTTTTAAATTTAATTAAATTAATTTTTATATTAATTATTTATCATTAGGCTCGTTGAAAATCGCTAAATCGGAAGTTTTTGGCCAGATTGTCTTGTCATTGGCACTTAACTAATTCATTTTGCTCTGAAGTTGGCACTTAAGTGTTATTTTCTTAGTGTCCGTTCGTGCATAAATTTTGGCACTTCAAGTGTCTTTGTGTCCAAGTTTTTATAATACAAAGTATCAAAGACAGCAGGAGTTTGTTCCAAAGCAGCGAGCCTAGTTGAATTCGTTGCTTGGAAGGGGCGCGCAAAATGACCGAAGGCTGTGTGCGAAGGTCGGGTCAATGTTTGTGTCACTGTAGATCCTTCCCCTGAATACTGTGCACCGTGCGTATCCTAGTGTGTGCGCACCGGACAGGACGAACAAGTCATTAATGTCGAGGCTTTGATTTATGGAGGACTTGGTTATGTCAGAGATATTTGCTAAAAGGCGAAGGAAGAGATGCTTGAGCCTCGTCCTTGCTTGCCGCGGTTGAGTCTCTTCTTCTGAGCCGAACCTTCCACCATGGTCGTCCTAGCTGCATTGGAATATTAACAAATTATTCCAACATATTTGATGTCTCTTGTTCATCTGTAGTATTTAGGCCATCCTTTAGAAATTGGACGATAATGCAAGTAATTAATACGTACCGCTATGACAAGTCTTGGGCAGCGACGGCCAAGATGTCTGCACAAGAGACCACAGGGCCTCCACAAGCTTCATCAACTGCTGCCTTGATCTGGTCGATTACTTCGAATCCTCTAACTGAATTGTTATTAGGAATGGCAAACTTCTCGCTAGCAAAGGAGGGCCTAGAGTCCAAAAGAATTGAAGCGTCGCATCCCTGCATTATCAATTATCCCGGAACTCATTAAGCATGCACATAATGAAAGCAAATAAAAAAGGTGTGCAAAAAGTAAGCATAGACATCTTAGGACATTGACAAAGCAGTGTGGAAGTGCAGACGGAGTAAAGAAGCACCCATGCGTGGCTCTTCCCGGATAGCAGCCTCGACCACCCGTTTGATGGCTGGCAAAGCTCGAGGACAAAGCGAGTCGTAAAGCAGGTGTGAGCTTGGCACGGGGCGTAATGGCGAAAGCTGTGGTCGCAAGAGTTAACAAGAGAAATGCATGGACACGATTGAATCTAACTGGAGCCATATTTCGCTCTATGTTTTGATTGATGGCAGTGGATATGAAGTGGCAAGAGAGTTGCTGATTGCAAGAGTGAGTTCGTAGTTCTGCGGAGATTCAGTTCAGTAGAGAATCTGTATTTATAGTAAGTGGAAGAAGCTTTGACTGTGTTGTCTGGCCATGGGTTTTGTTTGGACTTGGCCTCGGAGACCGTGTTGTTGAATATTTCGGTTATCTAGTATTAGTCTTCTCGCTTTCTAGTGTGACGTTACTTAAGCTTGAAACAATCGAGAAGAGAACCAGTCATGAGAGACTTTGAGGGCATCACTTTATAATCTGTAAAACGAAAGTTAATCTAGTCCTTTTATTTTTTTATTTTATTTTTGGGCTGGAGATTCTATCTGTTGAGGAAAGAATATCATGGACATTATTAATTGCTTGTGAAAGGGTATACTTAGTCTTTACATAGCTTTCGACCTATCTTAGTAATAAGTTAGTGAATGCCGTATAGACACAAAAACACATTGCAGTTATAGAGAATACCCATGATTAATCAGGTTGCAATAGGCAATTGGAAGAGAGGATGGACCATTAGCAATTAAATCACCAAAACAATTACGGGGGGCTTGCTCTAATGGCCAACATCTCCAAATAGGAATGGGTAGGGGAGGTAGGGAGCTCGAAACTCCCTCCTCCGGTTAGGGGGTTATGGGTTTATAGGGTTTCTCTAGATGGGCCCATTAGGGACCGCCAAGCTCCTATGAAAGAGCTTTTAAGTTCCAAAATATATTTGGTGGACCGTGAAAAAAAAATCATTAAACTTCTTCAACCCTTCATGATTTTACCAAAGAAAAAAATTATATAACTTCTCAAGTATTAGATCCTAAGAAATGATTGAGTAATAGTCTTTAATCTACTGTCAAAATAATAGTCTATTATAACAAATAATTATAAATTGTTGTGAGGTTCACTCCTTCAAAAATTTATTCCTCATAACAAGTTATTATTCTTACAGTAGTCAAAAGACCGTTATGCTAGCAAAACCTTTAGATCCTCAAGAGATAAAGGAAGCTGTTGCATTAATGGACAAAAGAAAGTTTAGTGATAATCATGAATTACAAGTCAAATTTTATTATACTAATTTTTTTAAACCATTGAGATTATGATTCCTTTCAAGAACACTTAGTGAGATAATATGCCTTTGTCACCATTGAATTGTGCATCTTAATTTGAACCATTCTGATCTATACCACTTCACAAGTAAGACTGTATCTCATAAACACCTTACCACTCTTCATGCACTCATTGGTAGTAAACTATTGCCTATGAAAATTACATGATAAGAACATCCAAAGTCAAACATCCAATCACTAACTAATGACCCCGTGATGACTGCTAACACATCATCGACATCATAGGAACTTTTATATGCTACAATGACCACATTATCTTTGTATGCAGACTTTGATAACTATGGTGCCATCTCCTCTTCAACCATTTCAATTAGAGCTTTGCTAGCATAATTGTTTTTATTCTACTATTAGAATAACAATATATTGTGAGTTACAAATTTTTTAAAAAATAGACTCGACTATAATTTATATATATTTTTGGTCTAAAATATATTATTATCCTCACATGAAATTAAAGACAGTCACATAAGCATTTCTCTTTCAATCAATACCCCATCCGATAGATTCAACAAGATTATGCTTTTTGCTCTTTCGATAACTCATATCGGTCTCTATCACCATTTTCCACACTTTGGCCAATCCTTCGTTCGGTTGTTAATATTGCAAGCATCATGAGGTTGCACGACCCAAAGTCATTCCCCCATTAAAATTCTCATTTTCTACTTTCTTTCTAAACATAGTTGCAAAACAAAATTTTCATACAGTGATTGGACAATAAAAAACACCAAATGTTTCAGTAATTCGATTAGTGTGTCAAAATCGACTCTATCAGATGAGCCATCTTCTAAGAAGTTTATTAGGAATCGTGATAATATGGAATTTTACACTTGATCAATTGCTCAAGTGTTTTCCATCCCAAAATCACCTAGAGTAGATCCAAAAGTGTTACATCATAATCTCCCACAGAAACTCACTCAGAATACTCAAAGATAAAAGACCTTAGAATCCTATTATTTGCTCTAGTGTGTAATAACCAAGGAGAATGTCATATCTTGTACATAATATAGGTATTCAACATAAATCTATTGTAGGAAACCCCACTCAAACTCGGAAACCATTTACATTATAAAATCTTATTAATCCGATTTCCTTTGTAGGCTCAATCTCGGACATGATCTTACAATTCCGAGCCTCAAAATTTATAGTTTTAAGGGGTTGTTGACCACTTTTCCATTATTAGGTCTATTATCTTCGCTAGTTCAGCGCATTTACTTATTTCCTGAGTTTCTTTATTGGTAAGGGTTAATTTGGAGTGGCCACAAGGATTTCCGAGTACTTTGTCATTTATGTTTAGTCAAACCTTGGGGTAAGAATAGTAGGAGTGTCATAAGTTTTGTACAGCACTTACTTAAATATCACAAGTTTTTTTTTTTTTTGTTCGCCTCACTTAAGTGCTATATCTTAGTAAAATCAATCATTTAAGTGTCACTTCTGGCAAATTGTCCTGTGTGGATTTTTTTAGTAATTTCCCATTCCAACATGATTTTTTTTTTTTGAATTTTTTATTAGTTGCCCACATCAATGCCAGTGATGTCACATAGGACGATTGGTATCCACGTAGGATTTTCCAGCTATGCAAATCATCGATGGCACTTAATTGATCAATTTCTCAAATTTGTAGCACTTAAGTGAGCGTTGCATGAGAGTTATGTAAGAGTTATGACACTCCTAGTGTATTTATCCCAAAAATGCTTATACATATGTCCGTTGAAGGAGTAATTGCTTAAATAATTGAGAAAATTATTAATTTAGTCTTATACCTATAGTACAGATATCAACTTAGTTCTAACTTTCCAATTTTATCAATGTAGTCCTACACATTTGCCCAATATCTAAATGTAGTGTTTCCTGCCAATTGTCATCGCAAATTGCGATGTGGAAATCAACAAATTTCTCACATTAGCATGCCACTAAGGACGGTTAGCAATGACTACACACCACATTAGTGACTTTCAGTGGCAACTAGGGGAAAGACTACATTGAAATATGGCTCAAAAGTTTAGGAGTGCATTGACAAAAATAAAAAGTAGGGCCGATTAAGTGGAACAATTAGTTGTTGACAAGAAATTAATGAAAATTGTAGTTGCATTATAAGACAATCCAATCAAACTTTTGGCAAATGTATATTTTTTGTCAATTCTAAATGCATAAGAATTTCCAAAGAAAGAGAAGGAAAAAAGGTAAGCGATAATTTTAAATCTAGACCTCTAAAAGATCTTGTGGTCAATTTAAGGTAAAAAGGGGCATCGGAAGTCAAAAAAATTGATGCAACAAGCCTTTATGCATTTATCCTAACACATAATTGCTCATTTAAATGTTAAAACTAACCTACTTAATTATATTTGAGTTGATACGAGTAAAAAAAGGAGAGAGTATGATGGATTTTTAGAGTCAATGGCCCTACGCTGGTTGGGAAAAAGAGAGGCGAATGGGGTAATTTGTAATTAATATTGCTTATGTATTAATACATAATAATTGTTTTGATGGTCTTTTAATTTCAATCTTTGTTTAAAATTAAGTTTAAAATATTTTAATTTTTTATGTAATGGGCCTCATTTATGAGAAGTACCTAATTTATATATATGGTACCACCTTATGTTAATATGTCCTATAAAGAATTAATTAATGCAAGGCATTTCTCTACATGAGACCCTTATGGTAAAGTTCATAGGGATGGCTGCACCCTCCACAATCTTTTCACTTATAAATAAAAATGTCTGAATCAAGGTTATAAGAGTGTCATAACTTTTGTATAGAGCTTACTTAAGTATCATAATTTTTTGTTTCTTATTTATGTGCCATATTGGAATAAAATTGATTATTTAAGTGCTATTTCCGGCAAATCATCCTAAATGGATTTTTTTTTATTAATTTTTCATTTAGACATGGATTTTTTTATTTTTGAATTTTTTTTAAATTACCCATGTCAATGCCAGCAATACCACGTGGACGATCAATGTCCACGCAAGATTTTCTGATGAGGTAATTCGCCGGTGGCACTTAAGTAATCAATTTTTTAAATATATGATACTTAAGTAAGCGAAAAAAAATTTATAGCGCTCGAATGAGTGTCAAACTTTTGTGCATGAACATCACCAATCTCCAAGTCTGTTGAGGAATATGATTCCTTCATTCGCCTGTGTTCCGAGGACCTAGTCTTACTTGAGTTGACATGGCACCTGATCATTTCCGTGCAAGAGATCCCCCTCAAGTCGAACAAGGTCCAGTTAATTCTCAAAGCATGGGGTAAGATCGAAGCAATACTTTCGGTTTCTTCCACGAATCTAATTTGTCTGTTTTAATTCATTTTCGGAAGAGCCGCACCAATTTGGTCATCCTACCGGCACCACGATCAGAAAATTCAGAGAAGCTCATCAACCCCTCGCGTTTTTTTGAATTGGACGAGACCAGCTTTGTTCAGCGGCAGCTAGATTCACTGAACTAATCATTGGCAAGGATTTGGCACCTTCCTGCCAAATCAATAGACCGGTCGTCCGCAAGTAAGATTGGTCGATGCATTAATTACATGCATTTAATAAAGCATGTAGACTTCTTCCTCGTCGGCCAGTTTAATTGAAGCACAATTAATCATGATTTGCTCTCATCTTCGGTGTACGTTATTTCCCGTCCAATGATATTAATTCCTTGCATGTCCTATAAATCTTTAGTCCAACTCCAACATTATAATAAAGTATGAGTAATGATAGCAAAAGAATTCCATGCAAACCCTAAGGTACATGCCTAAGATGTCCTCTTATATATTAATTCCAAATTTAGGATTTTTAGCCCTCTTAATGTCAAATCTAGTTTCACTGACGATGGCTCTTTTGAATTTCAGCAATCCACTAATTTCTTCTGATCCACTTAAATACATCTTGCACTTCCCTTTAGCTTATTGAATAAATTACACCACTCTCCAAAATACAAAGGAATATGCGTATTTTGCTATTGCAACAAGTTGCTTCTGTTGAGGTCAATAGCTTCTTGACATTGCTAGAAGCTAAAGCCATGACACACTTTTTAGAACAAAAAAATAATTTCATAGCACTCCGCACAAAATGATCACACTTTTTAAGGAGCATGAACACTAGGATCATATATATGGATCCGTATACTTTAATTCACCCTTCTACAATTATTGCGAACCTGACCAAGATTTCCGGTTAACGGCTTTATATTCCCCATCTTGACCATCGATTTCGCGAAATCTTTCCAAAATGCAGTGGCGTCGTTGCTGTAAGTCCTCACTAACTCATCGGTGTTGCCACTACCGAAGAGTGCTTGATCTGATCGAAGGAGACCCTTTTGCTTCAACAAGTTATTGTAGTACAACGTGTCGAAGCGCGTTGACGTCGGGTCCAACTTAGCGAGGTTCGAGTCGCTTTCGGATTGGGTGCTTGGGCAAATGGATTGGAGCTTCTTTGCGAATTTAGGGTGGATGTCCGAGTCGTTATGGGCCCGATCCTTGAAGGTAAAGCATTGCGCAAACCCAAGCGTGTGTCCCCCAGAGAGAACGACCAGGTCTTTGGCGTCTAGGCCTTGTTTTTGGAACGAGCTAGTTAGTGCGCTTAAATCCATGAACGGGGCCGGCAGGTCCGTGTTGGCGTTCGTCCTGCTCGCGGTGGTCGAGTCTCTTCTTCCAAGCCTTACGTTCCACCATGGCCCTCCCAGCTACATTACCAAATACCAAGAATCGAAATCATCAACAGTTCACTGCGTAAATATGTGCTATTACATTGATTAGTTACACGTATTGACTTAAAAATTCAACGCAAGCGCAACCACTTACCAAAACAACGGAGTCACGAGCAGCAACTGCCAAAATATCTGCGCAAGAGACCACCGCACGGCCACAAACTTTGTCGACCTCCTCCTTGATCTGATCGATCACTTCGAAACCTCTAGCAGAATTGTTGTTTGCACCAGCAAGCTTTTCGCTGTCGATGGTGGGCGTCGGATCTAGAAGTACCGAAGCATCACAGCCCTGCACGATCAGTCAGAGCAATGTTTAATTCAACAGACATACCCCAAAAAATAAAAATAAAACTATTATCGCAATCAGTAATAGCTACATAAGTACTTAAAGAAACAAGCAATGTGTCGTACATTAACGAAACAGTCATGGAAGTGCAGACGCAGTAACGAAGCACCCATGCGTCTCTCTTTCTTCACCGCTGCCTTGACGACGCGCCTGATGGTCGGCAAAGCTTGAGGACAAGCGTAGTTGTAGTGGTACGGTGTGAGGCCAGTGTGGTGATTAGGAAAAGAGAAAGCTGTGGTCGCGATGCTCAACAAGAGAACTGCCAGAAAATTATTCCTGCCTTTCGATTTCATGCTAGGCTCCAATCGAGGAAACAAATGGGAATTGATATGACAGGTCGCACTTGCAAAAGTTGATTTCAGGTAGATCTCGTGAAGTCCTGGGGTGGGTACCATGCTCATATATAGGACAAAAGAAAAGAGCGTTTCAACGATGATTACTTGTGGGTGGTGATCAGTTATAACCATGCATGCAAGAAACAGTCACGTGCTGCTTATTTTCTCACAATTTGATCGCTAGGGTTACGCGCTTAGCTATGCAAATTTGGCTCAACCGTAACTGGAAATTAGTTTATCTTAGCTGTAATTCCAGGAAAAATAGAGTGGGAATATAGAAATGGGGAAGGCGCTCGTGGTTGAACAAATCCAAGTCGTGTGCCGGCAGATTAATTTTCAATCTATATATTTCGTGCAATTGGTGGAAGAGTGGTTGCCCTTAAAACTTAATTTTTGTCCAAAACCCGACCGTTCGCATGAATTCAAATCACAGGAAAAAGAAATCGTAAATTTTTACATTGGACCAATTGCGGGAAAAAAAAAAAAAAAGTTTTCGAAGTTTAACGATGATGGAGAAATTATTTTATGTGAATGTCGGTCAAAGATTTTGTGTTACTACAACAAAATATTTTAAAAGCTTAAATATATAGGTGGAGGGAGACAACATGAACAAAAAAGAGTATACAAACTTAGACGACATTTTAAAAGCTTAAGCTTATCGATGGAGGGAGACCACAAGTGTATAGACTTCGAATTTTGAGGGATTATAAGGAATGGGGTGCCGTGCAAAAAAATAAAATAAAATTGGAGCTGAAATTAGCTCTAATACTATGTTGAAATGTCTAATCCAAAAGGTTAAAGTTGATAATTGAAGGAGATAACTTGTATAAATAGAGCATACAAATCACATAATCAAGTGACGCAGGATATTGACACCCTTCATGCACGCAACACGGATTAAGGATGACGTGTGAAATTTGATGAACAGGTGGCCACACACGTGAAGTAAATTGGGATAGAAGTTGCATCTGATACCTTAAAAGATTCTGTGAGATAATTATCAATCATTTTAAAAGTTTAAGTTAAAAAATAGATCGAGACCATAAGTATATACCATAACATGTGTAAAGATTAAATTGTCATGACTAATTAATTTTATGTTTTGTTATGTTATCAAGGTGCCAATGAAAGACAATCGCGATAACGGTTTAAAAAAGCTGAAAAGTAGAAGGACCGTGTCAAAGCAGGCACAGCTAAAAAGTGTCCTAATCATATGTTGGATAGTCGCGTTCCTGCTGTCTAGCATAAACCTTGCACGTAACAAGAAACCGATTTTCCACCAATTTATTTAATTTTAACTATAGTTTTAGGTAGAATTAAGGGGCCGTCGCAATATCTTAAGTTACGACCCATTGACCTGTCGACTATTGTATCACTAAAGATAAAGTTTGGAAGCATCCACGAATCGTCCAGCCCAACTAGTGCAAAAACCCCTCGATCTTGCCTTGACTCGGTTTATTTATGCGGTAACGTAATGATCTTGACTTGATCAGAAGACTGTCCAATTTCAGCAATTCTGGAGAGGTAATTAACAGGGTTATTTATGGCCTATTATCTTCACAAATTTTGAGGTTTCTTTTCTCCCTTAATAGGATTCTTATCTTGATGTGCCTATTAATATAGTTGAAGGCGCACTCGCTCCGAAGAAATTTTCTTTTTATTATTATAATGAATTGAGAAAATCCTTTTTAAAAATTTAAAAAAATCGAGAGTTGACATCTTCTAATCTCTGTCATTCGATGTTATTTATGGTTCCTCTATTACGCTTTCGATTACTTAATTTTTCCTTCCTTTTTGCGATTCGAAGTATTTTGTTGTCTTATTAAGTAAGCATCTTCCATATTCTATAGGCAATATGAAGGGGATAATTAAAAAAAAAAAACCTGAACCTATTGCATTTGTTGGGCCAATTCAATCATAAATAATTTAATTTTACCAATTTAGTTCTAAATAATTTGATGTTTTGTCAATTTAATCCATAGGACCAATTTTACCTAAAAATTGTTGATTTGGATACCAATTGTTCTTTGTGGCATGATTGGCGCCGTCTATGTGAACAATTTAAAAAAAAAATTGAATTATTTATTTCTTCTTCTCTTTTTCCTTCTTTCGTTTTTTTCCCCTTTCACTATATTTGGTGAGGGCCGCAAAGCCCTTGTTGGCTGTTGCAACCTAAATTTTTGGGTCCACCACCTAAAACTAGGTTAATGGATTACTAAGTCTGAAAACTTGGCACGGACTCTCCTAAGTCCTACCAATCGCGACTTAATATTAAGAAATTAACTAATTTAGACATGCAATTATACTTAATTTGGAGCCGACACTAACCAATTAGGGTTGGTTAGAAACCCAAATAAAGTACGGGAGAATACTTTATTTTTACGAACTAGAGATTCAATAGGTCCGGGGACATGGTTACGCTAGACTATTCTAACGCCCTTTCGGTACCTTTTATTTTAATTTCAAAAATATTTTGCAGGCAGTATTGATTAATTTTAACCTAAGCTACTAACATGCAATGGTGGTCATGCGGGTACACAATCAATAAAATAACATTTGATAAAAAAAAATGCTAATAAAAATGCATGCCATAAACATGATTTTCTAAATGACATGATATCTAATTAGATATAATCTTAATTTAAATTTGATATGCATGACATGATATTTAACTAGATGTAATCTTAATTTAAATTTGATATGCATGACATGATATTTAATGATGTATGAGATGCAATTCATACGGCATAACTTAAACTATCACTATATGTATGCAATCTTGTTTATATAATCCTAAATATGCATGCATTTCATGATATGGGACGAATGACATAATAACTCTATATGCATGTTCTTTTATGATTTTTTTAAATAATGCAATCCCGATAAATTATTCTTTATACATATGCACCCTATATTAAACAATGATGATATGAAATGGGATTAATTATGAACTAACCTATTAATTAACCAAGTAAATGACTTTTGTATTTTGCTTTTTTTTTTTTTTTTTTGAAATGACCTAATAATTTTTTAAAAAATAAGTAACGTAATGATGCAATGCTAATTTTTGGCATTTTTTTTATTTTTTATATTTTTAAAAAAGTACTACATAATGAGAATGTTAGAACATTAACCTATAATCTACTAATTAAAACGCAACATGTAATGTGCACATTATGAAATCTATATAACCTAAACAACATTTTTTTTTGTTACTTTTTGTTTTGGTTTTATTAAAGAAAAATTATCCTAATTTTATATGAATCTTAAAAAAATTAAAATGCGTTACTTCAAATAAGAAATATGTATAGACCTAAATACCTAATATGATGCATGATATGTGATGAGCAAATAACAATAACACGTCAAAAAATAAAAATAAAAATTCATGTACATCAATGGTATATTATTTTAATATGAATCAATGATGCAAAGCAATTCATAAATTTGGCCATAAAAAGTCGAAATAATCAAAAATCTAATCCGACGTCTCGCGGCTCAATATTTTTTATTATCATGACTTAATATGACCAATTTCTAAATCGGGTAATGATAATAAATCAGAACAAATCAAGTTAGAATAAAAAGAAAACTATGAGTCCAAGTACTCAAAATAAACTTAAACTAAAAATCTACCTTGTCTACCTCACGGTTAACTTGTGGAATGGCGAAGAAACAATGGTGGCTGAGCTGCCATGGTGGTTCGGTAATGGGTCGTGATGGCCGGAGTAGGGGATTGTCCGTCGAAGCTCCGGCGAGGTTCGGCAGTAACCACACCTGCAGCAAAACAGAGGAGGCTTCGCTCGGCCTTGAGCAGAGGAGACAAATCCAGCAAACAGGAAGTCGCTCGATCGTGCAGCAGCTCGCTTAGGCGGAGGATTCGGGGCTGGCGGACGCAACAGTCACGGCTGAGGTGCGGCTAGAGGGGGCAGATCCGGTTCGGGTGGAGCTGAGGCAGCGGTGTCAACGCTCGGGGGCTCAGGCGGAGGTTGCAGAGAGCAACTCAGCAGTAGGACGAATTTACTCGGAGGCACAGCAGCGCAGCGGTGCGCGGATCTTCGGACGATTGCAGCGGCGTAGAGCACGGCGAGAACAGGGAGGCGTTGGGCAGCAACGAGCCACCGGAGTCGCGGGATCTGGAGCGAAGCAAAGAAAGGGGGAGCGCGAATGCCGGCGGGGCTTCGAGCGAGGCAGAGGCGAAGGCGATCTGCAGCGGCGTCAAACAGCGGGATCGTGGGTCGGCGCGGCACGGGAGGCGTTGGGCGGCAGCGGGTCTTCGTGGCGGTGTGGAGTCCGGCGGCTTGATCGGCGAGGAGGACTGGTGCGAGCAGCAGGCGGTGGGCAGGTGGAGCGGATCGGCGAGGCAGGGAGCGTCGGTGTGCGAGGCGCGCACGTCAGGTCGTCGCGGTGATGCTGGCGCAGCGGAGCGGAGGCGAGGGGCGCTCGATGGACGGTGAAGGGGCGCTCGGTGGACGGCGTGGCTCGGGCAGTCGCGGCCAGAGGACACCCGCGAAGAAGACGACGATGCACCCCTTTTCTCTTTTCTTTTTTCTTTTTTTTTTCTCTTTCTCACATGTCACTTTCACTCTGCTACTCTCTCTCTCTCACCTCTCTTCTGCTTTTCGCCGAACCCATCACACGTTTCAATCACCAGTCACTCTTTTTCGCTTTGCCTCACATCATCTCTCTCTCTCTAGCTTCTCTTCTCTCCACCTTTTCTTTTGACTTTTCTCCTTCCTAAAACTCTGCTTTCCTTTGTGAATTTTTTCGAAAAACAGATGAAGAAGCCCCCTAAAACGACAGAATTTTTTTTTGCTCTGAATTCTTTTCGAATTCGCCCCCTCTCGGTTCCGAAACCTCACCCTCTTTTTATAAAGGAAAGACTCGAAGTTGTTGAAGATATGGCGATATTCACTCAACTTCTTCAACAAAAAAGTGGCTCCAAAATTTGACCGTTAAATTCTTTTGAATTCAAAATTTTTTCAAAATTTCCCTCTATAATTGAAAATTATCTTTTATTTAAAATATGTGTCAACATTGGCATTGGGAAGGGTTGTAGCCCTCGCTCAGCCTCGCTAGATTTGGGCAAGGCTATGGAAGCAATGTTCTCACTTGAGCTCATCAGCCACAGTAAAAAAGAAACAAAATAAAAGAAGGAAAAGAGAAGAAAAGGAAAATAAAAATTAAAAAGAAAGGAAAACAAAAAAACTAATAAAAAATTTAAAAATTATCAATGCTAGTTTTAGTCATGCCACATAGGATGTATGATATTTACGTCGAGGTTTTTAGTTAAAAATGGCCAAAACGAACTAAATTGGTAAAACACCTAAAGGATTAGGATTAAATTGGCCATATTGAAATATTTGGGATTGAATTAGCACAACTAAAATAGGTTTAGGGCATTTTTTGGTAATTATATCAAGCTTCCCTCATTGGTATGTAAGAGTTTGATTCACATGCGTACTAAAAGGTTCACCATTCTATGCCATATTTAGATAATTTTGCATCTTAAAATTACCCTATCAAAGCCTGAATCTCTTCATCATACCCATTAGATAGCCAAAAATTGCTCTCCATGTCTTTTCTTTTCTACTTCTTTTTTCATTTACCAAATTTGCCTCTGCATCTTATCTCTCTTTTCTAGGAGTAATTGGTTCCAAGGTGACTTAGTTCTCTACCTATAATTGGGGGGGGTGTGTGGGGGAATCAATCCTGTGACCCCCGGTTCCAAAAAATTGGAATCGAATATCAAATGAATCAATATTGGAACTATCAATTACTGTCCCATTTCGGGTAGGCCAATGTTATGTTTTAGATTTTAAAAAATAGACACAAACTCTTAAAACTAAATATAAAAGTTGCACCATTTTGTTACAAAACAAATTTTGCTAGTCAAATGATTATGTAATTATTTCTTTATGTTGAAGATAGTTCATTCCTTGATGGGTGCAAATTCCTTCATTTTAATTTTTTTCTAGCTAAGGCTTCAAAACCGGTTCGACCTGAGTAGAACCAGCCTATCCAGCCTTAGAATTAAGAACCTAATCAAAACTTGGGCTAATAATAGTTTTTATTTGGAACGAGCAATCCACCTGATTCTTCCTACAAATAACTTTGAACCGATTGGTTTAGGTCGATTTGGTCCAGTTCCCAAGTTGAATTGACCCGATACTTATTTTTACTCTCTTATCTGAAAAAACAAAAATCAATCTCACCCACAACACAGGCCTCAAACAAAGGACGCTACAACCACGGCCATTGTCGCTCTACTGCAAGTGGAACATAGCTCAACATGTCAAATCTGACATTGTTGAGCCCAAATTCAATGTTGCCAAACTTAGGCTACACAAACAAGTGACACCACCCCGGCAAACCCTTGGTGAGACTTGCATAGATTCGAGGATAGAGTAGGGGTTTGATACTCCTTCAACGAGTGTACGTGAATAACAAACGACGAACCGTGGACGCGATATCAAGTTGGGATAGCTAGGGAACAGTAGGTGCACCGACCATCATGAATGGTAGCTGAGGTGGGAGTGGGGGGAGAGAGTTAAAGGAATTAGGGGAAAAGTGTTGGAAAAGTTTTAAGTTTTTTGCATTTATGCCAATTTAGTCATAAACATTTTATTGGCGTCAATTTAGTTCTAAACATTTTGACCTAATGCCAATTCAGTCATTTTCACTAATTTTGGCCTGATATTACTGAAGTGCACATTGGTCGATTGACATGGATGTTTTTAAAAATAATATTTTAGTTTTTTCCAAATTATTTATTTATTTTCTTTTCCTTTTCTTTTTCCCCCTTCTCTTCCTTCTTCCTTTGGTCAGTCGCCGGACCTCAGCGACCGGCTAGAGGCGAGCCCTCGCTAGAGGCCGTGAGGATGGCTTTGCGCTAGGTTGGTGAGGTCTAGCGATTGGTTAGAGGAAGAAGGAGAAGGAAAAAGAAAGAAAATGAAAGAAATAAATAAATAATTTGAAAAATATTAAAATATTATTGAAATTTGTTTACGGCAGCACTGGTCGTTCCACGTCAATCAACCAATATCCACGTCAGCAATATCCAGCTAAAATTATTGCTGGAAGGACTGCATTAGGAAAAAATTAAAAGATTTATGACTAAATTGGCATAAGTAAAATGTTTAGGACTAAATTGATACAAATGCAATAGGTTTAAGATTTTTCTAAACTTTTTCAAACTTTTTCTAAAGAATTAGAATTAGGGATTTCTTTCTTAGCATATTTTTTCTTGTAAATTCCATAACATATAGAGGCAATTTCATTCTAACGGGTAACTTTGGCCTCGTTTAGTTCAATTTTGGAAATGGGCCTTGGAGAAATGTAAATATCTTTGTCCTAAAGGGCTTTGGGGAAATGCAAAGTGCCTTTTGTAAAAGATTCTTTGTAAAGGTATTTTGGCATAAAAAGTATTTGACAAATCTTTTTTTATAAAGGGCTCTTGGATTTCACTTTTTTTTTAAAAAAATTAAAAAATTGTGAACTCTTTGTTGACTCTAATGAAGGTAAGGGTAGTTTTGGAAAAATGAGATGTAAAACCGAAAAACTAAAAAAATTATGTAGAAGTTTTGGGAAAAAAAAAAACAGTTTCAACATTTTGCCAAATATTAAAAGCCCCAAACTAGTCCCTATTAGTATTAGACTTTCAATTTTTCTAAGGCCAACATTTGATTGAAAACCCCTTTGACAGGCTTGCCAAACATCCTAGCAATTTCTCAAGAGGTTTTGGAGGCTGAAAGCTTCTTGGGAAAGTTGAACCAAATGGACACTTTACCTTCGAAAGCTAGAGTATCTTTGTCCTTTCACCATATGTAGTCTATTCGGAATCCTCTCTCTCTATGCACATGTTCTATTTATGTCCCTTTTTTTGGGGCTAATTAAACACTATTTGGATGCCTCATTGGTTCACAATGTTTGGGCATGTGGCCTTCTTTTGCACATAATCCGACATGCGAATATAAGTGCACAACTTCGTAGTTAGCCAGAACAGTAGTTGACAATCACCTAGAGTGGTCTCAAGTTAAAGTAAAAGTCAATGTTTCATGGATTTCGCAAAGGAAGTTGAATTCAATGGGCTCCATGACCTGCTTTCCCCTACCTTATCAACCATAGCTTAGCCATTTAAAAAGGTAAGTCATGGGCTGTCCAATTATCTGGGCCTTAAGCCCTCAAGTGAATGGTTAGCGGTCTATGGGGTTTTATAAGCGATCTGAGTTTCAGGCCCGATGGAAAATGGGATGATGCCCCGATGGTACTTCTATAGTCATGCAGCTTTAAGAATTATTCTAAACTACGAAGACTCGTAGCTTTTATTTTACATATTTTACACCGGCCTTCAGAGATAATATGATTAATTGATTACTTGCCAGAAGTAAACCCACACATATTGAAAAGTGAAATAAGTAGGTTTTTGATTATACAGCCGGTGATGCTAAATAGTTATCCATATTTCATCACAATACGGTCTACTCTCTAAGTTAGTCTTGCTAGTTGCTAAAAGTTATCGTAACTAAGATTTGTTGAGAATTTTGTTGGAAATAATTGTATCAACATGGCAAAGAACTCAAATTTTAGAATTTCGATGAATTATAAAAAAGATATTTAATGGCTTGATTACAAAATCCATTTAATTTTAATTTTCAATGACTTCGTATGAGACTTTACCCCAAAATCTCCGTATGTTCTTTCTTTGTTGTTGTTTGGAGAAACACTATTGGAGTGGAATAACGTTGAAAGTTAGGTAGGGCATTGGCCTAACAAGGCCCACAAGCAAAACAAACGTGGAAGGGAAAGGAATTGTCAAATTTTACTTCCGAAGCTCTCTTGTCGTCCAAATGCATATGCAATATTGTGAATTTCAGAAAGAAAAATGCTAGACGTGTCAGAGAGTTCTTACCAGTATAATTTGCTTCACGTGAATCCCCAATCGTAAAAAAACCTTCGGTCGGATTTAATTCTAACACAATTTAAATATATTGAAACTGTAAATATTGAATTTGTGATTACACCATGTATCACAACCACATGAATACCACTTTAATGTGTCATACATAGATATTAAAAGTGGGATCAACCATCCCAGATAGACAATACATTGGACCCTTTATTATCAAAGTAAACTTGAGAACATAAGAGATGTAATACCAAGACTTTAAAGATAGAAAAAGTAAAACCCACAAGAATCATCAGTTGACTTTCCTGCAGTTCTTCCGAATCTGACCGCTTGAGTCGGTGAGTGGGCTGAGGTTACCCATCTTCACCATGGCGTTAGCAAAATCTGTCATGAAAGTAGCCGAATTGCTACTGTAAGTGTTCACTTGAGCGTCCGTGGAACCACCACTGAACAATTGCTGGTCCGAGTGAAGAAGCCCCTTTTGGGTCTGCAAGTTCTTGAAGTAGGCGTTGTCAAAGTAAGTCGGGCTCGTGGTGTCGAGAGGAGAAAGATTGTTGTCACCTCCGGAGCTCGGGCAGTTTTCTTTTAGTGACGTTGCGAACATGCCGTTGATTTCGCTCTCATTATAAAGCCGGGTCTGGAAAGTTGTGCATCGGGCTTGACCTATCGTGTGCGATCCTATTGACAACAATTGAACAGTTTTTGTAAATCGATCTTAGTATATCAGTCGAGCTTTATTATAATTCTTTATTATAAAATGCAACCAAAAAAAAAAAAAAAAACAATGACCTGAAAGTGCCACCATTTCTTTGGCAGTGAAGCCTTTGTTAGAGAAGGCAGTGATGAGGTCGCTAAGGCTCGAATTTGGGGCAGGAATGTCGCTATTAGCAGCACTTAGGCTTGCGGTGGTCGAGTCTCTTCTTCCTAATAAGACTGTCCAACTTGGGCCACCTAACTGAAAATTAAATAAACAAATAAATCCAAACATGTTAGTGCTAATATAGATGGGTAACATAGCATGTGATTTTTTCCTCCCAATTGATTGCTAGTGTTGAGAAGAAAATGTGCACTTACGGCAACAACAGAATCACGCGCGGCGACGGCCAAGATGTCAGCACAGGACACGACCCCAGGGCAGCTGCTCTCCAGTTGTGACTTGATCGTGTCGATCACCTCGTATCCACGTATGGAATTGTTATTCGCACCGGCGGTCTTCTCCCCGATGAAGTTCATGGTGTCATCCAACAAAATCGACGCGTCACATCCCTGTTTCATATTTTGCACCACACATTATTAATCAGCCCTTCTAGTTGGAAAATCGATCCGATTGGCCTTTATTTCACTCATTGGTTGTAGACAGGAGGTTTGGGTGTCATAAATTTTCCTGAAATTAGAGCATAAACACTGGTTGTTCCCTTATCATTCCCCCTTTTGTCCCCCACTATGAACGACTAGAGACACCAGTTTGGACGAAGGTGACACTCTTTCTCATGGCTTTTGACTATACTCCGTGTTGTTTCTCAAGGAACAATGCATCCAATAATCGTCGGACTAGAAACAAAATGATTGCGCTGTGAAGAGTTCTCTAAATCAAGATTTTTGGTTAGCAACATGGCGCGTTCTTTAATATTTAACAGAGGGGAGTCACCGACTTTATGATTCACTAGAATTAGCCTAAGTTTGGCCTTCTCGAATGACCAATTATGTAGCGATCAAAAATGAAAATCTAGACGATTTCCAACCTTTATAGGGAAAAGAAAAGCAACCCACAAATCTAACCGATAAAGTTGTAAACATGTCATATTTGTTATTTAAAAAATAGATCAGCCTTTGAATATCAAGATCAAAGTAGAGACGGCATGTTTGATGGAGAAAGGTCCATTAGGATGCAGGCAACTCTTAAATTATGCACAAAGAACACAAAGAAGGTACACTAAATCAATTAGTTAATTTAGATTGACACTCTAAATTTGTGTTGGAAGCAAACTAGTGAGGCCATGCACAAGGCGAAATTCATTTATTCAAAGATCTAATATGATTTTTAGAATACCATTGGATTAACAAATTCCATTAAAACTGATATTTTACCATAAAATATCATTTTAAATTTAGAAAAGTATGGCAACCAAAGGGATGGTGATCAAAATATGATTGAAACCTATTGAGAAAGACTGATTGGTTTTGCCAAACGTGATAAACGCGTATTTGTTTTAAAAAGCATGGCCGTCTCTCTCTCTTTTTTCCAGCTGTAACGTTTAGGACTTTTGCATGATCTAAATCATCGAGTTCATCGGGTTTAAAACAGGTAGCTAATCATACACGCACATCTTATCAACAGCGTGATCAGCATAAAGTACGTCGCCTGCATGGCTTTTATAATAAAGAAAATTATAGCATCTATTGTCTGTGTAATAAAAAAAAAATTAAGAGTACACAACAACATTCTTGTCCACCATTGATAGACTCACAAAAATGCATGGCACAACAATATACCAAAAACGTCAGTCAGACTCGACTAATTCAATATGCGAATCTCGTACCTACTGTTTTGGTTAGCGAAAAAGAGAGTACATTAATTGCGTAGAAGCGAAATCTAATGATGCCTTTGACTATGAGGGTGGTTGGAATGTTTCACAAGCACAGGCATAAAGATGCATCATGCACGCACGCTTGCATGCAGCTTGAATGACAGAAGAGAAACAAAGGTAGAAATCAATGGGAAGGAGAGGAGAGACTCGGAGGAGAGGGACTTGCATTGACGAAGCAATCGTGGAAGTGAAGGCGGAGCAGCGACGCGCCCATGCGGGCATCGCTGAACACAGCGGAGCTCACGCCGGACTTAATGGTGTGGAGGGCGCTGGGACAGGATGTGGAGTAGAAAGTGCTGGACAGCCGAGCCGAGGCTGTTCCAAGTAGGAAACACAGCAACAATAAGAAGGCGGGTCTGGGAGAAGAGTTCTCGCAAGCCATCGCTTGGAGTTTAAGTTTCAGCGAAGAAGGAGACAAGCGAAGGAGGAGGAGAAGCACTAGCTTGACGGCTGTGCGCGAAGTGTGCTTTTGTGCGTTGCACTTGAATGAACTCGGGGTATTTATACAAGAGTTTCTGCACTGTTATGCTTTTTCTTTCTTCTCAAGTCAACGGCATTGGTTGTCTGCATCTATAATATATGAAATTTTAATTTTGACCAAACAAGTTCAACACCAAATTTATCAATATATATATCTGGACTTATTAGCTTTCTATTTGCAAACTAACCCTCATCTCACCGTATAGAAATTTTGGGCCTGACATAAATTTATAGGTCTATATCATTCTGTCAATTCTAAGCAAATATAACCGACCAACTCATATCAGATTCTAGTAGTAATTTCCTTACGAGATATCAAGCCAAGAATCTTCTCACTTTCAGCTTTTGAACTTTTAAGAAGGTTCAAATGAATTAAAGAAGATGGCTTACTGTGAAGTATGAATATATAGGTATAGTTGCATGTGTTATCTATTTTAATGGACCAATGGAGGGGTTGCGACATATGTTGGTTTTTTAACTCACTCTCTATGTTTGTTTTCTAGTATCCAAATTTTCGTTTTTGGCCTTGAACTTGTGTGTGTGTGTGTATATATATATATTTAAGTCCTTAAATCGTCAATTTGTTTAATAAATTCTTGTAACCTGCAGTACTTTTCTAATAAATCCCACCCTCGAAAGTCAGCAAGAGTCATATGGAACAAGCTTGAGGGCGTTGTTCACGTTAAGAAATTTCACTACTCAAGTCCTGGTTGCAGTACCCACTTTTGAAGTTTCTAGTCTCATGCAGAATAAATTGTCCAATCAATTCTATTATATAGATGCAAATTAAGTCATATACTTTTCAATTTTGTCAATTTAATTCTAAATTTTCGAATAAAATTTTAATATAGTCATTTGTGCAAATTTTTGTGGGAAAAGTGATTTCATGTGACAATTGGTCAAAAGAATTACTTTAGACTCTGACCGGCTTAAACGGACATGTCAACTCTATTTAATCTCATTTGTAGCACGAGGGATCTAATCTATAAAATTGATGCAATTTCAAGGACTTGATCAAATATATTACACGGGTTTAATTGAAAGAAATGTACAAATTGAAGGACCCAAAGTGAAAATTTTTAACTCAACAGTACACATTGCTTTTTCTCAATTAGCACATATAGCAAATTCCTTATCAAAACAAAGTCCACCTGTTTCAGCAGAAACAGCAAAAAAGAAAAAAAAAACAGAGAGAGAATAGTTTTTTTTGTTTTTTGGTCGTAAGAGAGAGAATAGTTCGGAAGTGGTCAAAATTGAATTTCGTTTGGAGAGATATTGACTAATAGGGAAAATTGTCGCCCTTACGAAGGTTCGCCAACTCCAATTGATGGAAACATTGACTTTCCCAAACAAAGACAAGTGGATCACGCCATCTAATTACGGTATGTCCCGCACTTAATAGACTTTGTAATGCTTAATTAATTGCTTGCATGGTAAGAAATTTGGAACTTGCTGCATGACGACCATTCCTCTTTGTTCAACTAGTAAACATAAAATATGGTCTCCATACATATAAAAATGAAATTGTGTAGATAATGGACTACAATGTATTAACGATCGCATCTTGTTCTAGCTGAGATTTAACAAAAAATAAATTTCGGAAAAATTGAATTAGAACAAATATAGTTAAATCTTCTAGGATTCTTAAGTATGACCCGATTGCTTACATATATATATCTTCCTACAGTCCACATCCTGGTGTAGGTAGGTCGTAATATCTCATTTCTCGCAGCAAGTCATGTTGAATTACTCCATGGTCCTATATTATTCTTTATGAGTAAAAATGCGCAACCTCATCTTATATAGATGAACTCCAAACCCCTTAAATACCCCACTAACTTCATGGACTACACGTAACATGAGCTGAAACTCATGTCGACTGCTCAAAAACATAGAGCTGATTACATCAAACTCATCTTGCGTGCCTAATTCGTATAAGCATCGATCATACTTCTTGATCAATGAGTCAATCCCTTGGGTTAATTAGTGATATTGCTTTACGTGCCTCATTTTTCAAGCATGTGTTGTGTGAATGAAATCCTCATTAGGAATCTAATTTGGGTCAACATTTCGAGTGATTACTAATCATCCATATTCTCCTTTAGAGTTCTTTGCATTAGCTTGGAAGCAAATTAACTAATTCACCAAAACAAAGGAATTTTTGTGGCGATATCAAATGAGGGCGTGAGTTTTTCTCTGCTCATTCAATTGTTAGGATAGGATGTGCTACTCGATCACATTTTATTGTTCATTGCATGCAGCTGCCTCGCATGATGTTGACTCTCCCAATCGAAAAGGGATAATCATACCGAAAATTGTCAACCTTTTTTGGTTGGATACCAATATCCCTAACTTTTTCTTGACGTTCTCCATTGGCAGTGTGCGTGGCCGTTAGAAATCTGGAGTGGTGGCGGGCGTCCATAATCACATCAAATCTGTTTTTTCGACGTTCTCCATTGATATTGTTATATCGGATTTTTAAGGTCATTTGGACAGAAGCTTCACAGGAGGTAATTTTGGGTCACCGATATAAATTTGGAAGTATTAATGGCACGGAAAAATATGGAAGTTTATCGTTCTTTAGTATTTGGAGATAGACAAGAAAAGTTTCAAGAGCCTATAATCAGATGTGACCTCGGCCAGTCGGAAAATGATCTGGAAGCTGTGGAGGATGAAATGACTTCTCCTCGTGATCCTCGTACTGTTCGGTTGCGCAAGTGCTTCTTTAGGGATTTGTCGTGAAGGAGAGCATTACTTTTCAAGCATCCGATTCACATCAGATCTATGCATGTGAGTAAAGAGACAAAATCCGACAACTCATACGCGTTGGGCTCCAATTAGCTGCCGTTCATCTATCTCAACAGTGTTAGACTTTCTTTATTTCAAAAGAAGAAGAAGAATGATTTAAAAGATATTTTCCTAAAAAAATTATTTATATAATTTGCCGATAAATAATATTTTCCCTATCAACAATAAATTGTGTCTAAATATTTTCATGAATAATGAAAATATTTTTCGTTCATTTATTTTTATAATCGATACAAACGATTAAATTTTGTAAATGTTTCCAAATTATTCATATATTGTAAAATAAATAGAACTTTAATCAAAATGATTTTTTTTTAAGTATCCAAATATAACTTAAGTTATGCTATCTCCACTTGATGTTAGCTAATTATCAAGATTACAACATCATGTTGGTTGCGATTATAAAACTTAAAGTCTACTAATTACAAACCCAATGTGAAGCTCTAAATCCTTACTTTATATGTAGCGATGGACAGTCTAAAACATTTCAAAATTACTAAAGTAAGAATCAATGTATTGAGTGATAGACTTATCAAAGGAAGTCCAACTTACCTTTCAACGAGGGAAAATCAAGGGGGTGAGGGAATTCTAACCCCCAGCCGGAATTCATGCTTTGTCACCATCCAATTAGTCGTTGGATTTTCATCCCTTGTCAGTTTAGACACCAACAAGGGAAAATCACAGCTGTCCTCACTCCTCCACTCTCTCTCTCTCTCTCTCTCTCTCAACCACCCATCCACCCACCTTCACCTTTGAGTCAAACGAAATCAAATTATGAATTTCAGTTCCAACGGCGGTTTTATTCAATGTCTTATAATTGGAATGACTCTTTTTTCAATCTAGTTCCTCTGCTATCTTGAACCCAATTAAATTTAAGAAAGACGCACTTTTTGAATGCCAGACACTTGGAGTGTCAAAACTTGGCACAAAAGGACACTTAAGTGCCAAAAGTTAGGACATTGACATTAAGTGCCAAAATCAAAGCAAAATAGATCACTTAAGTGCTAACGGAGAGAAAATCCTAAAATGCTGATGTGGTGATTTTCCAGAGAAGTAAGTGCAAAACGGCGTCGTTTTGCATAATGATGTAGCTAAACAAATGCAAAACAATGTCGTTTTGCTATTGATGTGGTAAAAAAATTAATATAAAAATTAATAAAATTAAATTTCAAACTAAATTTATTTAAAACATTTTAACATACAAATATTTAAAATAAAAAGTAAAAGCCAAGGGAGGCGACTAAGGGTTAAGCCCTCACTGCCGGCGCCTCCTCGCCGCCGCCAAGAAGGGCCGGTGATGATGGGGGGAGGGTCGGCCGAGGTCCCCAGCCCCCGCCAGCCCTTGTCCAGATTTGGGGCGAGGGTTGCGGCCCTCCCCCAAATTCAGCGAGGGTCAGCGACCCTCGCCCGGCCAAGCCAAGGGCTGCCACTCGCTGAGGCGACCCCTTAGCAGGTAGTGGCCTTTGGCCTGGCCGGGCGAGGGCTGCCGACCCTTGCTGAATCTGGGGGAGGGCTTGCGGGCCAAGGGTTGGCGATTGCACAAGCAAAAGCTTAAATAGTTAAGCACAAGATTCAAGAGTTTCTCAGAATATTAGGTCTTTTATCTTTAAGCCTCACTTATTGATTTGGTGAGCACATATATACTGCAAGCACATTGCTTCTAGACAGCTGTTGACACCTAAATTTTCCCATTTTCATTCAGGATTTAATTGTGTACGGAATTAGAAATTAGTCGTTTTAAAAACAAAAAAACAACAAAACAAACAAAAAAAGAAAACAAAAACAGCAAAATGAGAAAAAGAAAAGGTGGAAGGGGCCAGGCCGGATCTGGCCTTGGCCCGGCCCATGTCACCTTCTCCCCCCTCCACCTTTGCATGGAACCCTAGAGCAGTGAGAGAGGAAGACAAGGAGGGAGCTCGGCAACCGAAGGGGGAGGCACAGAACAGGGAGGAGCTGGGGGAGAGAATCGAACAACCCGAGAGAGAGGGAGCAATGAAAGAGAGCTTGAGCGGCTCCGTCCCGCGGCCGTTTGAAGCCTTCGCTGCGCCGGCCGCCGCGCGGCGGAGCTGCTCGTCTGTGAGATCCTCGCACCACCGCCGCGCCCCAACCTGCCTACAGCCCGCGCGTCCGCAACCCCTGCTGCAGCTATGACGACTTGACCTCATGCCACCTCCGTCCAGTGCTCGCCGCCCTGCTACCCGCCGCTGCAGCACCTCCGAGCAACTCCTGCAATAGCTCGCCTCCAGCCGCCCCTCCTGCCCGAACACCAGATCCCGAGCCCCCACGACACTGCCTCTGCTCCTGCTCACCGATCCTCGCGCCACCGCCGCTTCACCCGAGCCGGTCGTTGAGTCCCCTCGCCGCGCAACCTGCAGCAGTAGAGCTCCCGTTCGCCGACCCCGACGTCGTCACCGCCCCTCGCCGAACCGCCGCCTCCCTGCTGCTGCTGCCGTCGTCCGCCGCCCACCGCGTCTCCGCCGCCGAGCTGCCGACGTCCCTCCATCCCCCTCGGCACCGCGAAGAAACCCGAAACCCTAGGGTTTCGGCCACAAACCGGGTCGCGCGAGTCGGGCGTGGGTCGCAAACCAGGTAGGGTTTTGATCCGTCCGGGCCGGGCTTGCGTGCGTAGGCTGATTTCTCTCTGGGCTGGAGCAAGGTCATTGGACCGGGTTATTATTAGATTTTTTTTTGGGTGTTGGGTCAGGCTTAGTTTATTTAGGTTTCTTTTTTTTGTGGACTGAATTTTTGGACTGGATTGGGCCCGCGGTTCAGGCCCAGTCCTGCTAGGGCCCGCGAGCTTCGTCGAGGAGGGTTGGGCCCGTCGGTCGGACCCAACCCTAAATCAGGCGAGGGCCCGACCACCTCAGTCTAGGCCCGGCCGGTCCGGTCGGAGACCGGACTCCAACTCGCATCGACCGGGTCGGACCGGGTAGGGTCAAACCGGACCCGACTCGGTTCGCCCCTTTTAAAAAAAAAAAAAAAAAAATTAAAAATTAAAAATAATTTAAAAAATATAAAAAAATTTTAAAATTAAAAGAATTTTTTTAAAAAAATAAAAAAAAATTCGAAAATCCAAAAAAATATTTTAAAAAATTAATTTAAAAAAAATAATTAAAAAATTTTGAAAATCCAAAAAATGTAGGTTTTGATTAGAAATCACCGTGTATTGTCTTTATAGTGTAATTAGGCTTTTAATTGCTCGTATATTTATTTTATTGCATGTTTAATTTACCCGTTTAACTATGTTTGCATTTGCTTAGTAGCATGTGTTAATCTTACTTTTTTGCAATTAGAATCTTGATAGTTATGATTATTACTTTAATGATTGCACTCGCATGATGACTTCACATGTTAGTGGATAGCTATGAAATCAATCCAAACTGCTTGCCAAAAATCATTTTGTTAAAATGAACAAGATTTGGTACCGAAAGGGCACTAATTGATCAATTAGTGTAATCAAGTCCCCGACCCTAGATTCTCTGGTTGCATAGGAGGTGAGGTACACTCCCATGCCTCACTTGGTTTCTAGCCGACCCCAATAGGCTAGTGGCGACTCCTTTTGTGCAAAATTCCTTAAGAATACCCTAACGTCACGAGGGGTATGGGCTCGGGAGAGCCCACGCCTAATCATGGGCCTTAGGCTCGTCCTTTAGGCAATACCCCTAAACCTATTCTCTCCCCCCGAGGGTAGGTCGCGACAGCTTGGCGACTCCACTGGGGACTTGGTTTTAGACCTTAGAGGACTTAGGCCAATATTAATTTTGTTCAAAAATATTTTTGTTTGGCAACGAGGATTCCAGGTATGTCTCTAACATTAAAGGTGTTAAATGTTATTGCAGAATAGGAGGTATAAGGGGAAGTGTTTGCTTACCTTTGTCTTGCAAGGAAGCATAGGAATGTATAGTTTATTTTTCTATGTACGAATTGTTGTTTGTCTATAAATTGTTGTGCATGTGTCCTTTGCATTGCACTACACCATGGCACACACTTCCTGCCGCCGGACCTAGGCCGCATAGGATTACTTAGGATGGTGTTGAGATGGATACCACTCCGACTACAACCATGTAGTACGAGTCGCCCATCTTTACCCCGAAATTCCTTTCTTCACGCCGAAGGTACCCACCCCGGTCTGCAAGCGCGTGACACGGGTCAGTTCTTTGACGAAGCCGAAGTCATGGGTAACACGACCCAGCCACAAGCATGTTGGTTCAGTCCTATGATCCCATGGCTTCATTTTGAGCCGTATAGAATAGAAATCGAACCACATCTCATGTGCATGTCTATGTAAAAAAAAAAAAAAAAAAAAAAAAAAAGACAACGGTTCGGCACTTAATATATGCCCGTTGGCTACTCTCCACCGTCTTGGCATTGATCTTGGAAGAATCCATACTGGCAAGTCAACTGTGCGGGCTTTTGACGGGATGAAGAAGGAGGTGATGGGGGAAATTGAACTTGAGCTGCTGATTGGCCCTGTACTTTTCCAAGTCCCGTTCCAAGTGTTAGATATACCAAGCGCTTTTAATTTTCTGCTAGGGAGGCCATGGATCCATACGGCGGGTGCTGTTGCCTCCAGCCTTCATCAGAAGGTACGATTTGTGGTGGACAACAGGCTTATCACGGTCCATGGGGAGTCTGACTTCAAGATCTACCACGAGACGGCCATCCCCTATGTGGAACCCGAATGTACCGAAGAATCCAGCTTTCAAACATTAGAGCTGGTGTCCATGATTCACGTGCCTGCGGGTTCTTTCACAAAAGCCCCTGAATTGTCTAGGCAAACTATAGCTGTGGGAAAGATCATGCTGGCAAGTGGGTATAGTCCTGGGGAGGGTCTTGGATCACGTGGCCAGGGGGTGCGAAAACCCATTGAAGCTCATAAAAACTCCAAAAGAAAAGGCTTGGGATATGTCGAGAAGCAGGGAGGTCATAATAACCGAGGAGGCCGTGGAAGGTATAGAGGCCGAGGTGCCCAAGGAGGCCGAAATGGGTATAGAAACCAGAGTGAATGCGTTACCCGGACCGAAGAGGACGAGGGCGGTCAAAGCCCGTTTCTCCCATTGCTGGAGGAGACGTTTCCAGGACCCCCAAGGATGTTGTTCGAGGAAGAGGAGGATATCTGTGGTGTGACCGAGCAATTCGAGGAGGATGTCATATGCACCATCCTAACATGCGAGGAAGCCGAGTCCTCTGAAGTCATGGCTGTCCCTCTAGAGTAGGGCGGCTCTCGTTTAGCCTAGTCTTTCGTTTTATGTCTTTTCCCCTGCGCGGGATCTCGTAGTTTGTCTTTCTTCATTTCCTGTTTTTGTCATTTGTAGCGTGAACTATGCTCAACCCCGATCTTGAGCCGTTGGTTGAGGGTGATGTGTGTTAAAATACGGCCTTATCTTTCCTCATTCAATAAAATAGACACATGTTTTATTAAGGACATGTGGAAGCACATCAAACTAGCCCTATGATGGTCGCTGAGGCCTAGGCCTCCACATGCTCCCTTATTTGACTGTTTTGCAAGAACGAGGAAATCCGAGGATATGAGGACGAGTTCTTGAAATTTTTACATAAATACTTCAAAAATTTTTTTGAAAACAACATGCATCGTCTTTGTTGTTGGCATTACTCTAACTCATCTCACTGCATCTCAGGCATTACATTATGCATAATCATGATAAGGACGCATGTGACTCAGATGTGCATGAAGAAAATCCCTCAGGTTCTGATGATACTGACGACGACGATCAGAAGGGGATTGAGCGTGAATGGAATCGACACGAAGAATCAAAGCCGTTAACTGAAGAGCGAACAATCATTATAAATCTAGGTGATGCGGAGAATGTCAAAGAAGTAAAAATCGGGGCATGTCTCCCAGAGTCAGAAGCGGAAATGATGACTAATCTTCTGAAAGAGTATCAAGATGTGTTCGCCTGGACATATGCCGACATGCCGGGATTGGATCCTGAAATTATGGAACATGCTTTACCAACAGATCCCAATGTGCCACCTAGGAAACAAAGACTCAGGAGAACTAAACTAGAGTTGTCCAAGAAGATTGAAGAAGAAGTGATGAAACTACTGAAAGTAGACTTTATCGAAGTGACCTGTTATCCTGATTGGGTAGCAAATATCGTGCCGGTGATGAAGAAAGATGGGCGAATCAGGGTGTGTGTTGACTATCGGGACTTGAATCGAGCAAGTCCCAAAGATGACTTTCCGCTCCCACATATCGATGTCTTGGTTGACAGTACAGCAGGATTTGAGTTATTCTCCTTTATGGATGGTTTTTCCGGATATAACCAAATCCGTATGAAGGAGGAAGACATGAGCAAAACATCATTCATAACTCCTTGGGGAACTTTCTGCTACAAAGTGATGCCTTTTGGTCTAAAGAATGCTGGGGCAACGTATCAAAGGGCCATGGTCACATTATTCCATGACATGATGCACAAGGAAATCGAAGTATATGTCGACGACATGATTGCGAAATCGAGACATGGTGAAGATCATGTTAAAGTCTTGCGAAGGTTGTTCGAACGTCTTCAGAAGTTCAAGTTGCGCCTCAATCCCGCAAAATGCATTTTTGGAGCGAAATCTGGGAAGTTATTAGGATTCATGGTTAGTAGTAGGGGCATAGAGATTGATCCGTCGAAAGTTAAAGCCATTTGCGATTTACGACCCCCGACTACCGCCAAAGAAGTTCGCAGCCTGATGGGACGACTTAATTATGTGGCGAGGTTCATTTGTCAGTTGTCTGAAAAGGCGAAGCCATTCTTCAAGCTCTTGAAAAAGAATGCAAAAATTGAGTGGAATGCCGAGTGCCAGGATGCATTTGAGAAGATAAAACATTATCTCACTCATGCACCAGTCTTAGTGCCTCCACTCCCTAAAATTCCCCTGATTTTGTACTTAACCATACATGACGAGTCGCTGGGAGCTATGCTAGCCCAAAATAGACCAAATGACAGTAGAGAATGCGCAATATACTACCTGAGCAAGAAGTTCACTGTTTCTGAGATGAACTATACGGAAGTTGAGAGAACTTGTGTGGCCTTAATTTGGGTCTTGCATAGGCTGCGGCAGTACACACTTCATCACCGAATCTTGTTGGTGACCGAAAATGATCCCATCAGGTATCTCCTAGAGAAGCCGGCATTGGTTGGCAAGTTGGCCAAGTGGCAAATCTTAATTTCTGAGTTTGATGTTCAGAGCTTGGGACAGAAGTCTGTTAAAGGTCGAGCCATAGCAGATATGTTGGCAGAAAATTCCGAGAGGTCCAAAGCATTTGATGAGGATAATGATGCAGAAGAGCGAATTTTACTTGTATCAAGCGACAAATGGACAATGTACTTTGATGGTGCGGTTAACTTAGCCGGGTCGGGTACTGGGGCAGTTCTTATCTCCCCGGATGGACAACATTACCCCGTCGCTGCTAAATTGACGTTCCCTTGCACGATTAACATTGCTGAATACGAAGCATGCATTTTAGGCCTCCAAGCCGCCATTGATATGAAAATTCGGAAGCTGCAGGTTTACGGTGATTCAGCCCTTATCATCTTACAGACCGAAGGCAAATGGCGAACACATGATTCTAAATTGATTCCATATCACGAGTTCCCCGGGGGAGTTGACAAAAATTTTCAAGAAATATCATTCGAATACTTACCAAGGTCTCAAAATCGTTCGCGATGCTCTAGCTACCTTGTCTTCAATGTTGCAAGTAACCGGAGGCTTGGACATTGAACCGTTGAGAATTGAAATCCTTAGGCGCCCAGCTTATTGTATGACGGTTGAAGAGGAACTGGACGGACAACCTTGGTATCACGACATCTTGAAGTATCTGCAGAAGGGTGAATTCCCCGAAGGAAGTGAAGCATCAGACAGAAAGCATTTGATAAAGCTAGCATCAAAATTCTTCACCAGTGGAGGTGTCCTCTACAAAAGGTCCTTCGACTCGACATTGCTAAGGTGTGTTGATGCTAAAGAAGCAGATCGTTTGATGATAGAGATACATGAAGGGGAGTGTGGTCCCCATATGAATGGACACTTCTTGGTGAGAAAGTTCATGCGACTTGGTTATTATTGGCTGACCATGGAGTCCGACTGCATTCAGCACGTACGACGATGTCACCAGTGCCAAATTTATGGAGACAGGATAAATGCCCCTCTAGTTGAGCTTCACCAAATGTCTCAACCCTGGCCCTTTTCAATGTGGGGAATTGATGTGATTGGACCCATTAACCCTAAGGCGTCAAATGGGCATCGATTTATCTTGGTGGCGATAGACTATTTCACCAAGTGGATCGAGGCCAACTCGTATGTTAATGTTACTGCCAAGAACGTGGCAAAGTTCATTCGTCGCGACATTGTCGCTCGTTACGGGGTGCCGGAGGCTATCATTACCGACAACGGCACTAATTTGAACAACAAAGTTGTGGATGGTTTGTTTAGTGAGTTTCAAATTAAACATTTGAACTCGTCACCATACCGTCCTCAGATGAATGGGGCAATGGAGGCGGCGAACAAGAACATAAAGAAAATCTTATCAAAGACTGCTGAAAATTATCGTGATTGGCACGATAGGCTCCCTTACGCGCTAATGGCATACCGAACTTCTATCCGCACCTCCACAGGGGCAACTCCTTTCTCACTCGTGTACGGGATGGAGGCAGTCTTGCCTGTTGAAGTTGAAGTCCCTTCTTTAAGGGTCCTTTCCCAATCTACGCTCGATGAGACTGAGTGGATGCAACAGAGACATGAGCAGTTAAACATGATCGATGAGAAGAGATTGCAAGCTGTGTGTCATGGTCAATGCTATCAGAGACGAGTTGCAAAAGCCTTCAATCGAAAAGTGCGTCCCAGACACTTCGAAGTCAATGACCTGGTGTTGAGGAAGGTGCTTCCGATCATACCAGATCCTCGTGGCAAATTCACTCCGAACTACGAAGGGCCATATGTCATTAAGAAGATTCTTCCTGGTGGTGCCATGATTTTAGTTGAAATGGATGGTAGTGAATTGCCTAGACCTGTAAACGTTGATGCAGTCAAGAAGTATTTTCCATGAATGAAATCAAGGCCAAGGGGTCACTTCATGCACAATTCAAGTCGCATAGCATCATGCATAGCATTGTAGATATCATGCATGTGTTGCATACACGCATATCTATTTGTGTTTCAGGCACCCTACCGTCTAATGAGGAAATGGCAGAGGAAAGAACTGACTCAAGAATCCATCAAGTCTTCGCACAACAGGTTGAATGTCTATTTTGAAAGGTAAGTCGAGACGATAAAAAGGGCAAAACAAAACAAACAAACAAACAAAAAGAATAAGGACAAAAAAATGCATGACATGATTCGCGTGACCTATTCTCTGGTGTCACTATGCACGCTTCACGTCTGCGACCCTCAGGAAAAATGGCTTGTAAAAATGACTTTGTTCAAGCAAAAGAGTGAAACATTAACCATGCCAAACGAGAAATACTTAGGATGAAGAAAGGCAAGCCCATTTCCAGACACATCCTCCAAACACTTTTGAGAGTTGAGTAAAAATCGACATTCTCTTAGGAAGAATGATTCATTCGCATTGAGCGCAAAAATCGAGATGATAAAGGCATTTCCTTCATGAATTTCAAGCATTGCACTAATCTCTTGCTACCCATTCGGCTAAAAAAAAAAAGATGATCCTTTAAAGAACCCTGTCGAGAACGACCCTACATTGGGGCAGCATAGGAGCTTACGATCATGTTGTAGAGCGAAGGATTGAGAAAGATTTTATTACTTTCACTTGCATCAATCTTCTAGTGATAGCTTCAGAGGAATTCTCATTAAAGCTTGACTCTTCCCAAGGTGAAGAAGAGCATTTCCTTCTCTACCCAAACACTGATATCTATTGCTTTAACCAACTTGGGCCTGATTATTCATTTCTAAAACCCAAGCGGTGATCATCTCCCTTCACTAGGGCAAGGCATAAGAATTTACCAAATATAATTGACAGTCATGAGAAAATGTGAAAAGCATCTCAAAAGTCATAAGAGCTCCAAAAGTTCAACAAATTAGGGGGCATGAAAAAGCAATGTGCCTGGTAAAAGCAAGGCTAATGCCCGTAAAAAAAAATGCCAAAAAGCTGCATCTTATGTAAAAGAAAAAATTATTAAAGTCCAAGTGCCTGCACAAAAAAAAAAAAAAATTGCAAGTGCAAAGAAAATTAGAAAAATGGGCAAAGCTCCCATTCATAAATGATTAGTCAATGGGCTTTCGAGATGCGTTGTATTTCAAAGGCCAAATGATTTGGAAAGATCGAGTGACCTGGTCACGATGCCATGATGATCACCGACTCTTAAAAACCCTGTTGAAAATTTTAAGCCTTTTGAGCCTCTTCCAAGCCAACATTACAACCCTCTTCCGAAGTCTCTTCTGATTGGGATGGTTTGAGTGAAAATGAGAATGCCACAAGGAAGCTACTGCTTGAAGGAGTGAAGGTAATTCTATCTTGTCTTATCTTCCAAGTTCTCGACTCGTAAACTCGATGAAGATAACGACAAATATTCCTTTATTGGCCTCAAAGCAATCGTTCCTTTGTGTAAGCCCTAATCGAGCCTATATTACGGTCCTTTCAAAAGACCTTTTAGAACGATTAGATTGTGCTCATTGCGAATATTTCTGAAATCCTTTGACATGGGTTTGTGAGATACCCTCGAAATCGCTTACTTTCCACACGAATGGATGGGATCAAGCGCTTATTTATCGAGAGTGTGTGAGAAACCCTTTCGACTAAGAAGCTCTAGTTTGGCATGCTTAATGAGTCATTTTCACGAGTCGTAGCTGTTCTGATAAGAACTTGACTCCTAGAGAATTTGATGATTAATGATATATCCACGAGCAAGATGACAGTTTTGCGCCACATAATGCTGATTGACATTGAATGTTTTTTTTAAGCAGTCGAACTTAGCTTGATTAGCTTGTTCAATTAATGCTGCAATATTGCTAATACGTCTCTTAATGACATCTCTAACGACATTTACTCAAGTTGAGTTTGACAGGATTCCTCAGTGAAGTCATGCAGTTTTCAAGGGGTGAGTGGGTGCTTCCCTAAAAATCAAAAGTTCATGGTCAACCTCAAACCATGCCATCTCCAAAAGTTCATGTTTAGCCTTAAATCATGTCATTTCCACAAGGTTGGTGGGTCTATCCTTAAACCACGGGGTTGGTGGTTTTTCCTAAACCACACGGCTTGCAGATTCATCCGTAAATCATGCTTGTCTGCATCTGGTCGAAACCCGTTTTTACACGGTGAGACCTTTTTCCCAGTCGAAACCCGTTTGTACACGGTGAGACTATCATACCCGGTCGAAACCCGTTCGTACACGGTGAGACCTTCATCCCAGTTGAAACCCGTTCATACACGGTGAGACTATCATACCCGGTCGAAACCCGTTCGTACACGGTGGGACCTTCATTCTAGTCGAAACCCGTTCGTACACGATAAGACTATCATACCCGGTCGAAACCCGTTGTTACACGGTAAGACCTCATTCAACCCCCTTCTTATGACCCGGTGGGTTTTCCGTAACCCGGAGTCCTTCAACCCCCTTCTTATGACCCGGTGGGCTTTCCGTAGCCCGGAGTCCTTCTCCCCCTTCTTATGACCCGATGGGCTTTCCGTAGCTCGGAGTCTTTCACCCCCTTTCTATGACCCGGTGGGTTTTCCGTAGCCCGGAGTCCTTCAACCCCCTTCTTATGACCCGGTGGGCTTTCCGTAGCCCGGAGTGCTTCAACCCCTTCTTATGACCCGGTGGGCTTTCCGTAGCCCGGAATCCTTCAACCCCCTTCTTATGACCCGGTGGGCTTTCCGTAGCCCGGAGTCCTTCTCCTCCTTCCTATGACCCAATGGGCTTTCCGTAGCCCGGAGTCCTTTTACCCCTTTCTTATGACCCGGTGGGCTTTTCGTAGCCCGGAGTCCTTCTCCTCCTTCCTATGACCCGGTGGGCTTTCCGTAGCCCGGAGTCCTTTTACCCCTTTCTTATGACCCGGTGGGCTTTCCGTAGCCCGGAGTCCTTTTACCCCTTTCTTATGACCTGGTGGGCTTTCCGTAGCCTGGAGTCCTTCTCCTCCTTCCTATGACCCGGTGGGCTTTCCGTAACCCGGAGTCCTTTTACCCTTTCTTATGACTCGGTGGGCTTCCCGTAGCCTGGAGTCCTTTTCCTCATTCCTATGACCCGGTGGGCTTTCCGTAGCCCGGAGTCCTTTTACCCCTTTCTTATGACCCGGTGGGCTTTCCGTAGCCCGGAGTCCTTCTCCTCCTTCCTATGACCCGGTGGGCTTCCCGTAGCCCAGAGTCCTTTTTCTCCTTCCTATGACCCGATGGGCTTTCCGTAGCCCAGAGTCTTTTTACCCCTTTCTTATGACCCGGTGGGCTTTCCGTAGCCCGGAGTCCTTCTCCTCCTTCCTATGACCCGGTGGGCTTTCCGTAGCTCGGAGTCCTTTTACCCCTTCTTATGACCCGGTGGGCTTCCCGTAGCCCGGAGTCCTTCTCCTCCTTCCTATGACTCGGTGGGCTTTTTGTAGCCCGGAGTCCTTTCATCCTTTCTTATGACCCAGTGGGCTTCTGTAGCCCGGAATCTTTCTTCCTCTTTTTGACAAGACGCGCTTCCATAGTTATGAGTCATTTCCGTCGACCTGACGTGTGCCTATGCACCTAGGGTCTCTCTACCGTCGAAATAATTTAGGTGTCTTCTGTCTTTGAACGCAACCTCTTCGAGCTCCCATTCAAAGATGGGCAGTTGTTGATACCTAAATTTTCCCATTTTCATTCAGGATTTAATTGTGTACGGAATTAGAAATTAGTCGTTTTAAAAACGAAAAAACAACAAAACAAACAAAAAAAGAAAACAAAAACAGCAAAATGAGAAAAAGAAAAGGTGGAAGGGGCCAGGCCGGATCTGGCCTTGGCCCGGCCCATGTCACCTTCTCCCCCCTCCACCTTTGCATGGAACCCTAGAGCAGTGAGAGAGGAAGACAAGGAGGGAGCTCGGCAACCGAAGGGGGAGGCACAGAACAGGGAGGAGCTGGGGGAGAGAATCGAACAACCCGAGAGAGAGGGAGCAGTGAAAGAGAGCTTGAGCGGCTCCGTCCTGCGGCCATTTGAAGCCTTCGCTGCGCCGGCCACTGCGCGGCGGAGCTGCTCGTCCGCGAGATCCTCGCACCACCGCCGCGCCCCAACCTGCCTACAGCCCGCGCGTCCGCAACCCCTGCTGCAGCTACGACGACTTGACCTCACGCCACCTCCGTCCAGTGCTCGCCGCCCTGCTACCCGCCGCTGCAGCACCTCCGAGCAACTCCTGCAATAGCTCGCCTCCAGCCGCCCCTCCTGCCCGAACACCAGATCCCGAGCCCCCACGACACTGCCTCTGCTCCTGCTCACCGATCCTCGCGCCACCGCCGCTTCACCCGAGCCGGTCGTTGAGTCCCCTCGCCGCGCAACCTGCAGCAGCAGAGCTCCCGTTCGCCGACCCCGACGTCGTCACCGCCCCTCGCCGAACCGCCGCCTCCCTGCTGCTGCTGCCGTCGTCCGCCGCCCACCACGTCTCCGCCGCCGAGCTGCCGACGTCCCTGCCATCCCCCTCGGCACCGCGAAGAAACCCGAAACCCTAGGGTTTCGGCCACGAACCGGGTCTCGCGAGTCGGGCGTGGGTCGCAAACCAGGTAGGGTTTTGATCCGTTCGGGCCGGGGCTGCGTGCGTAGGCTGATTTCTCTCTGGGCTGGAGCAAGGTCATTGGACCGGGTTATTATTAGATTTTTTTTGGGTGTTGGGTCAGGCTTAGTTTATTTAGGTTTCTTTTTTTTGTGGACTGAATTTTTGGACTGGATTGGGCTGCGGTTCGTGCCCGATCCCCGCTAGGGCCCGCGAGCTTCGTCGAGGAGGGTTGGGCCCGTCGGTCGGACCCAACCCTAAATCGGGCGAGGGCCCGACCAGTTCGTCTAGGCCCGGCCGGGTCCGGTCGGAGACCGGACCCGACTCGCACCGATTGGGTCGGACTAGGGTAGGGTCAAACCGAACCCGACCCGGTTCGCCCCTTTTTAAAAAAAAAAAAAATTTAAAAAATTTTAAAATTAAAAGAATTTTTTTAAAAAAATAAAAAAATTCGAAAATCCAAAAAAATATTTTAAAAAATTAATTTAAAAAAATTAAAAATTAAAAAAAATTAATTTAAAAATTTTGAAAATCCAAAAAATGTAGGTTTTGATTAGAAATCACCGTGTATTGTCTTTATAGTGTAATTAGGCTTTTAATTGCTCGTATATTTATTTTATTGCATGTTTAATTTACCTGTTTAACTATGTTTGCATTTGCTTAGTAGCATGTGTTAATCTTACTGCAATTAGAATCTTGATAGTTATGATTATTACTTTAATGATTGCACTCGCATGATGACTTCACATGTTAGTGGATAGCTATGAAATCAATCCAAACTGCTTGCCAAAAATCATTTTGTTAAAATGAACAAGATTTGGTATCGAAAGGGCACTAATTGATCAATTAGTGTAATCAAGTCCCCGACCCTAGATTCTCTGGTTGCATAGGAGGTGAGGTACACTCCCATGCCTCACTTGGTTTCTAGCCGACCCCAATAGGCTAGTGGCGACTCCTTTTGTGCAAAATTCCTTAAGAATACCCTAACGTCACGAGGGGTATGGGCTCGGGAGAGCCCACGCCTAATCATGGGCCTTAGGCCCGTCCTTTAGGCAATACCCCTAAACCTGTTCTCTCCCCCCGAGGGTAGGTCGCGACAACAGCGATTGCACAAGCAAAAGCTTTGAATCAATCCTAACTTTAGTTGTGATATTAGTAGTTGTGAAATACCGTGGAAATTGATGATCTCGTAGTTCAAGTCTAATGTAGGAAGAAAAAACACGAGAGAATCAACCATGAACGATATTGACCCTAGAATTTTACATGGTTGGGTGTCGGTGGCGATACGTATTCAACTAGGAGAGTTAGCCACAAAAAGTCCACAATGAATTCAAAGAATAAAAAGTTTACAATTGCTTTATCAATAAAGTGTTTTCAGCCCTACGCCACACCCAAGGCAAGATCCACAAGTGTCACATCACAATATTTCACAAAAAAGTCACTTAAAAAGTTTGCAAAGAGAGCCCGAGCCCGATACTCGGATTGGAGTAGCAGAAACATGGGAAGATCACTACTAGGGAGCCTAAGTTCAACTTGCCAACATATTTAGTAATACCCATATTCTCTCAAGTTTAAGCTAATTAGTTATAGGCCGAAGTATATTTAGTTGGATACACTTTTGCAAAAAAAGAAAAGAAAAAAGAAAAACCTAAGCTAATAAGTTATGAGCCACTATGTGTGTGCTCAATGTTAGGTTTTTGTTTTTCCTTAATCCAAGTATCTGTCTACATTAAGATGTCACAACTTGATCTTCAACGTGGGAAGATTACTTAGAGGGAGCCTAAGCCCTAGCCGGTCAATATATTCAGTAGGACCCATATTTACTCATAAGCTCAAGCTAATTATTTATAGGGTGTAAACATATCTAGAACCTAAACTAATAAGTTATAAGTCACCACGTGTGAGCTCAATATTAGGTTTGTTCCCCCTTAATCTAAGTATCCTTCTACACCAAGATATCTCAACTCAAATCTCCAACATCCACCTTTATTCTTGTTTTTTATTTTTTTTTCTCTAAATCTAATCATGATGGCTATCATCGAGACCATGTTACTATACCCACAATGTTCACTTTCACTTTAGGTCTCTTCCACCAAATTGAACCATGAAAGATTGCCTAGAACCACATTGGTCATGAGATTCCTTTCCTGAGATATCTAGCAAAGACAAATACACATTGGGAGGGAGCCATCAATTAATCATCAATCTGATGTAACTTATTGGGAAGGCGCGACACAAGTCTAATACTTATATGTGGGGAGATGACCATGAGGGAGCTCAAGTTCAAGCTTGTCAACATATTCAATTGGAGTCACATTTACTTAAAAGTTTAAGCTAATGAGTTATAGGCAAATTAGAATATATTAATTACTTCACACCACACCAATTTTTCGATGTGCGAGATTTTCTTACACAACTTACATGTGCATCTTAACAATTTTTTCCTCACACGTGAGCTTAGAAATAGGTTTGCTCTCCCTTAATTCAGGTATCTTTTAGTATCGACATGTCTCAACTTGAATCACCAATGCTCACCTTCATCTCTTGTCTCTTTCTCCATACTAAATCATGAATGTTGTCATTAAGAATGTGTTGCTACACTACAATGGCCCACTTGCACTTTGTGTCTTTTCCTCTAGATCAAACCAATCATATTGATCACAAGATTCCTTTTTTTTTTTTTGGAGTATTCAGCAAATAACAATACACATCGGGACCCACCGGTGGACAGCTGAGTTGGTTGGGCTTTGGGCACTTTACCGCAGAGGTCCCAGAGTCGAAACTTCACAGCAGCTAACACGTCTTAAGTGGAGGGCCATAGTGGTAGGGTCTTGTGCTAGCTTCCCCCTAGGTATTGATGCTTGGTCGGAGGTGCACCGCGCACTGTAGGGGCCGTGGGTTGGCAATTAGCATAAGCGAAAGTCGGACCCAGCGGATCCTAGGTCACCAAAAAAAAAAAAAAAACCAATACACATTTGGAGTGCGCCACCAATTAATCATCCACTTTGATACCACTTGTTAGAAGCGTGCCATAAAAGTTTGATAACTATATGTAGGGAAATTTCCAAGAGAGAACCCAAGTGCGAACCTTTCAATATATCAAATTGGACCCATCTATAAATTAATGAGTTATGGGTCAATTAAGATGTATTTAACTACTTTACACTACATTAATTTTCGGATGTGGGGATTTTTCTAATGCAATTCACACATGCATCTCAACACACTACTCAGGTTTGCTCTAGTATGTAATGACTTAATAGAATTTCATTTCTTCACGTTCTTGTGTATCTTGTCAACTCAGACAAGAAAACCTGCTCAAAGTAGGAATCTAACTCCTATTAGGAAAATTATTCAATAACTTCTCACTTGTTCAGGCCTCAAACTACAAGTCTTTTTTGGATATGAAATTTTCATTTGCGTCAGGTTAGCTTTGCGGGTTTAAGCTCGTGATAAATTCTCAAACGCAATGAGAGTTAAACTCATTTATTAAATTAATTTGCGTGTTCCCTTTCCTGGTCTAAAAGGACCCTCGATCACTACAATTGAGCTGTTAAAAGAGAAGATCTTGAAAATCAAGAATGTGCTACTAATATTTTAGGCATGCTTACAACCATTGAGGTTAAAGCTTCAGTACTTGGTCAAAGAAAATTAAGAATGTTTCTTAACTCAATTAATAAACAACACATCGGAAAGAATGGAGGAACCAGAGCAAACCAATACCCTTAAAAAAGTACGAGTCGAACGAACGGCCACTTCAGTTCACCTTCCGGCAATTCAAGCGGATCTGGCCCTGGTTTCCGATCAACGGCTTTATGTTTCCCATCTTGATCATCGACTTCGCAAAATCATCCCAAAAGGCCTCCGCATCATCGCTGTAAGTTTTCACAAGCTCATCCGTTGACCCACCACTGTAAAGCGCCTGATCAGAGTGAAGAAGCCCCTTTTGCGCCAACAGATTGTGGAAGTACAATGCGTCGAATTGAGCCGGCGAAGGATCCAAACCAGCGAGGTTGCTGTCCTCTCCAGTACGCGGGCACAAGGACTGGAGGCTCCTGGCAAAATCGGCGGCGATGTTGGCGTCGTTGTATGTGCGGTTCTTGAAAACGCGACATTGCGCAAACCCAATTGTGTGCGCACCACTCAGCGCGACCAAGTCCCGTGTGTCAAGACCTTGCTTTTGGAACGTGCTGATCAGTGAAGGCAAGTCCATGTTTGGCGCCGGAATGTCAGTGTTGGCCGTTGTCCTACTCGCCGTGGTCGAGTCCCTCCTTCCAAGTTGTACTTCCCATGAAGGCCCTCCAAGCTGAAATATGAACGTCAACCTTTTATATTCACATTGAACTTTGCTCGTATATGTGCAATATTATGCATGGGTATCCGTGGCTATACAGTGTGTTCAATTAGCTGGAGATTCTCTTTTACTTGTCTACGCTTGGTAAAATGACCCACATTATATGTGAGATTAAGGTTAGATGTACCGTAACAACAGAGTCACGAGCTGCGATGGCCAAGATGTCGGCGCAAGATACGAGTGAGCATCCACAAGCTTTGTCCACCTCTGCTTTAATTTGGTCGATCACTTCAAACCCTCTAGCTGAATTGTTATTCAGAAGCGCGAGCTTTTCGCTGTCAATGGTAGGGGATGGATCCAAAAGTATTGAAGCATCGCAACCCTACATTATTGCATAAATGGAAACAAATCAAATTAGGACATGTGAGAGCGTCGCTAAGTAACCAGTGCGAACTTAAGAGTATTGTGGACATGTCGTACATTAACAAAGCAATCATGGAAGTGCAAACGCAGTAAGGAAGCGCCCATGCGTCGCTCCTGCTGCACTGTTGCCTCCACGACGCGTTTGATGGCAGGCAAAGCTTGAGGACAAGCGTAGTCGTAGAAGTGCGGCGTGAGGCCTTCCTTGTAAGGGCGCGTCGAGAAAGCTGACGTCGCCAGAAACAATAAGAGCAGTGCTCGGAAGAAGTTGAGGCTACTCAAAGCCATGTTTGGCTTCCGGAGTTAGCAAGGATTTGGAGCGAGACTGGGAGTAATTCTGCTTCAATCGATGGTGCTTTCGAGATTGCTTTGTTGGGGTTTCGGATTTCTCGTTTCTGTATTTATAGGAATTGGGGGGCGAGAGAGAGAGAGAGAGAGAGAGAGAGAGAGAGAGAGAGAAAGAGAGAGAGTTTTTGTGTTTCCTTGGACTTGGCCAAAAGAGATCTTGTCATACAAGAATCCGTGTGCAAGCTCACGAGTTAACCATTCCCAACAACGCAAGAAACGAGAAATATACTTCATTGAATCGGTCGTGTAAGGTTCAATTAGTCGTAGGCATTGGAGTTTATTATTGCATCAATTTGGTCAATGTACTTATTTTCATTTGTTAGCGTGGTGTCCTACCAAATGGGAGAAAGAATGCACAATCATGTTGGATTTATACTGTGAATAAGAGTTTCTAGTTTTTATATTGCTGACTTTTGTTGAGAGAGTGGCTGTGAAGCCAAACCACGAACGAATGGCTCCAGCTGAAGTGAAAATGTTGCAATTTCAGGTCGGTTCCACGTACATATGGGGTTACATTGGGTCAGCCCAACTATTATGTGGTTTTTACTATTTATAATCTAGATACAAGTGTGGAGTCTAGTTACTTGAAGGCCCATGAAATACTCTAAGTCTCATGAGCCAGGTACATTTAAACCTTTGGCTCGTGCATATTGTCTTAGACTAAAGTAGTTTGCACGTAATTTGTGGTATTTGAACTAATAATTGCCAGATCTGAAGCTAGATTTCCCCTTATGCTCCAACCAAGTACTATAATCATGTGAGTTCACGTAGTTCATCTTGGCGAACTCAATTTTACGTAAGTTAGAGAAAGTTTAATTTTGTTCTTATTAATTAACGTTATCTTCCATGAAAATTGCGGTATGATAATTACTAAGATAAAAAGGTAATTATCTTAATTCAATTCTAGATCAAATTATACTTGTAAGTAGGGCTGTAAAAAAATAAAAATAAAGAACTAACTATATAAATGAAATGTCCTTAATAAGTCAAGTAAACAAAATGGCCGTCACCCAAGAAAAACAAAGACATAAAAACAAAAGGGATGTACTTTGATGCTCTATTTGTTTCGCAAAAAATAAAAAAATTTGAAAAATACTTTTTCATGAATAATCGCCTGTATGACTTGAAATAATTAGCTAATGAAAAAAAATTTATTTTAGACAACAATTCATGTATGAATATTTTTGTGGGTGTTGAAATTATTCTTTGTTCATTCATTTTTAAAAGAATTCAAGCAATCATTTTTTTGAAAATGTTTTTCAAATGGTTCATTTTTTGCAAAACAAACACATGCTAAATGGCATGGAATTATATAATACTTTTTGGGTTGCCAAAATAAAAAAGAAATGACCAAGGGCAATAGGATTCTTATTTCTGGGGAATAATAATCGCTACCGTTGTAATTTATTTAGGCCAAATATCCAAAATTAGACTGTTTGTGTTTTTTTCTTAGGAATTGAACTTATTAAAGAGACTCCAAAATTAAATTTTTCGTGTCAAATAATTCTCTATTATTTGACTGGGTTGGAGGACTTGGCCCAAGAAGATACCGTGTTGTCTCCCCATGGGTTTGTCTGGACTTGGCCGCAGCGACCGTGTTGTTGAAAATTTATAATACCGTAAAGCCTTGTCACCTTCTGGGGTGACGTTGCTCAGTTTGAAACAATAGGCAAGAGAACTAGTCAAGAGAGCTTATGTTCTGTAAGACAATTTTTTATATTGTTCTTGCCTTTACTTTATTTTATTTCATTTTATCTGTCGAGGAAGGCACATCATCGACAATCGACGTTTTTAATTTCTTGTGGAAGGGTGTTTTTAATCTTTTACACAGTTTTCAAACTATTTTAGGTAATTAGTTGCCGAATGTTGTATTTACACATAAACACAAAGTAATTTAGAGGATGCACATGATTAAACAAAGAACAATACAAAGGTGAAGGATTGTCCTTGACCGTGCAATTTATGGGCCATTCTCGGGCAAAAGGTTTTAAAATGCACGCCCAATTCCAGCGTCCTTCCTTTCAGTTTAATTCTAAATGTACGAAGATAATCCATCGTACCACCAAAAGTAGGATTGTCCTTAATACTCCTTTCCTGGCTAGGGTAGTGCTTCTTTTTTTGTTTGGGTCAAAGTATGATTGTATTTTAATTCAATAGTATCTTACAATCGTATTTGGGGTAATCAACAAGTGTCTGAAAATACTAGTTGAAGTAAATTTTTTTTTTCCCTTTAACTCGATAAAGTATTTGACACCAATTGAAGAAAATTTTAGTGAGTTTTAAAAGATCATTGAATATTCTGAATGACTTTACATTTTTTGCATTTGTATTTTCTGTATGGTCCATATTTTCGATGTTTAATTAAACACCGAATATGAATGCTAAAAGAAAAGAATTAGCAAAAGATTAGGAAATACAAGTCATTTGGATGCACCCTTAATGTTCTTGAAAATATAAAAGTATACTCGTCACATGTTTGTATCAAATCGACTAAGTCAATTCTTAAGCGCTTTTGTTCACTCGAACATTATATGTATCTCATTAATTAGCTGGACTCCATCAAGTCATATTTGGGAATTATGTGCCCAGAAAATTAGATGCTCCTTCACATCAGTTATGGTAATCATCTAAACATAATTGCCTTCTACGAAGCCAAAGCAAGAGTCGCTTGAATAGTCATTAGGAGACAGGATTTGCTCGCATACTTTATTCAATAAGCCATCGTTTACTTCAGTTAGAAAGGGAGACAAATCATAAACAACTGAGAACATGACAGAGATTGAGCAACAACTCCCCCATTAATAGAAAGAGTAACCCAGCAAAAAGAAAAAGGACCTCATCTACAGATTCAATTGAACCCTCCTTTATTAGTTCGCTCGTCTACAGTCGCATCTAACTTGGCCACGTTCACCAGTCAAAGGCTTTATATTTCAGAAATCTCTCTGAAACCTCTCGCCGTCTTCGCTGTAAGACTTGACCAGCTTGGCAGCTAGGGAATTTGTTGAGAAGCGCCTGATCGGAATGGAGAAGCTCTTTTTGCTGTAACAAGTTTTTAGGTAAAAGGACATCTCAAGTGCCAAAACTTAAAAGAAGAAGACACTTAAGTGTCAAAAGTTAGAAAGTGACACTTCAGTGTCACTTTCTTTGAAAAATGAAACACTTGAGTATTACATCTGGCAAATCCCGTCGGAAATCTTATGTGATAATTTTTTATTAATTTTTCTTGCTTATGTGGCTTGCCGGAAGGCTAACTCAGCAAATAAACACATAAACGACGTCGTTTTGGCACAATTCGAATTTTAATATAGAATTTAATTAAATTTAATTTAAAACTAAATTAAAAAAAGGGAAGGGAGGAGGAAGATGAACAGTAGGCGGTGGTTGAGGAATTTTTTTTATAAATAATTTGGTTTTAAATTTAATTTAATTAATTTTTATATTAATTATTTATCACTAGGCTCGTTGGAAAATCGCTACATCAGAGTTTTGGCCGGATTGTCTCGTCATTGGCACTTAACTAATTCATTTTGCTCTGATTTTGGCACTTAAGTGTTATTTTCTTAACTTAAGTGTCCATTCGTGCCAAATTTTGGCACTCCAAGTGTCTTTGTGTCCAAGTTTTTATAATACAAAGTATCAAAGACAGCAGGAGTTTGTTCCAAAGCAGCGAGCCTAGTTGTGAATTCGTTGCTTGGAAGGGGCGCGCAAAATGACCGAAGGCTGTGTGCGAAGGTCGGGTCAATGTTTGTGTCACTGTAGATCCTTCCCCTGAATACTGTGCACCGTGTGTATCCTAGTGTGTGCGCACCGGACAGGACGACCAAGTCATTAATGTCGAGGCTTTGATTTATGGAGGACTTGGTTATGTCAGAGATATTGCTAAAAGGCGAAGGAAGAGATGCTTGAGCCTCGTCCTTGCTTGCCGCGGTTGAGTCTCTTCTTCTGAGCCGAACCTTCCACCATGGTCGTCCTAGCTGCATTGGAATATTAACAAATTATTCCAACATATTTGATGTCTCTTGTTCATCTGTAGTATTTAGGCCATCCTTTAGAAATTGGACGATAATGCAAGTAATTAATACGTACCGCTATGACAGAGTCTTGGGTAGCGACGGCCAAGATGTCTGCACAAGAGACCACAGGGCCTCCACAAGCTTCATCAACTGCTGCCTTGATCTCGTCGATTACTTCGAATCCTCTAACTGAATTGTTATTAGGAATGGCAAACTTCTCGCTAGCAAAGGAGGGCGTAGAGTCCAAAAGAATTGAAGCGTCGCATCCCTGCATTATCAATTATCCCGGAGCTCATTAAGCATGCACATAATGAAAGCAAATAAAAAGGTGTGCAAAAAGTAAGCATAGACATCTTAGGACATTGACAAAGCAGTGTGGAAGTGCAGACGGAGTAAAGAAGCACCCATGCGTGGCTCTTCCCGGATAGCAGCCTCGACCACCCGTTTGATGGCTGGCAAAGCTCGAGGACAAAGAGAGTCGTAAAGCAGGTGTGAGCTTGGCACGGGGCGTAATGGCGAAAGCTGTGGTCGCAAGAGTTAACAAGAGAAATGCATGGACACGATTGAATCTAACTGGAGCCATATTTCGCTCTATGTTTTGATTGATGGCAGTGGATATGAAGTGGCAAAGAGAGTTGCTGATTGCAAGAGTGAGTTCGTAGTTCTGCGGAGATTCAGTTCAGTAGAGAATCTGTATTTATAGTAAGTGGAAGAAGCTTTGACTGTGTTGTCTGGCCATGGGTTTTGTTTGGACTTGGCCTCGGAGACCGTGTTGTTGAATATTTCGGTTATCTAGTATTAGTCTTCTCGCTTTCTAGTGTTACGTTACTTAAGCTTGAAACAATCGAGAAGAGAACCAGTCATGAGAGACTTTGAGGGCATTACTTTATAATCTGTAAAACGAAAGTTAATCTAGTCCTTTTATGTTTTTATTTTATTTTTTGGGCTGGAGATTCTATCTGTTGAGGAAAGAACATCATGGACATTATTAATTGCTTGTGAAAGGGTATACTTAGTCTTTACATAGCTTTCGACCTATCTTAGTAATAAGTTCGTGAATGCCGTATAGACACAAAAACACATTGCAGTTATAGAGAATACCCATGATCAATCAGGTTGCAATAGGCAATTGGAAGAGAGGATGGACCATTAGCAATTAAATCACCAAAACAATTACGGGGGGCTTGCTCTAATGGCCACCATCTCCAAATAGGAATGGGTAGGGGAGGTAGGGAGCTCGAAACTCCCTCCTCCAGTTAGGGGGTTATGGGTTTATAGGGTTTCTCTAGATGGGCCCATTAGGGACCCACCAAGCTCCTATGAAAGAGCTTTTAAGTTCCAAAATATATTTGGTGGACCGTGAAAAAAAAATCATTAAACTTCTTCAACCCTTCATGATTTTACCAAAGAAAAAAATTATATAACTTCTCAAGTATTAGATCCTAAGAAATGATTGAGTAATAGTCTTTAATCTACTGTCAAAATAATAGTCTATTATAACAAATAAATATAAATTGTTGTGAGGTTCACTCCTTCAAAAATTTATTCCTCATAACAAGTTATTATTTTTAAAGTAGTCAAAAGACCGTTATGCTAGCAAAACCTTTAGATCCTCAAGAGATAAAGGAAGCTGTTGCATTAATGGACAAAAGAAAGTTTAGTGATAATCATGAATTACAAGTCAAATTTTATTATACTCATTTTTTTTTAAACCATTGAGATTATGATTCCTTTCAAGAACACTTAGTGAGATAATATGCCTTTGTCACCATCGAATTGTGCATCTTAATTTGAACCATTCTGATCTATACCACTTCACAAGTAAGATTGTTTCTCATAAACACCTTACCACTCTTCATGCACTCATTGGTAGTAAACTATTGCCTATGAAAATTACATGATAAGAACATCCAAAGTCAAACATCCAATCACTAACTAATGACCCTATGATGACTGCTCACACATCATCAACATCATAGGAACTTTTATATGCTACAATGACCACATTATCTTTGTATGCAGACTTTGATAACTATGGTGCCATCTCCTCTTCAACCATTTCAATTAGAGCTTTGCTAGCATAATTGTTTTTATTCTACTGTTAGAATAACAGTATATTATGAGTTACAAATTTTTAAAAAAATAGACCTGACTATAATTTATATATATATATTTTGTGGTCTAAAATATATTATTATCCTCACAGTAAATTAAAGACAGTCACATAAGCATTTCTCTTTCAATCAATACCCCATCCAATAGATTCAACAAGATTATGCTTTTTGCTCTTTCTGATAACTCATATCGGTCTCTATCACCATTTTCCACACTTTGGCCAATCCTTCAATTGTTAATATTGCAAGCATCATGAGGTTGCACGACCCAAAGTCATTCCCCCCATTAAAATTCTCATTTTCTACTTTCTTTCTAAACATAGTTGCAAAACAAAATTTTCATACAGTGATTGGACAATAAAAAACACCAAATGTTTCAGTAATTCGATTAGTGTGTCAAAATCGACTCTATCAGATGAGCCATCTTCTAAGAAGTTTATTATGAATCGTGATAATATGGAATTTTACACTTGATCAATTGCTCAAGTGTTTTCCATCCTAAAATCACCTAGAGTAGATCCAAAAGTGTTACATCATAATCTCCCACAAAAACTCACTCAGAATACTCAAAGATAAAAGACCTTAGAATCCTATTATTTGCTCTAGTGTGTAATAACCAAGGAGAATGTCATATCTTGTACATAATATAGGTATTCAACATAAATCTACTGTAGGAAACCCCACTCAAACAAGGAAACCATTTACATTATAAAATCTTATTAATCCGATTTCCTTTGTAGGCTCAATCTCAGACATGATCTTACAATTTTGAGCCTCAAAATCTATAGTTTTAAGGGGTTGTTGACCACTTTTCCATTATTAGGTCTATTATCTTCACTAGTTCAGCGAATTTACTTATTTCCTGAGTTTCTTTATTGGTAAGGGTTAATTTGGAGTGGCCACAAGGGTTTCCAGAGTACTTTGTCATTTATGTTTAGTCAAACCTTGGGGTAAGAATAGTAGGAGTGTCATAAGTTTTGTACAGCACTCACTTAAATATCACAAGTTTTTTTTTTTCGCCCCACTTAAGTGCTATATCTTAGTAAAATCGATCATTTAAGTGTCACTTTTGGCAAATTGTCCTGTGTGGATTTTTTTAGTAATTTCCCATTCTAACATGATTTTTTTTTTTGAATTTTTTGAATTTTTTATTAGTTGCCCACATCAATGCCGGTGATGTCATGTAGGACGATTGGCATCCACATAGGATTTTCCAGCTAGGCAAATCATCGATGGCACTTAATTGATCAATTTCTCAAATTTGTAGCACTTAAGTGAGCGTTGCATGATAGTTATGTAAGAGTTATGACACTCCTAGTGTATTTATCCCAAAAATGCTTATACATATGTCCGTTGAATGAGTAATTACTTAAATAATTGGGAAAATTATTAATTTAGTCTTATACCTATAGTACAGATATCAACTTGGTTCTAACTTTCCAATTTTATCAATGTAGTCCTACACATTTGCCCAATATCTAAATGTAGTCTTTCTTGCCAATTGTCATCGCAAATTGCGATGTGGAAATCAACAAATTTCTCACATTAGCATGCCACTAAGGACGGTTAGCAATGACTACACACCACATTAGTGACTTTCGGTGGCAACTGGGGGGAAAGGCTACATTGAAATATGGCTCAAAAGTTTAGGAGTGCATTGACAAAAATGAAAAGTAGGGCCGATTAAGTGGAACAATCATTTGTTGACAAGAAATTAATGAAAATTGTAGTTGCATTATAAGACAATCCAATCAAACTTTTGGCAAATGTATATTTTTTGTCAATTCTAAATGCATAAGAATTTCCAAAGAAAGAGAAGGAAAAAAAGTAAGCGATAATTTTAAATCTAGACCTCTAAAAGATCTTGTGGTCAATTTAAGGTAAAAGGGGGCATCGGAAGTCAAAAAAATTGATGGAACAAGCCTTTATGCATTTATCCTAACACATAATTGCTCATTTAAATGTTAAAACTAACCTACTTATTTATATTTGAGTTGATGCGAGTAAAATAAGGAGAGAGTATGATGGATTTTTAGAGTCAATGGCCCTACGCTGGTTGGGAAAAAAGAGAGGCGAATGGGGTAATTTGTAATTAATATTACTTATGTATTAATACATAATAATTGTTTTGATGGTATTTTAATTTCAATCTTTGTTTAAAATTAAGTTTAAAATATTTTAATTTTTTATGTAATGGGCCTCATTTATGAGAAGTACCTAATTTATATATATGGTACCACCTTATGTTAATATGTCCTATAAAGAATTAATTAATGCAAGGCATTTCTCTACATGAGACCCTTATGGTAAAGTTCATAGGGATGGCTGCACCCTCCACAATCTTTTCACTTATAAATAAAAATGTCTGAATCAAGGTTATAAGAGTGTCATAACTTTTGTATAGAGCTTACTTAAGTATCATAATTTTTTTTTCTTATTTATGTGACATATTGGAATAAAATTGATTATTTAAGTGCTATTTCCGGCAAATCATCCTAAATGGATTTTTTTTTATTAATTTTTCATTTAGAAATGGATTTTTTTTTTTTTGAATTTTTTTAAAATTGCCCATGTCAATGCCAGCAATACCACGTGGGACGATCAATGTCCACGCAGGATTTTCTGATGAGGTAATTTGCCGGTGGCACTTAAGTAATCAATTTTTTAAATATATGATACTTAAGTAAGCGAAAAAAAAAAAAAAATTTATAGCGCTCAAATGAGTGTCAAACTTTTGTGCATGAACATCACCAATCTCCAAGTCTGTTGAGGAATATGATTCCTTCATTCGCCTGTGTTCCGAGGACCTAGTCTTACTTGAGTTGACATGGCACCTGATCATTTCCGTGCAAGAGATCCCCCTCAAGTCGAACAAGGTCCAGTTAATTCTCAAAGCATGGGGTAAGATCGAAGCAATACTTTTGGTTTCTTCCACGAATCTAATTTGTCTGTTTTAATTCATTTTCGGAAGAGCCGCACCAATTTGGTCATCCTACCGGCACCACGATCAGAAAATTCAGAGAAGCTCATCAACCCCTCGCGTTTTTTTGAATTGGACGAGACCAGCTTTGTTCAGCGGCAGCAAATCATTGGCAAGGATTTGGCACCTTCCTGCCAAATCAATAGACCGGTCATCCGCAAGTAAGATTGGTCGATGCATTAATTACATGCATTTAATAAAGCATGTAGACTTCTTCCTCGTCGGCCAGTTTAATTGAAGCACAATTAATCATGATTTGCTCTCATCTTCGGTGTACGTTATTTCCCGTCCAATGATATTAATTCCTTGCATGTCCTATAAATCTTTAGTCCAACTCCAACATTATAATAAAGTACGAGTAATGATAGCAAAAGAATTCCATGGAAACCCTAAGGTACATGCCCAAGATGTCCTCTTATATATTAATTCCAAATTTTGGATTTTTAGCCCTCTTAATGTCAAATCTAGTTTCACTGACGATGGCTCTTTTTTTGGTAAAAGGTAAGTATTATAGATAGTCTAGAGAACCAGGAAGCCATACAAAGTACAGCAGAGAAGAGCCGGCACCATAACATGCACTCAAAAGGTCATAGAAGTACCAGTTGAGTGAAAGGGTGCCAACCCGAGCTGCAGAGAAAGATACAAGAAACAGGAAAACAAGCAGCTAGAAGAAGGCTAACGAATAGCGTAGCCAGGGCAGAAAGCAAGACAGGAACAAACGAAAAGGGAGGGCAGAAATACAACCCAGCAAAACTAGGCTATAACCAAACCGAAGCAGCAGCCGAGTGGACTGCAACCAGCAACATCAGCAATCAAAGATAGAAGGGTGGATACCCCAGCTAAGTTGAAGACGTTTGTTGCGGGGGATATCCGGGACCTTTGAGAAAGTAAGGGCCTTGTCTTTAACAGCTTTGATTAGATGGGCTTTCATGGCTGGTAGGGAAAGCTGTTGGTTGCGGAAGATGATATTGTTTCTTTCCTTCCAGACTAGATAACATAAGGCACCAAAGGCAAACCGAGCCATTGGTTGGTGGAATCCTGGATCAGATAAGTGCTTAATAGCCCACAAAAGGTTCTCTTTCCAAGCCTGGTTTCTCCAGGGTAGATTAAACTTTGCCGCCCAAAAGGCCGCAAGGCCGCGAGTAATGGAGCAGCCAAAGAAAAGGTGATCGATTGAATCTGGTCTTAGCGAACAAAATGCACAAGACACATCCGGGATTCTTCCATGGGAGAGTAACGATGGCTCTTTTGAATTTCAGCAATCCACTAATTTCTTCTGTTCCACTTAAATAAATCTTGCACTTCCCTTTAGCTTATTGAATAAATTACACCACTCTCCAAAATACAAAGGAATATTTGTATTTTGCTATTGCAACAAGTTGCTTCTGTTGAGGTCAATAGCTTCTTGACATTGCTAGAAGCTAAAGCCATGACACACACTTTTTAGAACAAAAAAAAAAAAATAATTTCATAGCACTCTGCACAAAATAATCACACTTTTTAAGGAGCATGAACACTAGGATCATACATATGGATCCGTATACTTTAATTCACCCTTCTACAATTATTGCGAACCTGACCAAGATTTCCGGTTAACGGCTTTATATTCCCCATCTTGACCATCGATTTCGCGAAATCTTTCCAAAATGCAGTGGCGTCGTTGCTGTAAGTCCTCACTAACTCATCGGTGTTGCCACTACCGAAGAGTGCTTGATCTGATCGAAGGAGACCCTTTTGCTTCAACAAGTTCTTGTAGTACAATGTGTCGAAGCGCGTCGACGTCGGGTCCAACTTAGCGAGGTTCGAGTCGCTTTCGGATTGGGCGCGTGGGCAAATGGATTGGAGCTTCTTTGCGAATTTAGGGTGGATGTCCGAGTCGTTATGGGCCCGATCTTTGAAGGTAAAGCATTGCGCAAACCCAAGCGTGTGTCCCCCAGAGAGAACGACCAGGTCTTTGGCGTCTAGGCCTTGTTTTTGGAACGAGCTAGTTAGTGCGCTTAGGTCCATGAACGGGGCCGGCAGGTCCGTGTTGGCGTTCGTCCTGCTCGCGGTGGTCGAGTCTCTTCTTCCAAGCCTTACGTTCCACCATGGCCCTCCCAGCTACATTACCAAATACCAAGAATCGAAATCATCAACAGTTCACTGTGTAAATATGTGCTATTACATTGATTAGTTACACGTATTGACTTAAAAATTCAACGCAAGCGCAACCACTTACCAAAACAACGGAGTCACGAGCAGCAACTGCCAAAATATCTGCGCAAGAGACCACCGCACGGCCACAGACTTTGTCGACCTCCTCCTTGATCTGATCGATCACTTCGAAACCTCTAGCAGAATTATTGTTTGCGCCAGCGAGCTTTTCGGTATCGATGGTGGGCGTCGGATCCAGAAGTACCGAAGCATCACAGCCCTGCACGATCAGTCAGAGCAATGTTAATTCAACAGACATAAACTCCACTCCCCGTGCCAAATTTTTTTTTTTTTTTATCGCAATCGGTTATAGCTACGTAAGTATTTAAAGAAACAAGCAATGTGTCGTACATTAACGAAACAGTCATGGAAGTGCAGACGCAGTAACGAAGCACCCATGCGTCTCTCTTTCTTCACCGCTGCCTTCACGATGCGCCTGATGGTCGGTAAAGCTTGAGGACAAGCGTAGTTGTAGTAGTAAGGTGTGAGGCCAGTGTGGTGATTAGGAAGAGAGAAAGCTGTGGTCGCGATGCTCAACAAGAGAACTGCAAGAAAATGATTCCTGCCTTTCGATTTCATGCTAGGCTCCAATCGAGGAAACAAATGGGAATTGGCAGGACAGATCGCACTTGCAAAAGTTGATTTCAGATGGATCTCCGGAACTCCTAGGGTGGGTACTATGCTCATTTATAGGACAAAAGAAAAGAGCGTCTCAACGAGGATTACTTGTGGGTGGTGATCAGTTATAACCATGCATGCAAGAAACAGTCACGCGCTGCTTATTTTTCTCACAATTTGATCGCTAGGGTTACGCGCTTAGCTATGCAAATTTGGCTCAACCGTAACTGGAAATTAGTTTATCTTAGCTGTAATTCCAAGCAAAATAGAGTGAGAATATAGAAATGGGGAAGGCGCTCGTGGTTGAACAAATCCAAGTCGTGTGCCGGCAGATTAATTTTCAATCTATATATTTCGTGCAATTGGTGGAAGAGTGGTTGCCCTTAAAACTTAATTTTTGTCCAAAACCCGACCGTTCGCATGAATTCAAATCACAGAAAAAAAAAATCGTAAAATTTTACATCGGACCAATTGCAGAGTAAAAAAAGGAGACTTCAAAGTTTAACAACGATACAATGGAGAAATTATTTTATGTGAATGTTGGTTAAAGATTTTGTGTTACTATTACCAAATATTTTAAAAGCTTAAATATATAGGTGGAGGGAGACAACATGAACAAAAAGAGTATACAAACTTAGACAACATTTTAAAAGCTTAAGCTTATCGATGGAGAGAGACCACAAGTGTATAGACTTAGAATTTTGAGGGATTAGAAATGGCATGTGAAATATAAGAAATGGGGTGCCGTGCGAAAAAAAAAAATTGGAGTAGAAGTTAGCTCAATACTATGTTGAAATGTCTAATCCAAAAGGTTAAAGTTGATAATTGAAGGGAGACAACTTGTATAAAAAGAGCATACAAATCCCATAATCAAGTGATGCAAGATATATTAACACCCTTCTTGCATGCAACATGGATTAAGGATGACGTGTGAAATTTGATGAACAGGTGGCTGCACACGTGAAATAAATTAGGATAGAAGTTGCATCCGATACCTTAAAAGATTTTGTGGGACAATTATCAATCGTTCTAAGAGTTTAAGTTTACAAATAAATGGAGACCATAAGTATATACTATAACATGTGTAAAGATTAAATTGTCATGACTAATTAATTTTACGTTTTATTATGTTATCAAGGTGCCAATGAAAGACAGTCGCCATAACGGTTTAAAAAAAGCTGTAAAGTGGAAGGACCGTGTCAAAGCAGGCACAGCTGAAAGTGTCCTAATCATATGTCGGATAATCGCGTCCCTGCTGTCTAGCATAAACCTTGCACGTAACAAGAAACCGATTTTCCACCAATTCATTTAATTTTAACTATAGTTTTAGGTAGAATTAGGGGCCGTTGCAATATCTTAAGTTACGACCCATTGACCTGTCGACTGTTGTATCACTAAAGATATAGTTTGGAAGCATCCACGAATCGTCTAGCCTAACTAGTGCAGAAACCCCTCGATCTTGCCTTGACTCGGTTTATTTATGTGGTAACGTAATGTTCTTGACTTGATCAGAAGACTGTCGAATTTCAGCAATTCTGGAGAGGTACTACAGGGTTATTTATGGCCTATTATCTTCACAAATTTTGGGGTTTCTTGTATCCCTTAATAGGATTCTTATTTTGATGTGCCTATTAATATAGTTGAAGGCGCACTCGCTCCAAAGAAATTTTTTATTATTATAATGAATTGAGAATAACCTTTTTTAAAAAAAAAAAATCGAGACATGACATCTTCTAATCTCCGTCCTTCGATGTTATTAATGGTTCCTCTATTACAGTTTCTGATTATTTAATTTTTCCTTCCTTTTTGCGATTCGAAGTATTTCGTTGTCTTATTAAGTGAGCATCTTCCATATTCTATAAGCAATATGAAGACGATAATTAAAAAAAAAACAAAAAATTTGAACCCATTGCATTTGTTGTGCCAATTCAATCATAAATAATTTAATTTTACCAATTTAGTTCTAAATATTTTGACATTTTGCCAATTTAATCCATATGACCAATTTTACCTAAAAATTGTTGATTTGGACACCAATTGTCCTTTGTGGCATGATTGGCGCCGCCTATGTGGACAAATCTTTTAATTTTTTTTAATAATTTATTTCTTTTCTTCTCTTTTTCCTTCTTTCGTTTTTTTTTTCCTTTTCACTGTAGCTAGTGAGGGCCGTGAAGCCCTTGCTAGCATTGGGAAGGGTTGCAGCCCTCACTTAGCCTCACTAGATTTGGGCAAGGCTATGGCAGCAATGTTCTCGCCTGAGCTCATCGGCCACAGTAGAAAAGAAACAAAAGAAAAGAAGGAAAAGAGGAGAAAAGAAAAGAAAAATTAAAAAGAAAAGTAAACAAAAAACTAATAAAAAATTGAAAAATATTTAAAAATTAAAAAATTATTAATGCTAGTTCTGGTCATGCCACATAGGATGGCTGACATTTACGTTAGAGGTTTTCAGTCAAAAGTGGCCAAACGGACTAAATTGGCAAAACATCAAACGGATTAAGATTAAATTGGCCAAGTTGAAATATTTGGGATTGAATTAGCACAAGTAAAATAGGTTTAGGGCATTTTTTGGTAATTATATCAAGCTTCCCTCATTGGTACGTAAGAGCTTGATTCACATGCGCACTAAAAGGTTCGCCATTCTATGCCATATTTAGATAACTTTGCATCTTAAAATTACCCTATCAAAGCTTGAACCTCTTCATCATACCCATTAGATAGCAAAAAATTGCTCTCCATGTTTTTTCTTTTCTTTTTTCATTTACCAAATTTGCCTCTGCATCTTCTCTCTTTTTTCTAGGAGTGATTGGTTCCAAGGTGACATAGTTCTTGACTTTTTCAAACTTTTTCTAAGGAATTAGAATTAGAGATTTTTTTCTTGGCGTATTTCTTCTTGTAAATTCCATTACATATAGAGGCAATTTCATTAGAACGGTTAACTTTGGCTACGTTTGGTTTAGTTTTGAAAATGGGCCTTGGAGAAATGTAAAAATCTTTGTCCTAAAGGACTTTAGGGAAATAAAAATTATGTTTTGTAAAAAATTCTTTGTAAAAGTATTTTGGCATAAAAAGTATTTGACAAATCTTTTTTTATTTATTTTTATAAAGGGTTATTGGATTCATTTTTTTTAATTAAAAAATTTTGAACTCTTTGCTAACTCTAGTGAAGGTAAGGGTAGTTTTGGAAAAATGAGATGTAAAACCAAAAAACTAAAAAAATTATGATAGTAGTTTTGAGAAAAAAAAAACAGTTTCAACATTTGTCAAAATATTGAAAGCCCAAAACTAGTCCCTATTAGCATTAGACTTTCGATTTTCTTAAGGCCAGTATTTGATTGAAAAGCCCTTGGACAGGCTTACCAAACACCCTAGCATTTTCCCAAGGGGTTTTGGAGATTGAAAGCTTCTTGGGAAAACTGAACCAAATGCACACTTTACCTTTGAAAGCTAGAGTATCTTTGGCTGTGTTTGGAATTGGCTTTGGGAAGTGACTTTAGGCTTCCAAGGATCTTAAGGCCAAATATTGGGTATTTGGTTTCATTTTTTAAACCCACCTTAAGGCAAAGTTTGTCTTGCAAATGCTGAAAACCCAAGGTAGTTCCTAGGCTGCCTTGGGCTTTCAGCATTTTCGGAAGCCCTATGTCTACTGTTCATCTTCTTCTCCAAGTGGCGTGCGGCTAGTCAGCAACGAGCTCAAGAGAGGCCGACTAGGTCACAGCTGAGGCCTGCGAGGTTGCGGTGACCATCACGGGCCAATCGCGCGACCTTGACAAGTCGCAGCAATTGCCCGCGAGTCGCGTCGCCGTGACCCAACTCTGGGTCGTGCGACCTTAGGCGCGACCTAGATTTAGGTCGTTGAAGGTCGCGCAACCTTGCGGTGGCCAGATCTGTCGCCGGAGGTCGCGCGACCTCAAGCGTGACCTAGATCTAGGTTCGCCGTCGTGTGAACTTGCGGCGGCCAGATCTAGGTCGGGCGACCTTCGTGAAGGGCCGCCAGAGGTCGCCCGACCCTAGGCGGCTCTTGAGGTGGCCCTCGTTAGTCATCTTCGGGGGCTGCTTGAGGCCGCTAGTGGCCGCTTGCCTCACTAGCCAACTCTTTTATTTTTCTTTGGACAATTTTTTTATTTTTATTTTCAATCACAAAAGTCCTTTGTAAATATAATCTATCCAAACACCATTTTACTCAAATGTACTTCACAATGGACTTTCAAACTACAATTTAACAAACACAATTTGCATTTTGGAAAACCCCTTGACTTAAAATCCTTTGCATTTTTCTAAAGACTTTATCCAAAAGTCCAACCAAACGCACCCTTTGTCCTTTCACCATATGTAGTCTATTCGGAATCCTCTCTCTCTCTATGCGCGTGTTCTATTTATGTCCATTTTTTTTAGGCTAATGCAACACTATTCGGATGCCTCATTGGTTCATAATGTTTGGGCATGTGGCCTTCTTTTGCACATAATCCGACATGCGAATTTAAGTGCACAACTTCGTAGTTAGCCAGAACAGTAGTTGACGATCACCTAGAGTGGCCTCAGGTGAAAATAAAAGTCAATGTTTCAAGGATTTCGCAAAGGAAATTGAATTCAATGGGCTCCATGACCTGCTTTCCCCTACCTTATCAACCATAGCTTAGCCATTTAAAAAGGTAGGTTATGGGCTGTCCAATTATCTGGGCCTTAAGCCCTCAAGTGAATGGTTAGTGTTCTATGGGGTTTTATAAGCAATCTGAGCCTCAGGCCCGATGGAAAATGGGATGATGCCCCAATGGTACTTCTATAGTCATGCAGCTTTAAGAATCATTCTAAACTACGAAGACTCTGTAGCTTTTATTTTACATATTTTACACCGGCCTCCAGAGATAATATGATTAATTGATTACTTGCCAGAAGTAAACCCACACATATTGACAAGTGAAATAAGTAGGTTTTTGGTTATACAGCTTGTGATGCCAAATAGTTATCCGTATTTCATCAGAATACGGTTTACTCTCTAAGTTAGTCTTACTAGTTGCTAAAAGTTATTGTAGCTAAGATTTGTTGAGAATTTCGTTGGAAATAATTGTATCAACATTGCAAAGAACTCAAATTTTAGAATTTCGAGGAAGTATTGCTTACAAAATCCATTGAATTTTAATTTTCAATGACTTCGTATGAGACTTTACCTCAAAATCTCCATATGTTCTTTCTTTGTTGTTGTTTGGAGAAACACTATTGGAGTGAAATAACGTTGAAAGTTACGTAGGGCATTGGCCTAACAAGGCCCACACGCAAAACAAACGTGGAAGGGAAAGGAATTGTCAAATTTTACTTTCAAAGCTCTCTTGTCGTCCAATGCATATGCAATATTGTGAATTTCAGAAAGAAAAATGCTAGACGTGTCAGAGAGTTCTTACCTTTATAATTTGCTTCACGTGAATCCCCAATCATAAAAAACCTCGGGCGGATTTAATTCTAACACATTTTAAATTTATTGAAACTGTAAATAATGAATTTGTGATTACGCCACGTGTCACAACCACACGAACACCATTTTGATGCGTCATACATAGATATTAAAAGTGGGACCAATCATCCTAGATAGACAATACATTGGACCCTTTATTATCAAAGTAAACTTGAGAACATAAAGAGATGTAATACCAAGACTTTAAAGATAGCAAAAGTAAAACCCACAAGAATCATCAGTCGACTTTCCTGCAGTTCTTCCTAATCTGACCGCTTGAGCTGGTGAGTGGGCTGAGGTTACCCATCTTCACCATGGCGTTAGCAAAATCTGTCATGAAAGTTGCCGAATTGCTACTGTAAGTGTTCACTTGAGCGTCCGTGGAACCACCACTGAACAATTGCTGGTCCGAGTGAAGAAGCCCCTTTTGGGTTTGCAAGTTCTTGAAGTAGGCGTTGTCGAAGTACCTCGGGCTCGTGGTGTCGAGAGGAGAGAGATTGTTGTCACCTCCGGAGCTCGGGCAGTTTTCTTTTAGTGACGTTGCGAACGTGCCGTTGATGTCGCTCTCATTATAAAGCCGGGTCTGGAAAGTTGTGCATCGGGCTTGACCTATCGTGTGCGATCCTGTTGACAACAACCGAACAGTTTTTGTAAATCGATCCTAGTATATCAGTCGAGCTTTATTATAATTCTTTATTATAAAATGCAACCAAAAAAATAAAAGAAAAACAATGACCTGAAAGTGCCACCATTTCTTTGGCAGTGAAGCCTTTGTTAGAGAAGGCAGTGATGAGGTCGCTAAGGCTCAAAGTTGGGGCAGGAATGTCGCTATTAGCAGCACTTAGGCTTGCGGTGGTCGAGTCTCTTCTTCCTAATAAGACTCTCCAACTTGGGCCACCTAACTGAAAATTAAATAAACAAATAAATCCAAACATGTTAGTGCTAATATAGATGGGTAACATAGCATGTGATTTTTTCCTCCCAATTGATTGGTAGTGTTGAAAAGAAAATGTGCACTTACGGCAACAACAGAATCACGCGCGGCGACGGCCAAGATGTCAGCACAGGACACGACCCCAGGGCAGCTGCTCTCCAGTTGTGACTTGATCGTGTCGATCACCTCGTATCCACGTATGGAATTGTTATTCGCACCGGCGGTCTTCTCCCCGATGAAGTTCATGGTGTCATCCAACAAAATCGACGCGTCACATCCCTGTTTCATATTTTGCACCACACATTATTAAGCAGCCCTTCTAGTTGGAAAATCGATCCGATTGGCGTTTATTTCACTCATTGGTTGTAGACAGGAGGTTTGGGTGTCATAAATTTTCCTGAAATTAGAGCATAAACACTGGTTGTTCCCTTATCATTCCCCCCTTTTGTCCCCCACTATGAACGACTAGAGACACCAGTTTGGACGAAGGTGACACTCTTTCTCATGGCTTTTGACTTTACTCCGTGTTGTTTCTCAAGGAACAATGCATCCAATAATCGTCGGACTAGAAACAAAATGATTGCGCTGTGAAGAGTTCTCTAAATCAAGATTTTTGGTTAACAACATGGCGCGTTCTTTAATATTTAACAGAGGGGAGTCACCGACTTTATGATTCACTAGAATTAACCTAAGTTTGGCCTTCTCGAATGACCAATTATGTAGCGATCAAAAATGAAAATCTAGACGATTTCCAACCTATATAGGAAAAAGAAAAGCAACCCACAAATCTAACCGATAAAGTTGTAAACATGTCATATTTGTTATTTAAAAAATAGATCAGCCTTTGAATATCAAGATCAAAGTAGAGACGGCATGTTTGATGGAGAAAGGTCCATTAGGATGCAGGCAACTCTTAAATTATGCACAAAGAACACAAAGAAGGTACACTAAATCAATTAGTTAATTTAGATTGACACTCTAAATTTGTGTTGGAAGCAAACTAGTGAGGCCATGCACAAGGCGAAATTCATTTATTCAAAGATCTAATATGATTTTTAGAATACCATTGGATTAACAAATTCCATTAAAACTGATATTTTACCATAAAATATCATTTTAAATTTAGAAAAGTATGGCAACCAAAGGGATGGTGATCAAAATATGATTGAAACCTATTGAGAAAGACTGATTGGTTTTGCCAAACGTGATAAACGCCTACTTGACTTAAAAAGCATGGCCGTCTCTCTCTCTTTTTTCCAGCTGCAACGTTTAGGACTTTTGCATGATCTAAATCATCGAGTTCATCGGGTTTAAAACAGGTAGCTAATCATACAGGCACATCTTATCAACAGCGTGATCAGCATAAAGTACGTCGCCTGCATGGCTTTTATAATAAAGAAAATTATAGCATCTATTGTCTGTGTAATAAAAAAAAAATTAAGAGTACACACAACAACATTCTTGTCCACCATTGATAGACTCACAAAAATGCATGGCACAACAATATACCAAAAACGTCAGTCAGACTCGACTAATTCAATAAGCGAATCTCGTACCTACTGTTTTGGTTAGCGAAAAAGAGAGTACATTAATTGCGTAGAAGCGAAATCTAATGATGCCTTTGACTATGAGGGTGGTTGGAATGTTTCACAAGCACAGGCATAAAGATGCATCATGCACGCACGCTTGCATGCAGCTTGAATGACAGAAGAGAAACAAAGGTAGAAATCAATGGGAAGGAGAGGAGAGACTCGGAGGAGAGGGACTTGCATTGACGAAGCAATCGTGGAAGTGAAGGCGGAGCAGTGAGGCGCCCATGCGGGCCTCGCTGGACACTGCGGAGCTCACGCCGGACTTAATGGTGTGGAGGGCGCTGGGACAGGATGTGGAGTAGAAAGTGCTGGACAGCCGAGCCGAGGCTGTTCCAAGTAGGAAACACAGCAACAATAAGAAGGCGGGTCTGGCCCGTCTGGGAGAAGAGTTCTCGCAAGCCATCGCTTGGAGTTGAAGTTTCAGCGAAGAAGGAGACAGGCGAAGGAGGAGGAGAAGCACTAGCTTGACGGCTGTGCGCGAAGTGTGCTTTTGTGCGTTGCACTTGAATGAACTCGGGGGTATTTATACAAGAGTTTCTGCACTGTTATGCTTTTTCTTTCTTCTCAAGTCAACGGCATTGGTTGTCTGCATCTATAAATGAAATTGTAATTTTGACCAAACAAGTTCAACACCAAATTGATCAATATATATATATAGCCCGATCATGCATAGTTTGGACTTATTAGCTTTCTATTTGCAAACTAACCCTCATCTCACCGTATAGAAATTTTGGGCCTGATATAAATTTGTAGGTCTATATCATTCTGTCAATTCTAAGCAAATATAACCTGACCATACTCATATCAGATTCTAGTAGTAATTTCCTTAAGAGATATCAAGCCAAGAATCTTCTCACTTTCAGCTTTTGAACTTTTCAGAAGGTTCATATGAATTAAAGAAGATGGCTTACTGCGAAAAGTATGAATATATAGGTATAGTTGCATGTGTTATCTATTTTAATGGACCAATGGAGGGGTTGCGACATATGTTGGTTTTTTTTTACTCACTCTCTATGTTTGTTTTCTAGTGTCCAAATTTTCGTTTTTGGCCTTGAACTCGTGTATATATATATATTTAAAGTCCTTAAATCGTCAATTTGTTTAATAAATTCTTGTAACTTGCATAACTCTTCTAATAAAGCCCACCCTCCTCGAAAGTCAGCAAGAGTCAGATGGAACAAGCTTGAGGGCGGTGTTCACGTTAAGAAATTTCACTACTCAAGTCCTGGTTGGAGTACCCACTTTTGAAGTTTCTAATCTCATGTAGAATAAATTGTCCAATCAATTCTAAATCTATTATATAGATACAAATTAAGTCATAAAATTTTCAATTTTGTCAATTTAATTCTAAACTTTTGCGTAAAATTTTAATATAGTCATTCGTGCAAATTTTTGTGGGAAAAGTGATTTCATGTGACAATTGGTCAAAAGAATTACTTTAAACTCTGATCGGCTTAAACGGGCATGTCAACTCTATTTAATCTCATTTGTAGCATGAGGGATCGAATCTATAAAATTGATGCAATTTCAAGGACTTGATCAAATATATTACAAGGGTTTAATTGAAAGAAATGTACAAATTGAAGGACCCAAAGTGAAAATTTTTAACTCAACAGTACACATTGCTTTTTCTCAATTAGCACATATAGTAAATTCCTTATCAAAACAAAGTCCACCTGTTTCACCAGAAACAGCAAAAAATTTAAAAAAAAAAGAAAACAGAGAGAGAATAGTTTAATTTTTTTTTTGGTCGTAAGAGAGAGAATAGTTCAGAAGTGGTCAAAATTAAATTTCGTTTGGAGAGATATTGACTAATAGGGAAAATTGTCGCCCTTACGAAGGTTCGCCAACTCCAATTGATGGAAACATTGACTTTCCCAAACAAAGACAAGCGGATCACGCCATCTAATTACGGTATGTCCCGCACTTAAAAGACTTTGTAATGCTTAATTAATTGCTTGCATGGTATGAAATTTGGAACTTGCTGCATGACGACCATTCCTCTTTGTTCAACTAGTAAACATAAAATATGGTCTCCATATATATAAAAATGAAATTCTGTAGATAATGGGCTACAATGTATTAACGATCGCATCTTGTTCTAGCTGAGATTTAACAAAAAAATAATTTCGAAAAAATTGAATTAGAACAAATATAGTAAAATCTTTTAGAATTTTTAAGTATGACCCAATTGCTTAGACATATATATATATATATATATAGTCCACATCTCGGTGTAGGTAGGTTGTAATATCTCATTTCTCGCAGCAAGTCATGTTGAATTACTCCATGGTCCTATATTATTCTTTATGAGTAAAAATGTGCAAGCTCATCTTATATAGATGAACTCCAGACCCATGAATACCCCACTAACTTCATGGACTGCACGTAACGAGAGCTGAAACTCCTGTTGACTGCTCAAAAACACAGAACTGATTACATCGAAATCATCTTGCGTGCCTAATTCGTATAAGCATCGATCATACTTCTCGATCAATGAGTCAATGCCTTGGGTTAATAAGTGATATTGCTTTGCGTGCCTCATTTTTCAAGCATGCATTGTGTGAATGAAATCCTCATTAAGAATCTAATTTGGGTCAACATTTTGAGTGATTACTTATCATCCATATTCTCCTTTAGAGTCCTTTGCAATAGTTTAAAAGCAAATTAACTAATTCACCAAACCAAAGGAATTTTTGTGGCAATATCGAATGAGGGCGTGAGTTTTTCTTTGCTCGTTCAATTGTTAGGACAGGATGTACTACTCGATCACACTTTATTGTTTAATGCACGCAGCTGCCTCGCACGATGTTGACTCTCTCGGTTGGAAAGGGATGATCGCATCGAAAATTGTCAACCTTTTCTGGTTGGATGCCAATATCCCTAACTATTTTTCGTCACGCCAATACCTTAAATTTGTGCCAATTTCTAAAATATATATTCTGTCAGGACGGCCATTAAAAGTCCCATGTGGTAGTGTGCGTGGCCGTTAGAAATCTAGAGTGGTGGCGGGTGTCCATAATCACATCAAATCTGTTTGCTTGACGTTCTCCATTGATACTGTTATATCGGATTTTTTAAGGTCATTTGGACAGAAGCCTCACAAGGGGTAATTTTGGGTCACCGATATAAATTTGGAAGTATTAATGGCACGGAAAAATATAGAAGTTTATCGTTCTTTAGTATTTGGAGATAGACAAGAAAAATTTCGAGAACTTATAATCAGATGTGACCTCGGCTAGTCGGAAAATGATCTGGAAGCCGTGGAGGATGAAATGACTTCTCCACGTGACCCTCGTACTGTCCGGTTGCGCAAGTCCTTCTTTAGGGATTTGTCGTGAAGGAGAGCATTACTTTTCAAGCATCCGATTCACATCAGATCTATGCGTGCGAGTAGAGAGACAAAATCCGACAACTCATACGCGTTGGGCTCCAATTAGCTGCCGTTCATCTATCTCAACAGTGTTAGACTTTCTTTATTTCAAAAAAGAAGAAGAATGATCTAAAAGATATTTTACTAAAAAAATTATTTATATTATTTATATAATTTGCCGATAAATAATATTTTCCCTATCAACAACAAATTGTGTCTAAATATTTTCATGAATAATGAAAATATTTTTTGTTCATTCATTTTTGTAAGCAATACAAACGATTAAATTTTGTAAATGTTTCCAAGTTATTCATATTTTGTAAAACAAACAGAACTTTAATCAAAATGATTTTTTTTTTAAAGTTTCCAAATATAACTTAAATTATGATATCTCCGCTTGATGTTAGCTAATTATCAAGATTATAACATCATGTTGGTTGTGATTATAAAACATAAAGTCTGCTAATCACAAACCCAATGTAAAGCTCTAAATCCTTACTTTATACGTGCAATTTATGTATTGTAGCGATGGATAGTCTAAAACATTTCAAAATTACTAAAGTGAGAATCAATGTATTGAGTGATAGACTTACCAAAGGAAGTTCAACTTACCTTTCAACGAGGGAAACAAGGGGGTGAGGGAATTCTAACCTCCAGCCGGAATTCATGCGTTGTCACCATCCAATTAGTTGTTGGATTTTCATCCCTTGTCAGTTTAGACACCAACAAGGGAAAATCACAGCTGTTCTCACTCCTCCACTATCTCTCCTCAGCGTCTTCTCCGACGGGTCTAGCTTCATCATCTCTCTCTCTCTCTCTCTCTCTCTCTCTCTCTCTCTCTCTCTCTCTCTCTCTCTCTCAACCACCCATCCACCCACCTTCACCTTTGAGTCAAACGAAATCAGCAGAATTTTCTACTCAAGTGAAATCAATAGCATCCCTGCTAGTTTTTATACTGAAGTTGCCCGTCATTAGTATTTCTACGTCTATTATAAATGTGACATTTATCACTGAAATTGTCATTATCACTTAATTACGATAGAATTATGAATTTCAGTTCCAACGAGGGTTTTTTTCAATTTCTTATAATTGGAATGCCTCTTTTTTCAATCCAGTTCGTCCACTATCTTGAACCCCAATTAAATTTAAGAATGACACACTTTTTCATTTCAGTAGGACTCCTTATAAGCGTTATTTCTATCTACTAATCCAAGTTGATTTGAGTTTCACCATCTTGGGTCGACCATTGTCAAGCATGAGAAGGGGGGGGAGAGAGAGAGAGAGAGAGAGAGAGAGAGAGAGAGAGAGAGAGAGAGAGAATAAATTAAAATGTTCCTCTAATGAGTATTTGAAAGACACATGAAGCAAAGGTGATGATTCTTTCAATGAAGATAGTAGATAAGAGTCGTACATGAATATACCCTCTCTCGTACTATAAGATTTCACAAGACAATGTGAATGTCCTGAACTTCTAGCATTAATTAGTCAATTTATTTGTACTAGTTTATTTATGAAAAATTTACCCCAAATCGATATACCTGTAACAAATGTACCATCTATTAGTTTCCGTTAAATTTTAAAGTTAAATTCCTGGGTTAGATGACATGTGATAGTGTTTTGCTAGTTTTGAATCTCACAATGAAATATCTTTTACCAAATGTTATGTTTTGATTTTTATTTAAGGAGATTAGGTTCTATGCTAATATTGAATCAAGAGGATCGAATGCGAATATATATATATATATATATATATATATATATATATATATATATATATAATTCTGAATCCAATGCAATCATTTAATACAAGCTCGAAACTGATGATAACAAGTGTTGGAATCTAATCAACAGCTTAACTTAATTACACTTCAGTACACTAATGAGAACCGACTAAGATCAAGGGGGTTACATAATGTTGAAATCTAATCGACGATGCTGGATGGTAGAAACAACACTGGGAAGGCATTGCTTCTAAGTGGGTACGAGAACTCAACATCAGAATCTATTCGGTAATGTTGGACAATAGAAACAACACTGGAAAGGCACTGCTCTTAAATGGGTTAAGAACATAATATTAGAATTTAATCGACAACGCTAGACGGTAAAAAGAATATCAGGAAGACACTGCTCCTAAATGGGTTCGAGAACATAAAATCAAATTGTAATTGACGACACTGGATGGTATAAACAACAATGGGTAGACACTGCTCCTAAATGGGTTCGAGGACACAATATCAGAATCTAATCAACGACACTGGACTGTAGGACCGCACTGGAATCTAATCAATAGCACTACTTGGGATATAGACACTTACCGATAGTGAATCAATGTCGGGAATCCAAAGCTACAACTAAACTAGGCTAGGCTAAGATAACTAAAGGATAATATAAAGGATTTTGGTGTGTTGTTCAAGGGAGCTTCTTCGTTGGATGACCTGTGGTATTTATAGAATAACCTGGTAACTGTTAGTTAGTTAATCCTTCCTCGAAAGTTGCTCTTAATTTCTCCAACATTCTTTACTCTTTCCTTAATTGTTTTATCCACGTCTTGTTCCTTGCCCTGTCGATGCTTGCAAGACTTGACTAGCAAGTAATAACAACTCCTTTAATTTTGCACGCCCTTTTGTGCATCAACTGTTTTCGCTTGAATTTTGACACCATTTCTACTTGAATTTTATGTCCATAGTAGCATCTCTAGGCTTGGACACATGACAATTCATTGCCTTACCATCGAACTACGTATCTCCTCTTGTACGCCTATGTAACTTAGCCCAAAGGCTCTTGAAGACCTTGGTCATCCTTCTTCTTTATGATTGATATGGGCTAGAATACTACTATTGTTATTCTTGTGACCAGCACGTGACAATGAGGATAATTTCAAATCTCAACACCCCTTGTGACAAACTACATGATAACAAGGGTAACTTTCGATGTTAATATATGTCCCCTTTTAAAAGAAGTAAATTGAAAATTTATTTCATTTAAAGGGCATACCTCATTTCACGCTCAATCTTCTATAGATGATGATCACGCCTTTCCCTTTTCTGAAATCTTTTTTCCATAGTCGATTCAAATCAACGGCTTCTATTATATTTTGACACATCACTTTGAATTCTAGTAGATATTGTAATATTGAATTGTCGTATTCTACTATGAGTATGAGTATATGTCTATTGTCTCTTTCTCCATATTCTTTTCCATATTCTTTTGTCTCCTCCCTTAAACCCTAAACCCTTCATACTATGTTTCTAAGCTACTTCCCTAGCAACCGAAACTCCCAAATTCCTCCTTGAATCTTTTATCTCATGCTTCGATGACCTTTGTCGTAATGAAGATGCTGATTATTGTCGTTTTCGGTTACTGAGCACTATAGAAGAGAATCATGAGTTGTTGCTTCTTGGGCCCTATCTCTTAGATCATTATCATTTTCCATCACCTCTTAAGCCTTGCTTCCCACCTAGAAGGAATGAGAAACTTCCTCTACAACATTCTTCCATTAAGGATATTTGGACATCTGCCCCTTCTAGGTTTCAAAGCTTTCCTTCGTCTAAAAGAAAAAATTTCACTCCTGGTACTTGTGACTAAAGGATGACCTAAAAACTCAATTATCATGGAAGAATGCAGACATAGAGATGACATTTGAGGTTAGTATGTTGTTTCGTGATTTAGAAAGGGGACTATTGTGTGCTATTTGCTTCTAGTCTCTATTGACCAATTGTTTCTTCTTCCCATGGGGAACCATGTCCGTGACCCTTTTAGATGTCTTTATTATTTTAGGGTTTATATCACATGGAAATCTTATAGAGAGATTAGAGGCTTTCGACAATTGTTATGTCTTTGAAATCATCCTTGCTTATGGGAAACTCCTTGATCAATACCACAAAACTGTTATAGCTGATATAATCAACTAATAGCAGAAACTTCTCTGTTACATTGAGAGAGAAGGAATGGAGCAGAATAATGAACTTCATACAACGTTAATAAAAACTCTCAAGTACAAGCTAAATAAGAACCTATTTTGGAATTGCACACAAACGTGCAAAACAGAACCTCACACAAACGTGCAAAAAGACTTGTTTTACTTCCTAGAAAATAGCTAACAAATCAACTGTCTAACAAATAAACTTGACTGAATAAAAAAAAAAAAAAAAAACGATAAAACATCAGTAGCAGCATTGAGACACATCTCCAACAAACTCCTCCTTGGATCAGTTGCTGCTGTAAACTCCTATTTTCTCTCTTAACAGCTCAAATCTTCTAGCCTGACGTGGCTTTGTTAACATGTGTGCAAGCTAATCTTTAGATCTGCAATAGACCAATATAACTTCACCACTTTGTTGCACTTCACGCAGAAAGAAGAATTTGAATTTAAAATGCTTGGTTTTGCCATGGAAAACAAGATTCTATGATATTGCTAAGCTTGATTGTCCACATTAACTTCAATGCAATCACTAGAATTCAATCACAAATCCTTCATTATCTTCTTCAGCCACAAAGCTTGATTTGCAACTACTGTTGCTGCTATAAACTCAGCCTCTACAGTGGACTAAGCTACAATCTCCTACTTTTTGGAACACCAGGAGAAACAAGCAGAACCAAGAGTAAAGCAATACCCAGATATACTTTTCATGTCATCCATTGAGCCAACCCAGTCACTATCGGAAAAGCCCTACAACTTAAACTTCTAACCTTTCCTAAATTTCACACTAAAGAACAATGTTCCTTTGAGGTATCTCAAGACCCTTTTTGCAGTAACCAAATGTAACTAACTAGGACTACTCAACCTGGATAAAACACTCACAGCAAATAGAATATCTGGTCTGGTTATTGTAAGATACATGAGACATCCAATCAAGCTTCTATACATAGAAGCATCTACTGCATCTATTCCATCATTCTTTCGCAGCTTCTCCTTAGTAGCCATAGGAGTTCTTACACTTCGACAATCTTCCATTTGAAACTTCTTTAGAATTTCCTTCATGTATTTTTTCTGGCAAATGAAGATCTCATGTGAAGCTTGTTTGACTTCTAGACCCAAAAAATAAGCCATATTTTCCAAATCTGACATCTCAAAACTTGCAAACAGACTTTGCTTCACCCTTTCTATCAGTTCCACATCATTCCCTGTCACCAATAAATCACCTACATAGATTGACAGAATTACAACACTGTGATTCACCCTCTTGACATAAAGAGTGAACTCACTCAAGCTTCTTACAAAGCCAAAATCCTGCAAATATTGGTCTATCTTCCCATACCAAGCTCTTGGAGCCTACTTTAGTCCATATAGAGCTTTCCTCAATATGTATACCTTCTCTTCTTACCCTTTGATACGGAAGCCTTCAGGTTGTTCAACAAAAATCTCCTCCTCAAGCTCTCCATTTAGAAATGTGGACTTGACATCTAACTGAAATATAGGCCACCCCTTCTTTGCTGCAACAACTAATAGTAGCCTGATTGTATCAAGCCTTGCAACATGAGCAAATGTTTCAGAATAGTCTACTCCCCATATTTGAGCATAGCCTTTCACAACCAGTTTGGCTTTGTGTTTATTGACAGAACCATCAGGATTAAGTTTTGTTCTGAACACCCATTTAACCACAATCACATTCTTATCAGATGGTCTGTCAACAAGCTCCCATGTGTGGTTTTTATGAATCATTGCAAACTCCTCCTACATTGCTACAATCCACCTCTGATCCTCCTTAGCTTCCACAAAGTTAGATGGCTCAAGTACTGCTACATTGCTTCTTTCATAAAATTTTAGCAAGTGACCTTGTGTCTCTTACTGGCAAATCATCCATACTATCTTCCAATCCATCCACAACTTCATCAACCTCTACAATTGCTGTAGGTTGTTGTTTTGCAGATTGCTGTTGTCCTGCATTCTTTTCTTCTATCCAATTCCACTTATCTTCCTCTAGAAATACTCACAATCACATTCCTTGTCATAAGGTGAAAAATCTTGTAAGCCTTTGATTGGAGACTGTACCCAATGAAGATTCCAAGCTTAGCTCTTTTATCCAGCTTGTCCCTCTTAACCTGAGGAACATGAGTATAACACAAACACCCAAAAACCTTGAAATTCTTCACAGAAGGTTTAACACCATATTGGACTTCAAAAGGTGTTGACCTCTCTAAGGCCTTTGTGGGTAATCTGTTCAACAGGAACATTGCAGTATTAGCTGCCTCAGCCGAAAACTTCTTAGGTAACATCTTCTCCTGCATCATACATCTGGCCATCTCCATAATGCTTCTATTTTTCCTCTCACTAACCCCATTCTGTTGAGGTGAATAGGGAGCAGTGAACCGATGCACAATGCCTGCTTGCTCACAGTTTAACTTAAACTTGTGAGCAGTATACTCAGAACTATTGTCAGACTTGAGCATTTTAATTTTCTTCCCACTTTGATTCTCAACTAAGACTTTGAACTTCACAAACACATCAACAACTTCAGATTTGGCTTACAAAAAATAAATCCAACTCATCCTAGTCATGTCATCTGTGAAAGTAATGAAATACTTGCTACCACTGATAGATGACTCAAACATAGGTCCACATAAGTCTGTGTGGACTAATTGCAGCTTCTCACATGCTCTCTAACCTCCTCATTTGAAAGGAAATCTAGCTTGCTTGCCAAGAAGACAAGTTCTGCACTGTGGAAATTCTTCCTCCAAACTTGGCAAGTCATCTGCCAAGCTAATCCTTTGCATAAATAACATGTTCTTCCTGTGAACATGCCCAAGCCTTTTATGCCATAACTTTGCATTTTCTTCTTTGCACTTTAAAGCCATTTGTTGCATCTCTTGTGGCTTGAACATGAAGCTCTTGTCCCTAATTGGCATTCTCAGCACTTCTTTGCTATCTGCATTATTAATAAGACATTCCTTCCCTTCAAACTTCACCTTATAGCCCTTCTCAACTAATTGACCAACACTTAATAGATTCCGATCAACTTTTGGCACAAAGAGAACATCACTGATTAGCTTCTCCTCTTGATTTCCTTCAATAGCCACTGTACCCTTCCCTTGCACTTCAATATACTGTCCATTGCCAATTCTGACTCTAGACCTGACTGACCTGTCTAGACTCCTAAATAGCTTCAAATTGCCAGTCATATGATTGGTACAGCCACTATCTACCAGCCATGCATCATTCTCAATAGAAGAGCCTGAATAAGAAGCTACAAACAAACAAGTGTTCTTCCTCAGTCTCATTGACTGCTATCTGTACTTCTCTTGCTTGCCGGTAATTTTTCTCTTTGCTGATCGCTTCCATGTGACCAAACTTGTGACATCTCTGCACTTAGCATCAGGCTTCCTCCAGCATCTAAAGGACTGATAATTAGTTCCACCCCAATGTTGACAAGGCTTCTTGTTCTTCTTCCATTTGCCAGACCCACTAGAATTTCTTTCTTTTGCTGCAAACTTGGAGTCACCAGCATTTCCTTTGAACTGATTCCATTTCTTCCCTTTGCCTCCATCATTGGACTTCACTTTAGCTTGTAGTGCACCCTATACAGGCTCTTCTCTTCTCATCAGTCTTCTATGCTCCTGTGGCTGTAGGGCATTTAACAATTCTACAAGCTTTATGTCAGCTAAGTCTCTTGTATTTTCCAAAGAAGTTATGGTGGCTTTAAACTTCTCTGGAAGAGACACTAGGATCTTTTAAACCAGCCTTCCATCCTTCAAGTCAGTCCTTAAGACTCTGATTTTTCCAGCTATCTCAATCAGCCTATCAGAATATTCCTTCACTGACTTTGAATCCTTTCATATGTTGTCTCTCAAGCTCCCTCAAGAGATTCAGCACCTTCATGCTCCTTATCTTCTCATCTCCTTCATATTCATCCTTCAAGAAATCCCATATTGCCTTTGCAGAATCACATCTCATGATCCTTGTGAAAATAGGGGGTGAGACAACAGCATACAGGCAAAGACTTTGCCTTGGCCTTCCTTGTGATTCTCTCTTTATGGTACTTTATCTGATTCAAGGTCGGATTGTTTGGAAGTGGAGCAACCTAATAATCATTCTCCACAGCCTCCCATAGATCATGGCCCTCCAAGAATGCTGTCATCTTGATAGCCCAAGCTTGATAATTTTCCCTAGCAAAGACTGGAGCAGCTATTGCAGAGAATCCACTTGATCTTGCCTCTATCAACCTTTTTCTTTGTAGATTGGAAGCAGTCTTCACTCACTTACCCTCACTTCACAGTCCCTTAATATCCCACAGAGGCTCTGATACCACTGTTATAGCTGATATAATCAACTAATAACAGAAACTTCTCTGTTACACCGAGAGAGAAGGAATGGAGCAGAACAATGAACTTCATACATCATTAATAAACAAATGTGCAAAACAGAACTGCACGCAAATGTGCAAAATAGAACCACACACAAACATGCAAAAAGACTTGTTCTACTTCCTAGGAAATAGCTAACAAACCAACTGCCTAACAAATAAACTTGACTGAAGAAAAAAAAAAAAAAACAACCGAACATCAGCAACAACACTGAGACACATCTCCAATAGATCCTTTTACATGCTTCAATGAAAACATGACACGCGCAGAAGAGTTAGCATTTCCTGCACAGTGAAAAGACACTGCAAAATATGGGATTTGGGCGCTTCAAGTGCTCTAACTCAGGTTCAATAAGCACCGACGATCCAGATTGAGAGGTCAGGCTGAAGTTGATTAGTGATCCTTAGTGGGATAGAGCGAAAAAATATTGGATCGGTCGCAGGTCAGCCACCAAAGCTGGGAATTCCTACTCTAGCTTCTGTGAAAACTCACATGTAATTTGTGGCCAGCTAGGGCTGTGTAAAAATAAATTCGTTGGAGCACCATTGAAGATCTCGAAGCAAGCATAGCAAAAAAAGATAATATTGACTCTGCAATATGGTTTTCTAGTGCAACAATGAATGATTATGCAAGTGTAGTAAAGTCCTAGTAAAAGCCTTAGTACAAGGAATTTGTGTCGACTCTGCAGAAGTGCAGAAAGAACGCCGATGGGGAAAATATTTGGACCCACATCTAAATGTCTAATGTCAAAGAAAGAAAAAAGTTGATATGGACTCTGCAGAATCTGTGTTGCCTCATCAAGTGTCAGCAACAAGGTAGAATCAAAGACGAGACCTTTTCCAGTTCCAGTGATACATGACGAAACCGCACCACGCTGCATCAGAGAAGAAAAATTGTAAATTGTTAGTTGGTTTCCAACATGCAGATGAAGGGGATGCGTACCTATCAAGCATAGCGAAGTCGTGGTAATAGTTGACAGAGGATGATCTTTTGAGGCTATGGCTATAATCTTGTCCATCACATCGTCCGCAAATAGGAAAATAACTACTCCAAAACTCTTGATCATGGTCGATGTGGAGAAAATCATGATCAAGATGACAGCGATATTCCAAAGACATATGGAGGACATAGGGCCAGACACCGGGAACAGGAGCCGTAACTGTATGCTCATTCCCGACAGAGAGCAGATCACATACGCAAGAGCGATACTGCAAAAAAGAAGAATATATATATATCAATGACTGAATCCGAGAATTTGAGATGTCTGTTTTTCCAGTTCTAAACATAATGAGCAAGACCGTGTCTGCTACCTGGTTGGTACACTAATCAGCCAGAGAAGCAAACGCTCCGAGTCAAAGTAGTCCCTCCAATACAAAAGTTGGATCACAGCCAATCCAGAGCCCTGGCAGCCATTCCTCCTCCAATGAACGAGAGTCGAATCCCGTGAACTCCAAAGCAATACAAAATCATGCTCATTAACCCAAAACCCCAAAGAGCCTCGCCTTGCAAAATATGGTGCGCGACATATGTCAGTTTTCCTCATTATTTGTTGAGATAAAAGTTATCGGATGCGAAATATATAAGCGAAATTTATTGAGGTGGTATTACTTACGTAGACCGTTGATGGCGGTATGGAATTGCTTAGAGATCTGCATATTTGGTCTTGTTCCCCGACCTGCATCCAGTAGAAGCGTACGTTAAGACAATGACATTATACGGAACTCGGGCAGTGATTGAATCCATGGCTTTTGGTACAAATAGACCTTCAAATTCCAGACTTCAATTCGTTTTGCTATAATCAGAAGCAGATTTATGATGCCAAAACAACAGGATCTTGAAATCAAATAACCAAAGACATAAGCGACAAACCAAACACCAAAGATTGTCCGTCACGCTCGAGTGTTTGCTACACTTAGAATATGCGTGAACCCAAAAGTGTTCATTTAAAAAAAAAAAAAACTTAATTTGAGTATAAAACTCACCGCAGCAATCAAGGAGTGTATGAGTTCCGACACAAGAACGTCTTCCGCGTTCCTTGTTTTTTGTTTTTGCTTTTACCGCGCGGCGTCTCCTTTTGACTTGTGCGGCTGCGGCTTCTTTAGGAAAGAGGAGTAAAAGGAAACCCTTTTTTTCCTCCTTTTTTTTCTCTTATAAAGACTTGATTTAGGATTGGAATCCACCGAATTTTAGATTCGCTTTTTATTTGTGTGGCTTCTAAATCAGATGCTCAATGTTCGAAATATAATATAAAGTTCAAATAGGCAATCAAAAGAATTGAACTCTCGGATCAAATCTTGAATAGATATCGATAAGGACTTTTTAACTATTTCAGGATCCATTCGATAATTCCAATCGACATCATCAGATTCTGTTTGGATTACGTACGCCGCTCAAATTACACCAATCGCATAAAAATTAATTGCCGATTAGAGAACGACTTGCCATCCAAATAATTCGATCAAGAGACTAAAATGGCCAATGCTTTGCGTGATGCTAGGGTTCTGCAGCCGAGCCATATCTTTAGGCCTCTTCTTTAGGCCTTTGCTTATTTTGGTTAACCTGAAAATTGGCGTCAGCCTCCTACTTCAAAGAAATTACATATTATACTCGCGCGTATCTATGCAAATACATGACCGCTCGGATGACCAAGAAAGAAGACCTCGAACATGGCCTTCGTTTGATGAGAGCGCCTGAATATAAAAGCAGAGTTAGATTTATTAAAATCGCTGCGTTAGGCAATACAATATTGACATTATTCGCTTACCTGAAAATCTAATTAGAATTTGTCATGTTACTGAGTATGCCGATATGTATAAATAGTATGTGTGTGCATAGCACTATCGATGCCCAAATGTCAGATTTGTATTAAGCACTCTCCCAAAGGAGATACTCTTGAACAATATAAAGTGACTCCACCAAAAGGTTATGATTCGTCGGTCCTACTGGATTTTTGCACTATACTTATTAATTCAACGACACAAACATAGATTGAATTCCCAACCCATCACTTCAAATCGAATTGAAAATTTTCTCTCTCTATGGTCCATTCATAATTTGTGGGGTCTTGAATTCTTCATAGGATCAGGTGAGGATGGTTGGCTGTGTCTCTTCGGTGCTCATGGTCGATTGTTAGGCTGCATTGGCGGGGTTGAGGATTAAGACCACACGAATCACGAGCATTGGGCTTGGCTGATGCAATCCATGACGATGTTATCTCGTGTTACGGGGCTCCCCAAGACTGAATTTAGCTGCTCACATAAGTCAACAAGCTGAGAACAAATAGCCCGATTCTGCCCCCAGGATGGCTCAAAATTCCTACGTAACTTTTCGACAGGAAACAAAGCTTGACTAATGAAATTCCACTTGATCGGCCCGGTCCGCCAGTTTGATCCTATCTACTCTGCAGTGTCGGGAATTTCATTAACACAACATATTCTCCCACATTTAGAATCAAATCGATGACCATCTGCTATGTCAACATTCACCAGTGCAAACATTTCCGCTGACCGGCCAATAAGAAGTGTCAGAGCATTGAGAGCACTGCATCGGAGCCCCAAAAGACATCGCACTTTGCAGTATCAGAGACGCGTGCAAGTAGAATCATGGGTCGTTTGAAAATTCACTTTCCTTAACGAAAAAAAATCTAACACAGGACCCAAATTTCATGGGCTATCACTGAAGTCGGAATCACCAATGGAGTCTCTAAGCAAACATGAACTTCTGAACGTCTAGTTAAAAAATCCTGACCCGACGAAGGGCTGTCGCATGGAACTTGACAAAACCGGAACGCATTACCAAAATTTGTGCTCCGCATTGCAACAAGCCAGCTCATGTGAATCAGCCATCTAGGGGGAGTTCGCGTCTTCTTTGGCCAGACAAAAAGAACCATTCTGGTTTTTTCTCAAATAATGGACTATTCGTGCAAAACATACTTTCTTTAAGAGATCTATGCTGCTATTTACAAATTGCAGCAGAAGTTGCCCTGCTATCTCATAGATCCTTTTACATGCTTGAATAGGCATGACACGCACAGAAGAGTTGGCATTTCCTGCATACAGAAAAGATCCTTACCGTCAACTATGGGATTTGGGTGCTTCAAGTGGCTCTAACTCGGGCTCAATAAGCACTCATGATCCAGATCGAGAGGTCAGGCTGAAGTCGATTGGTGACGATAGAGCTAAAATATTGGATCGGTCGCATGTCCGCCGCCAAAGCAAGCATATATGGCTTTCACTAAATGAGCTTCATCTAGACAGAACGGGCATCTTGGGCTTGCGAGAAAGCATTTTCTGGTTAAGTCAATGGACGGCTGGAATTCGCAGTCTAGTCTCTATGAAGACTCACACGTAAACTGTGCCCAGCTAGGACTGTATAAAAGTAATTTCCTTGGAGCACCACTGAATATCTCGAAGCAAGCATAGGAAAAAAATGATATTGAGTCTGAAATATGGTTTTCTAGTGCAACAATGAATGATTACGCAAGTGTAGTAAACTCCTAGTAAGACTGTACAAGGAATACAGAAGATGTCTTCACAATTTTTAAATGGGAAAACAAAATGATATGTCCTCTCTAGAATCCGTCAGCATCAATAAAAAGAAGGCAAATCCCCACCTGTGGCATCGTTCCCATTGACAAGTCTCCGAGTCCAGCCATACATGACAAAACTGCAACATGCTGTGGAGAAGAAAAGGGTTGCTAGAATGAACTCGAATGATTCTGTTGGGAATTAACGGATTCCCTAAAAAGTGATCCGACACTCAATCGAACCCCTAAAACAACGAACACGGAAGGCGAGCCCAGGAAGCACATGTATCACCGATCAAAAAGTACATTATGAAGTCAAACGTACCTTGTCTTTCACAGATTATACACCAATGTTGAAGTTCGAAGAAGAATCTTGATCTTGTTATACTGAGGAGCGTACTGTTGCTTTTGTTCGAGGGGGAAACTTCTTCTGAGCGTCACTGTGAGAGAATGTAATTTCTCTCTATATTAAAACGCTCATTCCAAACAACGTAACTCTTCACATCTAAACAACGTAACCTTTCACATCTTAACCGTTCCTCCATGGGCCCTTAACTTGTGGGCCAAGTTTTTTGGCCCAACATGGGCGGACGGGCCTACTTAGGCTCATCAACACATAGAAAAAACCCATCATCTCCCACTCGCACATAATGGGTCGAACAGGGTCCTCTTTACCTCTTTGCAACATTCATACCGGTGAATAATCTGTGCGACTAGCATACTTTGAGAGCTCGTTACCATATATCTATTAGGAATATATAGCAGCTCATAATGGGCATCACACTCTGAGTATAGTATGCAGTACCCTAGATCGATTGATCATATTTATATCTCTCTTGATCTCTTTTTAAACAATGATATATTGTATTCACAATTATGATTGTCCCATAAAACAATCATAATTGGACAATCATAATTGGTCGACCAGTGAATACAAAACTAGAATATGATTCTCCAATTCGATCTTCCTCTTTACTTGAAACTCTTAATTTCAGTTCAACTTGCTTTTCTAGAAATGTCCCGTTAGATTGAATCAATTCATTATCATTGGCAACATCCTAAGATAGTAAACATTGAATAGAAATCTTAAGAATAAGTAAGAGTCATGAGGGCACTAAATTGAGGTACTCTTTTCCTCAAGATTCTCACACGGCATAAAAGTTGAGATCAAACTTTTGCCACTCTTATTGGTCGTCTCATGCATACTAGTATGAAATACGTATTACGGTATTAACTCATTTCCCATGGAGCATATGTCTACATCTTCAATACCGTACAGATGATAGTTCAGACGTACCTAATGTCTAACTTGAGTTCACATATCTACTCATTCACAGAATTCATCAAAACTCATATCTGGCATCATAGACAGATAAAGTAAAATATGTGGGTTATTTTACGTTCGGACATAGTAAATATTATGTCCTCATCTTAATAATCAGTTAAGGAGATATATATATTTTAAGCTTCAGCTCTCGATTATCACCTAGATAATAAGCTTAAAAACTGTCTCATCTCTATTTATCACATAGTAAATAAAGGCGATTACATGTGTGAGTGGACTAATCTTTTATCTGTTCGACATACTTTCTTAACTTTATATAATGCACTAAGCACTAAAGTGCATAAACGTCAAACAAAGATTCATAGGCATTAATAATGAAAAACACAAATTCATTAAATGTGAACACTTTAGGGAAATTACAATATTCAGTACATCCGCCTCTACACAGTCCTAGAGATTTTACATGACCACAAAACATCTCTAGGTATTGGCTTTGCCATAGGATATGCTACCATTCTATGCGTAGATATGTACTGTAAGTTCACATCTTTTCGTGCAACCAAATCTTTGACAAAATTATACTTAGTATCTATACATTTGGTCTTGCCATGATATTTTGAATCTTTGGTGTACGCTATCGCTGCTTGGCTATCACAGTTAACCAATAATGGATTTGCAGCATACCCAATAACACCTAAATGATCCAAAAATCTCTTAAGCCAAACACCTTCTTGTACTGCTGCTGATAATGCCACGAACTCAGCTTCCATCGTGGACAAGGGTATACACGTTTGTTTCTTACTACTCCAAAATATGGCGCTATTATTAAGTAAGAAAACAAATCCAGAGGTAAATTTCATTTCATCTAAATCTCCTCCTCAATCGGCATCTGAATAGCCTTCAAGTCGTAGATCATTTCCTTGGTAACTTAGTGTATAATCAGCAGTTCCCTTCAAATACCTCAGTATTCTTTTAATGGCTTTCCAATGTGCTTGACGTAGATTGGATTGGTATCTACTTTCCATTCCAACTGCTAAACATATGTCAGGTCTTGTACACATCATAACGTACATCAAGCTCCCAACAGCACTAGCATAAGGAACATGTTACATTTGTTCCTTCTCTTGTGGAGTCCTTAGACACAATCTATGGCTCAATCATTTACCTTTTGTAATAGAAGTATCTGCGGGTTTACAATCTTGTATACAAAATCGTTCAAGAACCTTATTTATGTATGTTTCTTGTGAAAGAGACAATGATCTCTTCGAACGATTTATTAAAATCTTAACTCCAATAATTTATGCAACCTCACCCATGTCTTTCATCTCAAAGTTGGAAGATAACCAACTTTTGATAGTATTAACAAACTCCATATTGCTTCCGGCAATTAATATATCATCGACATGTAATGATATGATCACAAATTGATCTTTAGATCTTTTGATATATACACAATGATCCTCATCAATCATTGTAAAATCATATGCCATTATGGCATTATGAAAACGTATATACCATTGTCTCGACGACTGCTTAAGGTCATATATCGATCTCAAAAGTTGACATACATTTTCTTCTTGGCCTTCCATAATGAAACCAGCAGGTTGTTCCATATATATTTCTTCCTCTAATTCTCTATTGAGGAAAGCAGTCTTTACATCCATTTGATGCAACTCAAAATCCATACTAGCTATTATTGCCAGATTAATGCAAATTGAGGTAAATCTCACTACAGGAGAAAATGTTTCCTCATAATCAATTCATTCCTATTGATTATACATATTCGCCACAAAACGAGCTTTATGTCTTTCTATTGAGTCATCAGCTTTATGCTTTATTTTGAGAATCCACTTGTTCCCAATGGCTTTGCGTTCTTTTGGAAGATCAACCAATTCCCAAACATGGTTTGACTTCATTGACTCCATCTCCTCTTTCATTGTATGCATTCATTTTTTCTTATTAGGGCAATTTAGAGCCTCATATAAATTTCTTGGCTCATTTTCATCTTGTGGAGCAACCATAAAAGTTTCCTCTTCAATGTCAAAACGTTGACGGGAAATACTTTTGCGACTTGTTCGCAATACCGGAGATTATACACTTTGCACATCATTCCCCATTTTGCTTCCATTCGGATTAGATAATGATGATATCATCTCATCATGTGGTTGTAATTAAGAATGAGTTGAATTATATTAATCACTTCTCATGTTACTCCCACTTGGACGAACTCCACTAAATTCATTATCTGGATCCAAGGTTTCAAATAGGGAGTAATCCTCACCTATTTCACAATTCATAGGAAATTCATTCTCTAAGAATGTGACATCTCGTGATTTAAATTCAGTTATACTTCCACTTTCCTGCTCACCTATAAACACATACCATTTCGAGTGTTCAGAGTATCTTATGAAAATACTCTTCTTTCCTCTAAGACCCAATTTCCTAAACTTGTGAGATGGCTTATGAGTATAGGCAGTACAACCCATGGTTTAACAAAACTTAAGTCCGATTTTCTACTTGTTCATAACTCATATGGAGTAGAAGTAACTAATTTGGAAGGCACCCGGTTAAGTATATAGGCAGTAGTTAATAATACATCACTCCAAAAAGTGATAGGTAAATTAGCATGCGCTATCATGGACCTAACCATTTTCAGTATGGTTATGTTCCTTATTTTCACAACACCATTTTGTTGAGGAGTATATAGAATAGACAACTGTCTTTTTTTTTCCTTTTTCATCACATAAATTTCTGAACTCATCAGATAAATATTCACGACCTCAATCGGATCTCAATACTTTTATTTTCTTGTTTAATTGATTTTCTACCGAGTTCATAAACCTTTTGAAACAACTCAATGCTTCAGATTTATGAGAAATCAAATAGACATATCCGAATTGAGTATAATCTCCTATAAACGTGATGAAATAAACAGCCTCATGCCTTCCTCTCACATTCATTGGACCATAGACGTCAGAATGGATTAAATGCAAAGGAAATTCAGCTCTTTTACCTTTTTCAAATGGTTTCCTTGTTGTTTTCCCTACTAGGCAATGCTCATATATGGACAAATCGACTTTTTCAATGTTGCTTAACAAGCCCTCTTTGGCTAGCCTATTCATACGTTGTTGGCCAATATGACCAAATCTAGCATGCCACACATTCACATCATTATTATATGAATTAGAATATTTGAAAATGGAATAACAAACATTGACATCACCAAAGTCAACATTAAATACAATAAAACCATCTAGAAGATAACCACAATCATAGTAGTTTGTATTCAAATATAAATCCACACAATTATTATGGAAGTTCATACTAAAACCAAGCTTAACCAATACTAAAACAGACACTAAATTCCGACGAATCTCCAGAGCATATAATACATCATGTAGGAACAAAATGCGTCCACCACGCATGTTCAATTGGTAGGTGCCAATCCCTTTTACTTCGGCTCTAGAGTTATTTCCTACATAGATCCATTTAGTTCCAGATGGTACTCGTCGAAATTCCATGAAGGATTCTCCATCCTTCACTACATGGTCTGTTGCTCCCAAATCTACAGTCCACAAAGGATTAGATTTAGTTAAGAATACAGAACTTGACACATAAACAAAGTTTTTAAAAGTATAAGGGGTGACTACTTTCTTTGGCTCACGACAGTCGCGAGCAAGTGACCCTTCTAGTCATAGTTGTAACACTTCACTCTTGAAATACTCTTCACACGAGGACGTTTTCCTCTTCTATGTTGGTCAACTTTTGGTTTCTTGCAAGAAGGACTTGATCCCTTGCATTTCCACATATTGAACAAATCAATGCACTTGCGCTTAGAGCTCGAAGCCCCTTTTGAGCTGGAAGCAACACAGCAAATATCTATTTCCCGCTCAAATGCCTTAAGGCAGTCCTCTGCTAGCTCAAGGTAGCACATAGCATCTTCAAGTTCTTCCATAACATGGTTGAGAGCTTTTAGTGCTTCTTGCTTTTCAAGCACATAGTGAATTTTCATATTCAATATTTCATAATTCTCACCGTTGAATTTGTCTTTTTTGTTCAAATCAGTAATTATGTTCTTAGTTGCTGAAGCCATTGATCTGAACATATCAGACACATATGCACGAATTATTAATGCCTATCATTTATGCATCCATTTTGTACAGATCCATTATATTAATGAATAATTTCAAGTAAGGTTTCAGAATCAAAAGGTCACTATGTTTCTAATCATCATCCAAAAAATCCTAACTTAAAATTATCACTAATATAATCTTCTATGCAAAATAAGCTCGGCAAAGTCACTAAAACTTTCTTGAACTTCCTACAAAGAATTGTAAATTAACATACTAATTTACAACAATAGATAATATTGAACTTTCAATAATTAAACATGTCCATTACACTAAGTAATATATTCAGAGGAAAATTATCAACATAGAAAGAAATATTTTACACCTAAAACATCTCTAACTAATCTAAGAAAAAATAAATAATTAAACCCAAATATTCTCATCTATCCCATAAATTGGGAAATTATCTTCTAATTTCTTAGTAAAATTCTCTAAGAATTCTGAAGGCATATTGGTCAATCACGAAAAAACCTTTGGAGAGCTCTCATGCCACCTCCAAGGTGCATTCACTCTACGCCATGTGACACGCAACCCAAGGGTTGAAGTTTTAGTTAACTCGATTCTATAGTACTCTCTTACAAAAGCTATAGCAAGCCTCCTATAATCCAGGACCACATTGACCTCCTATAGACGATCTAACACTACTTGTCATTCAGGTGGAAGAGTGTTTATTAAGGTCGGCACCTTCTCAAAATCCGGCATAAGATAACCATTCTAGATTATTTCTTGTATCTTATTGACCCTGACCACGTGTGATATTACATCATTGTCATTCCACCGATAATTAGCTAATTCTGTCATTAGCCCTTTAAGTCTTGTCTTTTCTTCGTTCGTTCTCGGAAATGTAGGCATGCATGCATAACGCATCATTGTTCCTACAACAAATGCAAAAAAAAAATGGATTACTTATAATCCACAACAAACAACAATGGAAAATACATAATTTTCCTCCCTTTTTTTTTCTTTTTTATTTTTTCGCCGGTCAACGAAGGTCGACGGTGGTCAACACCGGTCAACAATGATCAACTCCGGTCAACGGACAACGACCTAAGTCAACGGTCAACGGTCAAACGAGTCGAGGTCAATCAGGTCGGGTCGAGTCGAACAGACCAACCGGCACGTGCCACGCGCATGCGCAGGATGACGTCACGATGACGTTAACTGGTGCGTGCCGCGTGCGTGCGTCGCATGTGCTTGGGGGAAATGGCGCGTGCATCGCACGTGCTCGGCGGACCGAATCAACGCGTGCGACGGTGTTGTTTGGCTGAGCATGGCGGCACGTCTGGCGACCTCTGGCAATGATCCACCACTCGATTTTCTCGTATCGACGAGAGCTACAACCCTACATTATCAGAAAGGAACTTCGATTTATAGAAAATCACAAACAGGGGTGAATAGTACGCCGTATCAGGATTTTTCCGTCCCCGATCGAGCGACAATGGCGTTTCACGAAATTCGACCAAAAAAATAATTTACATACATGAAAAGGGGATCGGGAAACATGAATTATTGCTCTGATACCAATGTTGGGAATTAACGAATTCCCTAAAAAGCGATCCGACACTCAATCGAACCCCTAAAATAATGAACGCGGAAGGCGAGCCTAGGAAGCACATGTATCACCAATCAAAAAGTACATTACAAAGTCGAACGTACCTTGTCTTTCACAGATTAAACATCAATGTTGAAGTTCGAGGAATAATCCTGATCTTGTTCTACCGAGGAGCGTACTATTGCTTTTGTTTGGGGGGAAACTTCTTTTGAGCGTCACTATGAGAGAATGTAATTTCTCTCTATATTAAAACGCCCATTCCAAACAACGTAACTCTTCACATCTAAACAATGCAACCTTTCACATCTTAACCGTTCCTCCATGGGCCCTTAACTTGCAGGCTGGGTTTTTGGGCCTAACATGGGCGGACGAGCCTACTTAGGCCCATCAACACATAGAAAAAATCCATCAGATTCGAACATGGAGATGAAGGGCACGCGTACCCATCAAGCAACCCAAGAGAGAAGCTGCGGTGATGGTTGGTTGAGGCTGATATTTTAGCGCTATGGCCATGACCCTTTCAATCATTTCCTCTAGAGGGTAACCCCTCCATGATTTCTGATGAAGCTCTAGGAGCAGTATACCGAGATTACGATGATGGCTATATTCCGGAGACAAAGGATGGACATATAGCCAGACGTCTCGTATGGCGTGAAATCATTTGAGAAAAAGCCAAAGACGTACATAACAACCAAACTGCAAAGAGGGGGAAAAAAAGACGATTTAACCAGAAAACTTGTGATGATAGTTTTTAGTACTGTAGGTAGAACAGAACAAATATCACAAGTCTATTTTTCCAATGCAAAACTAAAAGTACTTGACCGGGGTGGTTTGATAGATCCACATCCCAGCCAAATGGTGTATGCTGAGGTTGTCCCTCTGAGACAAATGTTGGATCATAGCCAATCCTAGAGCCTATGCAACCATTTGGTTGATGGAGGACAGCTGAACCGATATACGCATGCCAATCCCATACAGGGAAACGTGAACTCCAAAACCATGTACGATGGTGCCCGTTAACCCCAAAATGCCGAGATTCTCAGCATGTAAGATTTGAAGGGTGACGTATAGCATCGGTGGACCTATAAAATAAATGCAAGTCGCGTCATTATGCTGCTGCAAATTCTCGGAATCGAAACACATTGAGGCGTTACTTACGTAGACCTTCAGCGGCACGGAATTGATTGGAGATTAGCATCTCCTTCCTGTGATTCGGCCTAAATCCAGTAAAAGCAATGGTGACATTATAGATAAAGTCGGCTTTTGATAGACAAGTCCAATCCACATTAGTCGCTGAAAAGGGAATAACTTACTGTCCACAAAACATGGTCATGAGATAAAGATAGACAAAGCTTATGCAAATGCAATCCATGGAGTTGTCAATGCAATGTCCATCAAAGTTTGATTTAGAGGAATTTTAAGAAATGTACTTACACAGCGTTTGTCATTAGATTGGCAGCACACGCGCCCTACATCAACCAAGCATTCCATCTCAGTTCAATTCATACGTAATCGACTTACTTGTCTTGATCGTCTAACATTCTGACCCGACAATCCTAGATTATCAAGTGACGCCTAATATGTAGCCCCTATACTATGCCTTCCAAAAGAAGAGAGATTGCTTGAAAAAGTTCAAAAGCTTCTATGTAATCAGAACATTCCGTCTCAGTTCAGACGTAATCGACTTACTTAGCTTGATCGTCTAATATTTTTGACCCGACGATCCCAGATTATTGAGTAATGCCTAATATGTAGCCCTTTTACTATGCCTTCCCTATACTATGCCTTCCAAAAGAAAAGAGATTGCTTGAAAAAATTTAAAAGCTTCTTTGCAATTAGAACATTCCATCTCAGTTCATTTCAGACGCAATCGACTTACTTAGCGTGATCTATAACATTTTGACCCAACAATTCTAGATTATCGGGTAACGCCTAATATGTAGCCCTTATACTATGCCTTCCAAAAGAAAAGGGATTGCTTGAAAATATTTAAAAGCTTCTCTGCAATCACATTGGTTGTACCTGTGGAACACGTTTCAGAAGGAGCTCCAGGGACACAGCCGTAAGGAGAATAAAAAAAATTAGTGGAGCAATGGGTGGTATGTCCACCTCAGAAAGGCACGGCTGCAAATAAATCAGTTATGCTTCAACCCATCGAGGGATTCAAATCATGGATCACAAAAGGAGACAACGTCAAAAGATTGCACTGTAATCGACTATGCTTCAACCCATCGAGGGATATAAATCATGGATTACATTGTAATCAATTATGCTTCAACCCATCAAGAAATATAAATCATTTATTATGAAGGAGACGACGTAAAAGATTGTACGGCATTGTAATCGATTGTGCTTCAACCCATCGAGAGACATAAATCATGGATGGTGAAGGAGATGAAGTAAAAAGATTGTGCAGCATAGTAAATGCTTCTTACCTTATAGAGCAGCACTATTACAAAGTAATCCGTGAAGAAAAAGGTGCAGGCAGTCAACAGATGCTCTCTGCTGATCCTAACCATGGCAGCGATCTTATTACAACACAACATAGTAATGTTACCCTTTGTTCTAAGAAAACAACTCCCTAACGAGAAAACGGCGAGAAAGATTCATTCATATGCACGAAGCAAACAACTCCATGACGAGAAAACAACAAGAAAGATTCATACGCATGAAGGTTATCGAGAAAACCTCTTGAAAAGCATGCAGAGAGAGAGGATTAGCAGAAGAACTTGAGAGAGCTTGGAGCGAAGTTGCGGAATTGCAAAAGAACCCTAACTTGAGAAAGCTTGAAGTGAAGTTGTAGAAGAGCGATAACCTGAGAGAGCTTGGAGCTGAGTTGCATAAGAGCGCTTGATTGGAGAGGGTTTCTAGGATGGAAGATAGCCTATCCTGTTGTTGGTTTTGCAACAGAAAGACTTCTCCTTATACCCAACTGTGTTTCGGCAGGAAACATCATTGATGGCGGTGCACTCATTTGCAACTAGAAGTAGGGGCCTACATGGTAACGTTTTTATTTCTCCCGATTTTTGTTCTTTTGTTCTCCGGAACAAAAAAAGAATAGAATTTTGTTTGGTAACGCCAACTTATTTTTATATTCCCCGGAATAGAAAAGTGGCTAGGAAATAGATTCGGAACAGAAATAAAAAACAAAAAAACATAGCTACTTGTTCCTAGAAACAATTTCTAAAAATAAGTTCTTTTTTTTTTTTTCATTTCTAGAAACAAGAAAGAAAAATAAGTAGCTTCTTGTTCCGGCAACAGTTGTCGCCGCCCGTAGCTCATCTGCCGCCGCCCATAGCTCATCAGCCGCCACCCACAGCCCACCGGCTGATGACCGCCACCGTCCGCCAGTAGCCTGCTGTCGCCAACAGCCGCATGACTGCCACTTACCACTGCACGATTGTCGACCGCCACCGCAAGACCGTTGCCCACAGCTCACCGGCCACCGCCCCCTCTCGCGGCCGGTGGGCTATAGGCGGCAATCCTGTGGCGGCAGTCAACGGTCGTGTGGCAGTTGTGCGACGATCGTGCAGCAGTCGTGCGACGGTCGTGCGGTGTTCGTGCGGTAGTCGTGCGGTAGTCGTGTAGCTATCGTGTCATGGCAGGCGGTAGTTGACGGTCCGTTAGTAAGAAGAAAAAATAAATAAATACAAAAATTTATAATTTTTTACCAAATGCATTTTTATTCTTTTTCTATTCCAAGAATAGAAATTTTTTATAATTACCAAACACCTTATTTTACTCAAAAATTGTTCACGGAATAAAACTAGAAAAAAAAAAACTATTTCTGGAAAGAAATAGTTCTCTAGAATAGAAACGTTGCCATATGCACTCTAGGAAGCCACGAAGAACTTCCTTGGTCACGACCTCGAGCTAAAATCAAGCGAGAAGGAGGTTCGGACAGAGACAGGGAGGTTCTTCCTTGGTCACGACCTCGAGAGAGAGGGACCGAGAGTGAGAGAGTTCCCCGGCCGCCCTCGACGCCGGAGGATCCCGACTTGGGGAATAGAGACGGCCGGCCGGCCGCTGTCGCCAAGCCGGGTATCTCCAATGCCTCTGTCATGCTTCTTTCTTGATCTACGGAGCTGGTTCTACGAGGGTTTTGGGTCTAATGGTGGAGGGAGGAGGAGCAGTGCCCCTTTCATTCACCAGCCCGGCGGGGGTGGGAAACAGGATCGAGGAAAAGATTCTAGACGACAGCATCACATGCGTACCGCACGCTCGTTCGCACATCGCCGTTCATCTTGATGGATCGGTAAGTATGCGAATTCGACAGCCTTGATCGATTCTCGGATCGATGCAGCTATGCGATTGTCTTGATTGGATGACGGCCACGAGGGCTCGTTTTGGGCAATTTGTGTAGTCGATTTGGCCTCTGCGACGCCGTTTTGGAAGGTCAGCGGTGAAAAATCAGCTTCCTTCTTCCGTCTCAGCCAACAAGTTTCCAAAATTTCCCATTTTCCTTTAACCCTTCCGGGCCAACATCACGTTTCTCTAATTTAATCAATTTGAGAGAGAATTTATAAAAAGAAAAACAAGAGAGAACTTTATGGATGTGACAACATCCTCCTCGCCCACATCGAGCGAGGATAAATTTGTTGGATGAAATATATTGCTTTTAACATGAGTTAATTCATTGTGTAAATAAAATAATAGACCCCAAATTCATATGAAGATGTCTGTAAATAGATTTGCATACACAAAAAGGTCACCGACTCCTTATAATCGATAAATGGTGAGGTTTGACAGATTAATCGAGAGATTAGTTAATATGATAACTCTAAGAACACGGGAAACTTGACCATTGCATGACATGATTATTGACAAATGGCGATCGGCGACAAAGGTTATGAGTCACCAATGACCTCAAAATTGGCTATATGTCTCGCACATAAGGAAGGAGAAGTAAGGCATGGGAGTAAATTATAATAACAATAAAAATAAAAAATAAAAAAAATAGAAAGAAGAAGAAGAGAGGGGGGGGGGGGGGGGGGGGGGGGGATACCAAGGAGATGGGCTTCTGCTTTAATTATTTTGTGCTGGATTTGATCCTGGGGAGTTTGGGCTTATTTGATCACTTGGGCCAGTTTGTTCCTTAGTGGGTTGGCGTTATTAGAACATTAAGCGAAATATTAAAAGTCGATCCATATGAATCTTAGAACCTCAAATTTGAGATGGTTGTAAGCACAACAAATGACCAAAGCCATTTATACAGCAACAACTAAAATACCCAGATGATGGCTCGGGGAGGCAGAGAATGTTCTCTCTGTATCTCTTTCCATGGCAAAGACTGCGTAATTCATGAGATTTGATTAAGCAAAAGATTAAAAGCCAATCCATATAAATCCCATAACTTAGAATCTCAAATGTTACCAACTGGTCACGGTTGTGATGTATACTTTGTCCTTGACAAAAGCACAACAGATAAAAGGCAATTTATACACACACACACACAAAGGAGATGGCCCGTGTGGGGGTGAATTACCAAAACCGCATTTATGTCAATTCAGTCATGGACTCTTTTTTTTTTTTTTGCCAGTTAAATTCTAAATCTTTTGCATATGTGGCAATTTAGTTCATTTGACTAATTTTGACATATTCGCATTGACATAAATACCAACTATCCTACGTGGCACAAATGATGCCGACGTGAATAATTTCTAATAAATATTTTAATTTCTTTGAATTATCTATTTATTCTTTTCTTTTCCCCTTTTTTTTTTTCTCTTTCCTTCCTTCTTCCTCGAGCCGATCGTTTTAGGTTCGGCGACCGGCTAGGGGCGAGAGCTAGTGTGGTTGACACTTGATTTTGTCAATCCGGTAAGGGGTTCCTTCTTATGAAGATATAAAAATAGCAAAATAGCAAACTAGCAAAAGCAACAAAATTAGATAAATAGATTAGCACTAAATAAAATCTATTGAAAAAAATTAGAAATTTATAAATGAATAGATAAATAAAAGGAGTGGATCAGCCCACGCAAGGGCCTTGCCCGCACGCCTCTCCCAAACGGCCAACCTCCGATTTCCCTTCTCCCAGCCAACCCGCATGTGAAGCCACAGCCCAGTTCGGTCTGACCTAGCCCGCACGTCATTTCGCTTTCTCTCGTGCAGCCCAACTCTCTATTCCTCTAGTCCGGCATGGCGTTTCTCCCTCTCCCTCTCTCGTTCAACCCGGGATTTGACCCAGTGGTTCTTTGCTTTCAGGGTCCTCAAGGTCACGAGGAAGAAGCTCGTTGTACGGGATTGACATGACATCCTCAAAATAATCAAAAGATTTGAGCGTACAATCCACAGTAACCTCGAAAACCCCACTCCTTCCTTAGAACAATTAATCTAAAGCTCACCAAGGACAGATTCCATTAGCCTCCCAGCAATAGGATAATATGATGCCTTGGCATCAGGGTTGTGTCTGAAGACAAGGAGCGTTTGGGCATTGCATCTCAAGATCGGTATCCTATCTATGACCAAGAGATCCGACACATGACGGAGTTTTTTCGAATGGTTTGACGAAGGAATTGCTCGATCGGATAATCAAGACAGCTGTGAAATATAGTACCAGTGGATATGAGGAGCCAACAAGCATAGGATGAATAGGAGGACTATTGATCATGCATCATTTTATAGGGGGAAAATTCCAAATAAGGGCATGAAATGTTCTCACTTTCTCAAATAATGACCTAAAGTGAGTATTATTATCAAAAAAAATGTCCAAAATGTCCTCATTTTTTTAAATAAAGGCTTAAAGTGAAGTTTGTTTCAAACAAAGGCCTAAAATGGCCATACCAATCTCAAGAAGGGCTTGAACTCGCTAGGTAGTGAAGGATAATTTTTGTCTTTTTAATTTTTAATTTTTTTGCTATTTCTTCCTTTATTCTAATTTTTTCTTTTGATAAAAAACTACAATAAAAAAAGAGCAAAAATAAAAGCAAGAGGGCTCCCTCTCGCTTGTGGCTGCCACTCCATCATCGATGGGGCGACAGCAATGGCCGACAAGATCGATGATGCCTGGGTGAGGGCCGCAACCCTTGCTGACTAGAGGCCTCACTAGAAATGGGAGAGGGTGGCAACCCTCTCCTAGATTTGGGCAACGGTTGCCTACCATCACCCAAGTCTGGTGAAAGGATGGCTTTTGCTTCTTTATGTCAATCATTTTGTCTTTACTAAACATTTTAAGGACAGAAAAATTGTTTAGAGTGCTTTATCAACAAGAGTTATGATTTCAAGAGATCAAAAATTACAGATCTGCTTATTTAATAAGTATTTTGAGAGTACTCCTTTGAAAAAAGCATCATTTTGAAATAGGATATAATAGGGATTATTAAGTACCCAAATTGACTATATGTTTATATATAGAGTTTAATTGTAGGGCCATGATGAGAGATTTAACCTCCTCAAACAGCAATGGGCAAGAGATTCCAAATACTTCTATACCATTTGACAATTTAGATGCCGATCATGTCCTTTAAATTGGAACCAACTCACCTCGAATATTATTGACTATTTTTCTTATCTTTTTAATTATAGACTTATTTTTACGAAATGAGACATTGATACCCCCAAAATGCAAGAAATTCGAGCCATTCTAGTCATACGAGAATGTCTTCCACGTTCTTTTTCTCTCCTTTAACGCGCGGCGTCTCTTTTTCCACTTGTGTGGCGGCGGCTTCTTCAGGAAAAAGAAAAAGAGAAGCAATGCCCTTTTTCTTCTACTTTCTTTCTCTTATAAGGAGTTGATTTTGGATTGGGATCCACCGAATTTTAAATTCACTATTTCTTCTTTGTGTGGCTTTTACATTTTTTTTTTCTTTTGGTCGGTGTTTGGCTTTTAGATTAGATGCTCAGTGTTTGAAACATAAGATAAAGTCCAAATAGGCAATCAAAGGAATTGAACTCTTCGATCAAATCTTTAAAAAATCTCTCTAAGAAAACGAGGTCTTTTTAACTATTTAAGGATCGGATCGACAATTCCAGTCCATATCATCCAATTCAATTTGGATTTCATACACCGCTCAAATAACACAAACGTGCCGAAGAGAGAATGCCTTAGTGCGCGTTTGGTAACATTCTCATTTTTTTTTTGTTCCTCGTAACAGAAAAAGAATAGAATTTTGTTTGTGTAAGTTTTTGTTCTCGGGGATAGATTTGCAATAGAAACAATAAATAGAAAAAATAATTGCTTCTTTGTTCTTGGGAATAACTCAAGAAATGTTTTTTTTTTCCTTGGCGTGTTTTTTCTTGTGAATTTCATAACACATGAAGACAATTCGTTTTAAGGGGTAACTCTTCCTTCGAAATTTCCTTTCCATATGTACCCTATTCGAATCGTCTCTCTACGCTACTCGAGTGTTCCATTTTTGTCCCTTTTTTTGGCTAATGCCAATGTGATACCACTCAAATGCCTTATCGGTTCATAATGCCTCATCGATTTCACAAAGGAAATTGAATTCAATGGTTCCACGAGTGGCTTTCCTAACTTTTCCCAAACACATGAGGATTAAACCTTGAAATATGCAAATCCAACGTGTTCTTGACTTGAAGGTGTTGGATATAGAGCGTCTTGTATTTGTGAGAGAGAGAGCTACCTTATGACTATAGCTTGGGATGTGAGAAGGTAGATCATGGGCTTTCCAAGTGAGCCATTTCTCTGGGCCTTAACCCCTCAAGTGAATATATTAATGGGTTAGTGAGTGGTTCTATGGGCTTATTTGAATCTCAGGCCTGATCGTTATTACGGTATTACCCATCTCAACCCTGGAAAATGGGAAGATGCCAGAATGGTACTTCTATAGTCATGCAGCTTTAAGGATTATTCTTAACTACGAAGACTATGTAGCTTTTATTTACATATTTTACATCGACCTCCACAGATGATATAACTGATTGATTATTTGCTAAAAGTAAAACTACACCCATCAGCAAGTGAAATAAGTAAGATTTTGGTTATATAGCCTGTGTCGCTAAAAATTTATCCATATTTCATCGGAATATGGAGTACTTTCTAAGTTAATCTCACTAGTTTCTAGAATTATTATAAGATTAGTTGAGAATTACGCTGGAAATAATTGTATCAAAATTGCAAAGAAATCAAATTTTAGTATATTGAGTAATCATGATAAAATTTAATTGCTTGGTTACAAAATCCACTGAATTTCAATTTTCAATGACGTACGAGACTTTACCCCAAAATCTCTTTATGTTCCTTCTTTGCTGTTGTTTGGAGAAACACTATTGGAGAGGAATAATGTTGAAAGTTAGGTAGGGCATTGGCCTGACAAGGCCCACAAGCAAAAAAAAAACACATGGAAGGGAAAGGAACTGTCAAATTTTACTTCCGAAGCTCTCTTGTCGTCCAATGCGTATGCAATATTGCGGATTTCAGAAAGAAAAATGCTAGATATGTCAGAGAATTCTTACCATTATAATTTGTTTCACGTGAATGCCTAGTCGTAAAAAAACTTGGCCAGATTTAATTCTAACACAATTTAAATAAATTGAAACTGTAAATAATGAATTTGTGATCACACCACGTATCACAACTACATGAGCACCACTTTGATGCGTCCATACATAGATATTAAAAGTGGGGCCAACCATCCTAGATAGACAATAGGTTGAACCCCTTTATTATCAAAGTAAACTTGAGAACATAAGAGATGTAGTACAAAGTTCAAAACTTTGAATATAGCAAAAGTAAAACCCAGAAGTATCATTAGTTGACTTTCCTGCAATTCTTCCTAATTTGACCGCTTGAGCCAGTGAGCGTGCTGAGGTTACCCATCTTCACCATGGCGTTAGCAAAATCTGTCATGAAAGTAGCCGAATTGCTGCTGTAAGTGTTCACTTGAGCGTCCGTGGAACCACCACTGAACAATTGCTGGTCCGAGTGAAGAAGCCCCTTTTGGGTCTGCAAGTTCTTGAAGTAGGCGTTGTCGAAGTACGTCGGGCTCGTGGTGTCGAGGGGAGAGAGATTATTGTCACCTCCGGAGCTTGGGCAGTTTGCTTTTAGTGACGTTGCGAACGTGGCGTTGATGTCGTTCTCGTTGTAAAGCCGGGTTTGGAAAGTTGTGCATCGGGCTTGACCTATCGTGTGCGATCCTATTAACAACAATCGAACAGTTTTTGTAAATAGATCATAGTATATCAGTCGAACTTTATTATAATTCTTTCTTATAAAATGCAACAAAATAATAATAACAATAATAATGACCTGAAAGTGCCACCATTTCTTTGGTAGTGAAGCCTTTGTTAGAGAAGGAAGTGATGAGGTCGCTAAGGCTCATAGTTGGGGCAGGAATGTCGCTATTAGCAGCACTTAGGCTTGCGGTGGTCGAGTCTCTTCTTCCTAATAATACTGTCCAACTTGGGCCACCTAACTGAAAATTAAATAAACAAATAAATCCAAACATGTTAGTGCTAATATAGACAGGTAATATAGCATGTGATTTTTTCCTCTCATTTTTTTTTTTTGGTCAGTTCTACTTTACTCCTACTCTAACTTTCACTCTCAGACTTTTGTCCTACCTCCTTGCAGGGTGTGAGAGTCGAAATCCAGACTTGAAACTAAATCGTCCCCACCCCAACCCCCCTAAGAAGGTGAAGATTTGAACCCCTCAAATCCCTCTTCCATGTTGGAAGGGTGGCAAACCCCAGTGATTTTTTTTTTCCCTCCCGATTGATTGCTAGTGTTGAGAAGAAAATGTGCACTTACAGCAACAACAGAATCTCGCGCGGTGATGGCCAAGATGTCGGCACAAGACACGACCCCGGGGCAGCTGCTCTCCAGTTGGGATTTGATCGTGTCGATCACCTCGTATCCCTGTATGGAATTGTTATTTGCCCCGGCAGTCTTCTCCCCAGTGAAGTTTGTGGTGTCATCCAACAAAATCGACGCGTCACATCCCTAATTCATATTTTGCACCACACATTATTAATTAGCCCTTCTAGATGGAAAAATGATCCGATTGGCGTTTATTTCATTCATTAGTTGTAGACAGGAGGTTTGAGTGTTATAATTTTTTCTGAAATTAGAGCATAAACACTGGTTGTTTCCCTTATCATTCCCCCCTTTTTGTCCCCCATTATGAACGCCTAGAGACACCAGTTTGGACGGGGGGGACACTCTTTCTCATGCCTTTTGACTTTTCTCCGTGTTGTTTCTCAAGGAACAATGCGTCGAATAATCATCGGACTAGAAACAAAATGATTGCACTCCGAAGTGTTCTCTAAATCTAGATTTTTGGTTAGCAACATGGCGCGTTCTTTAATATTTAACAGAGGAGAGTCACCGAATTTATGATTCACTAGAATTAGCCTGAGTCTGGCCTTCTCGAATGACCAATTATCTATCGATTAAAATTGAAAATCTAGACGATTTCCAACCTATACAGGAAAAAAGAAAAGCAACCCACAAATCTAATCGAGAAAGTTGTAAACATATCATATTTGTAATTTAGAAAATCAATTAGGCTTTAAATATCAAGATCAAAATAGAGACGGCATGTTTGCTGGAGAAAGGTCTATTAGGACGCGGGCAACTCTTAAATTATGCACAAAGAAGACAAAGAGGATTACAAAGAAGGTATACTAAATTGATTAGTTAATTTAGATTGTCACTCTAAATTCGTGTTGGAAGCAAACTAGTGAGGCCATGCGCAAGGCACAATTCATTTATTCAAAGATCTAATGTGATTTTTAGAATACCATTGGATTAACAAATTCCATTAAAAATGATATTTTACCATAAAACATCATTTTTAATGTAGAAAAGTATCGCAACCAAAGGGACGGTGATCAAAATATGATTGAAATCTATTGAGAAAGACTGATTGGTTTTACCAAACGCGATGATCGCATAAAGTCAACCACCGACTTATAAAGCATGGCCATCTCTCTCTCTTTTTTCTAGCTGCAACGTTTAGGACTTTTGCATGATCTAAATCATCGAGTTCATCGGGTTTAAACCAGGTGGCTAATCATACACATACACACATCTTGTCAACAAATACTCAGCATAAAGTACCTTCGCCTGCATGGCTTTTGTAATAAAGAAAAGTAGAGCATATACTGTCTGTAATAAGAAAAGAAAATTAGAGTACACACAACAACATTCTTGTCCACCCATGATTGGAGGATTATAATTACCAAATCTCTCCCTAACCACCAAAATATCTAGTGGATAAGGCCGCTTATGGAATGATATTTTTACACTAGCGGTGTATGCTAGAATTACTCATGAAATTTTTCTCTTTAAATCACCAAAAAAAAGTGCTTTTATTCTAAGGGCCATGCCTTTTATTGCTGTATGATGAAAACATGGCTCTACTTCTAAAACGACTTCAATAAACAGAGCCTGTTATTATTATGCTAATAGACTCGCAAAAATGCATGGCACAACAATATTACCAAAAGGGGTCGGTCAGACTCGACTAATTCAATGCGTAGAAGCGAAATCTAATGATGCCCCTGACTATGAGGTTGGTTGGAATGTTTCACAAGCACAGGCGCAAAGATGCATCATGCATGCACGCTTGCATGAAGCTTGAATGACAGAAGTGAAACAAAGGTAGAAATCAATGGGAAAGAGAGGACAGACACAGAGGAGAGGGACTTGCATTGACGAAGCAATCGTGGAAGTGAAGGCGGAGCAGCGATGCGCCCATGCGGGCCTCGCTGGATACGGCGGAGCTCACGCCAGACTTAATGGTGCGGAGGGCGCTGGGACAGGATTTGGAGTAGAAAGTGCTGGACAGCTGAGCTGAGGCTGTTCCGAGGAGGAAACACAGCAACAATAAGTAGACGGGTTTGACAGAAGAGCTCTCACAAGCCATCGCTGGGAGTTGAGTTGAAGAAGGAGATGAGCGAAGGAGGAGAAGAAGCACAAGCTTGACGGCTGTGTGTGGGTGTTACACTTGAATGAACTCGGGTATTTATGCAAGAGTTTATGCACTGTTATGCTTTTTCTTTCTTCTCAAGTCAACGGCATCGGATGTCTGCGCCTATAATATAAGAAATTTTAAATTTGACCAGAAAATTCAACACCAAATTGTATGAAAACACCCACATATATATGTTTGTAACCCAATTATGTGTAGTCGGATTTATTAGTTTTCTATTTGCAAACTAAACCTAATCTCGCAGGATACGAATTTTTGGCCCGTCATATAGTTATAGGTCTATATCATTCTGTCAATTATAAGCAAATATAACCCCACCCGTCGTCATACTAGATTCCAGTAGTAATTTCCTTAGGAGATATCAAGTCAAGAATCTTCTCACTTTCAGCTTTTGGATTTTTAAGAAGGTTCATACAAATTAAAGAAGGCTTATTTCAAAAAGTATGAATATATAGGTATAATGGCATATGTTTTCTTTTTTAATGGACCAATCTCAAGGAATTGCCACATATGTTGGTTTTTTTACTCACTCTCTACGTTTACTTTCTAGTGTCCAAATTTTCATTTTTGGTCTTAAACTCGCATATAGTCTTTTCATTAAGTCCTTAAACCGTCAATTTGTTTAATAAAATCTTGCAACTTGTATAACTTTTCTAATCAATCCCATCCGCCTCAAAAGCCGGCAAGAGTCAGATGTAGAAAAGCTCGGGGCCTTGTTCATGTTAAGAAATTTCATTACTCAAGTCCCGGTTGTGCGGTGCTTTATTTTGAAGTTTTCTAATCTCTCGCATTCGTCCCCAATTAAAAAAGCTTTCCACATTAGACTCTAATTGGCCCCAACGGATATGTCAACTCCAATTAATCACATTTGTAGTATGAGCAAATGCAAGTTCGAGGACTTAATTAAACATATCAAAAGTTCAAGGATTTAATTGAAAGAAATGTACAAATTCAAGGACCTGAAGTGTAATTTTAACTCAACGGTACGCGTACCTTTTTCCCAGTTAGCATGTATAGTAAATTTCTTATCAAAACTAACCCCGCCTATGTCACTAGAAACAACAATAAATAAAGAAAACAAATCAGAAGTAGTCAAAGTAGGATTTCGTCTAGAGAGATATTGACTAGTGGGGAAAATTGTCAGTTCCTCACCTAGGTTCGCCAACTCTCCTATTGATGAAACATTGACTTTCACTAACAAAGACAAGCGGATCACGCCATCTCATTATGGTATGTCCGTCTCCTCCGCCCCCCGCCCCCCCCTCGTAAAAGAATTTTTAAGGCTAATTAATTGCTTGCATGGTATGAAATTTGGAACTTGCTGCATTACAACCATTCCTCTTTGTTCAACTAGTAAACATAAGATATGGTTCCCATAAAAGTGAAATTCTGTAGATAATGGACTACATATCTTAACGATCGCATCTTGTTCTAGCTGAGATTTAGCAAAAAAATTTAGCAAAAATTGAATTAGAAATAGTATAGTAAACTCTTCTAGGGTACTTAAGTATGACCTGATTGCTTAGATATATATATATATCTTCCTACGGTCCACATCTTGGTATAGGTAGGTCGTAATATCTCATTTCTTGGAGCAAGTCATGCTGAATTACTCTATAGTCCTATATTATTCTTTCTAGTTAAAGATGTTTAAACCCTTTTAGATAGATAAACTCCAAACCCATGAAATATCCCACCAACCTCATATACTGCATGTAACAAGAGTCAAAATTCTTGCCGAGTGCTCAAACATAGAGCTAATTACACTGTATTCATTTCGGATGCCTAATTTGTATAAGCATTGATCGTACTTCTCGATCGATGAGTCAATCCCTTGGGTTAATCAATGATACTGCTTTAAGTGCATCAATTTTCAAGCATGTGCCGTGTGAATGAAATCCTCATTAGGAATCTAATTCGGGTCAACATTTTGAGTGATTACTAATCATTCATATTCTCCTTTAGAGTCATTCGGATTAGCTTGGAAGCAAATTAACTAATTCACCAAACCAAAGAAATTTTCATGGCAATATCGAATGAGGGTGTGAGTTTGTCTCTACTCATTCAATTTTTAGGACAGGATGTGCTACTCGAGCACACTTTATTGTTCATTGCATGCAACTGCCCCAGGCGATGTTGACTCTCTCGGTCGGAAAGGGATAATCATAGCAAAAATTGTCAACTTTTTCTGGTCGGATGCCAATATCCGTAACTATTTTTGGTCGCACCATTACCTCAAATTTGTGTCAATTTCTAGAAACTACATCCCGTTCAAATGGCCATTAAAAAACCCACGCGACAGCGTGCGTGGCTGTTAGTAATCTGAAGCGGCGGCGTGCGTAAATTACCACGGGACTGTCGTATGCAGGGCGTTCTCCACGAACACTGTCGTATCGGAAAATGATCTGGGAGCGGGGGAGGATGACATGACTTCTCCACGTGAGCCTTGTTCTGCCCAATCGCTCGAGTGCCTTTTCTGGAATCTCGTTGTGAAGGAGAGCAATACTTTCCATGCATCTGACTCTCATCAGATCTATCTCAACGGTTGGGCTCTCATTACCCGAGTGCGCGAAGCAATCTAAATGATTAAAAAAAGACGCTTCATCTATCTCAACTATGTTAGGCTCCGGTTATTTCGGAAAAAAAATGAATAATTTAAAAAATATTTTTTCAAAAGTAATTTTTTATATCGGTTGAAAAATTAGTTAATGGATAATGTTTTCCTTATCAATAATAATTTGCGTCTAAACATTTTCATGCATGTTAAAAATATTTTTCATTCAATCATTTTTATAAGCAATATAAACAATTAAATTTTGAAAATATTTTTTAAGTCATTCATTTTCTGCCATAAATCCTTAATTTATATGTGCAATCTATGTAATGTGGCGATGGACTAAAACTTTTCAAAATTATTACAGTGAGAACCAAAGTGTTGAGTGATAGACTTGCCAAATGAAGTTCAACTTACATTTTCAATAAGTGAAATTGAAGGGGCGGTGAGGGAATTCTACCCCCCACTCAGAATTCATACGTTGTCACCATCCAATTAGTCGTTGGATTTTCGTCTCTTGTCAATTTAGACACCAACAAGGGAAAATCCTAGCTGTATACACTCCTCCACTATCTCTTCTCAGCGTCTTCTCCCTCGGATCTAGCTTGCATCATCTCTCTCTCTCTCAACCACCCACTCACCCACCTCCACCTTTGAGTCAAACGAAATCAGTAGATTTTTCTCTAAAAGTTAAATCAATGGCATTCCTGCTAATTTTTATACTGAAGCTGCCCCTGTCATTAGTATTTCTACGTTTATCATAAATGTAACATTCATCACTGAAATTATCATTACCGCTTTATTACTATGGAATTACCAGTTCCAGCAAAGGTTTTATTCGATATCTTATAGCTAGAATGCCCCCTTTTCTCGGTCCAGTTCCTCCATTATCTTGAACCCCAGCTAGATTAGGAAAGACGCACTTTTATGTTATTGCAAAAACCCAGTCTCGGGAGCTTTGAGGCCCCGAATCGAATCCGGTTTGAGTTCCACTACTTTGGGTCGATCTAGAATCAATGTTGTGAGGGAGGCTATTGTCAACCATGAGAGAAAGAATTTTAAGTCTTGAAGCTAATCTTTAATCTTTAGCCCAATTCAATTTGATTGCGACAATCGCAAACACATTTACAAGATTATCTCTCCCATTCAAACAGGAGGGAATAGGAGGGAACTCACGGTCTAGTAGGAGGGAACTCACAAGTTACGTCGAAACTATGTTGTTAGCTCTCGTTAGCGTAGAGAGAATTTAGTGTCTATGGAGAAAGCTTTTGGCTTTTGCAGAGTGGAGAGGCTGTCACGCAGGGACCCATTCTGCCTGGAAACACTTCTGGGTTTGGATTTGTTGTTAACCTGGTGAGTCCCATCTATATGGTACACAAATTATCGGATGATTTCATGCGATTTTCAAAGCTCAGAGCACTTCTAAATTTTGAGTTTCACGGGAATTTCGCTTTATTTGATGAATACACAGCATGGATGAACACTGACGTTACGTTATACTTTTTGTAGGTCCGAAAGTAGCAGTACTGCGGGTATTGCAAAAAGAGGCTGATAATTCACTTCGGAAAGTGAAAGGCCGTGGACCGATAAATACATTACAGGTCTTCCCACTGCTATTACTAGATACCATTCGAGCAATGGCTTGGCTTTCTCTTCACCGATCGACACCATCAAACCCCATCAACTCAACGACAGCGATCGACCAGCCAGAACTCCGCACTCACTGGTTCAGAATATAGCAATCAAGCTCGCCAAAGCGACCGTGTCCGGGGTTGAGATCCTCCCCAAATCCAAGCTCAACAAGTGCGAGAAGACCTCCACCTCCGACGATAACCTCAACGGCACTAAGAAGATCATGCTGGACTTGGCCGTTCATAGTGGTTCTGTAAATTATTTCCTCCGACGATACCTTCAAACACTCATCTCTCTAACTGTCCATCTGCTTATGAGTGAAAAGCCCTACTGAAGTTGAGTTTAGTATCCAAAACTTCCTATACATGGATTTAGAATACTAGAAACAATGCGTGGAACTTCATTGAGATGCCCTAGAACGTCACACGTGACACATGTCATTTCTAATTAGATTCTCCTTTGATTAATTGCATATGGAAATACTACAAAATACTCACAACATACAATAAAAGAAAGTCTTGTGCATATCTTCATCTATATATTTATTGCAAAAGTGAGCGAATGAATAATAAAATAGACAGAATATAGAAAATAAATTACACCAGATTTATATGATTCTGTCACAGTGACCTACGTCTACGGAGAGAGTAGCAATGAATTCCACTATAAATCAAACCATACAACAGATAGTACAATTACACTCAAGTCATTCAAACACTTTTAATGTTTCTCAAGCCTCAATTACACCTACTAATTCATACTATATTTAGTCTCACAATTCCTCACGCAAGAATCTCTCAATGTCACTAAGGAATTAACAAATCTACTACAAGATTTAATAAGTTACAAACACTTGTACTGTCAATGTAATTCCATGAAGACGCCTGCTGCCAAGCACTCGTGAAAAACGGCGCTTCAAGAACGTGCACAAATAACAGCGCTTCAAGACCATGAGCATATATATATATATATATATGTATTCACTGAATCCAAGTCCAAGTTGGACTTTCCTTTTTTATTTTTTTATTTATTTATTTCCTCTCTTCGCCAAGGAAACTTCCGTGTGCATCCAAAATCCGAGCTGGACTTTTCAACCTCAGCCGATCCGATACATAAACAATATCTACATTATTCGTTTTTCAACTTTCACGTACCGAGCAATTTAATTCGGATCGGATTCACTCAGCGGGCTCGAACTTGAGACATACTCTAACAATACTAACATCAAATTTACAAGCCCAAAACAATATCTCATACAACTCACAAAATTTTTAATACCTTGGAAGGGTTAGGGTCACCTATCATAAATACTGCTCTCACGTCCAGAAGTTTGCATGTACAAAAGTCAAACTATCCACTAAGAGTCGACAACTTCACCCATTGATTGTTTCTTTCACCATCAAAGCCCGTCAACGGTCCAATCAAATTGCCCTCGAGGTTCATATACCAAGCAACAAAACAGTGGGAACCCACTCAGGAGCCCCACGTCGACCCATATAGTAGAAGTACACCAAATGTATATAACTTCCGACCTAAGTATAAGCACATTCTCGTAGACACACTCGTGATGCATAGGAACCCCAAAAAGGCATTGATGATGAGCGATCCATCCTATATTTCTGAAAAATAAGGTAGTGAGCCAAAGCCCACTAAATGAAATCTTTAATTTTAAGATTAAAAAATCACCTTACCACTTAAGATGGTACAAATAGTTTACTTTTCCTACTATGATATGTCAATGAAATCTAATAACAACATCATTTCACTTAGACACGTGTGGATGTCATAACATATTTTGTTGCAATGTAACCATCAATTAGTTCCTTCCTTGACATGAGACTCATATGCGTTTATATATGCACAAACACATGCACTAGGTTCGTTACTTCTCCTCCCGAACTCTTCGAGGCATTTGATACACAGATCATCATCACCATTAATTCATATATGATGAAAAACATATTATTCTCATGCAAGCAATGATATACACTCATTTATAAGCATTACAACGCATATTCCTCGATTCAATAAAATGCATTAGCCAAATAATTGTGTGAGAGGCAATATGTGATCATATTCAATAGATGGATCTACTTAGAAGTTGGAGATATTCAGAAATTGATTATGAGCAAACAGATGAATATATTTAAGAAGTGAGTCTGAATGTGAATCTAAACAACCAAATGAATACATTTAGAAAGTGAGTCTAATGTGAATTTGAACATATGAATGAATACATTCAGGAATTGAGTCTATTGCGATCATACCTCGAAGCGAGCGGATCCACTAAGATCCACTAAGGGTTCAGCTAATGGATTATTAAGTCTTGATCCCAAGACCATAGCAATTCACAACTTACTTTTTAGGTTCTTAAAATGCATATTGATTTCATTTTGGAGTCGTCGCTAATCTATTTTTTGTAGGCTAATTAAAAACTCAAGTAAAATAATGGGAAAATTATTTCATTTTTATGAACTAGAGATTAAATGAGTTTGGAGACTTGATTACGCTGAATTTCTCTGACACCCTTTCAATACATTTTCTCTTTTATTTAAAAAAAAAATATTTTGTTGGCAATTTACATTGATTTTAAGTTACTTGTGAGATGATCATGCGGATGCACAACTATTATATAACACTCAATAAAATCAATTGTGAGCGTAGGAAGGAAATACTTATTTGAAGCAACAAAAGCATCTACAATTTTAGCTTAAAAATCACATCAACAATTCTAGATGTTATTTCTAATTAACACTCAAATGTTTTGGGATTTTCACTTATTCAAATGAAACATAATCAACGTGCAATGTAATGACGTGCAAAAATGTCTAACTAAAATGGCACAGCACATCATATGCAACCTATCATGCAAACTATATCTCACACGAAGTTAATTAAATGACCTAAACTAATGACAGGTAAATATGTAAGAAGACAAAAGTGAAGGAAGAATGGACGAAGTCAGGAGAGAAATTGATGTGGGGAGAGTTTTCTGTATTATGATTCATTGTATTCTGAATGTACAATTCTGTAGAGATATAATACAAGCTCTATTATGTATAAGGAAGTAAATGATCTGGACTATCAATCTAAATCTAGATCTAATATTTAATTTACATATACATGAAGATCGTGATCAATCAAGATAATCATGATCAATCAAGATCATATCAGGCAATCCGCATATCTTCCAACACTCCCCCTCAAGCTGGTGGCTTATAGATGTCCAAGACGCCTAGCTTGTTTAATAGATATGTGTGTTGTCTCTGACATAGGGACTTGGTGAACAAGTCTGCTGGTTGCTCCGTTGTCCCAATTCCTCTTGTCTCAATTACTCCTTCCTGGATCTTTTCCCGTGTGAAGTGACAATCCACTTCTATATGCTTGGTTCTTTCATGCACTATAGGATTAGATGCAAGTTTAAGAGCCGCATCATTATCACAATATAACCTCGTGGGTCCTTGCACTTCTACTCCAAGATCCTTGAGCAATCCTCGTATCCATACTAGTTGACAAGTGGCCTTGGCCATAGCTCGATATTCTGCTTCGGCTGAGGATAGAGATACGGTGGCCTGTTTCTTGGTTTTCCAAGATAGAAGAGATCCTCCCAATTGAATGCAATATCCAGTGACAGATCTTCGACTAATCGGACATGTTGCATAGTCTGCATCACAATATGCTGTCATCCTCATGTCACATTCCTTAGAAAGGAGTATCCCAAGCCCCGGACATTTCTTCAGATATTTTACGACCTTTAAAGCTGCATCCAAATGAGAACGCTTCGGCTGATGCATAAACTGGCTAAGTGTCTGAACCGCATATGAGATATCGGGTCTAGTCATTGTCAGGTATATAAGTTTCCCAACAAGTCTTTGATAGCCTGACGAATCACTGAGTAGGAGATCATCACTTCGAGATATTCCCTTATCATAATCTGCGGTAGTCAACTTAGTGTTTTGCTCTATAGGAATTACAGCTGGCTTGCATCCCGATAGACTCTGCTTCTGATATGATTTCTAGAATGAACTTCTGCTGACTAAGGGAAATTCCCTTGTCAGATCGGGCAACTTCGATTCCAAGGAAATATTTTGGTGCTCCTAAGTCTTTAATATGGAAGGTAGCATGCAAATATTCCTTGAAATTCTCTATAGAGGCTCTATCATTTCCCATAACAAGTATGTCATCGACATAAATCATCAAATATATAGATGACATACCTTTAGTTTTTGAGAATAGAGCATAATCATGCTTGGATTGCTTGAAGCCTGCTGTTGTAAGTGCGCTGGCAAATTTAGCATACCATTGTCTGGACGCCTGCTTTAATCCATAAAGGGATTTACGGAGACGACACACCTTATTCTCCCCCTGTCTCCGTATGCCTTGAGGGATATCCATGTAGATCTCTTCATCTAGATCGCCGTGAAGGAAGGCATTATGGACATCCATCTGGTGTAGGTGCCAGTCATTAATGGCAGCGACAGCTAAGAATGAACGGACTGTAACATCTTTGGCAACTGGTGAGAACGTCTCGTGGTAGTCAAAACCTTCTCTTTGGGTGAACCCCTTAGCTACCAATCTTGCCTTGTACCGTTCAACGGAGCCATCAGCCCGATACTTGATCTTGTAAACCCATTTGCATCCAATTGGTTTACGATGAGCTGGTAATGGAACAAGATCCCATGTATGATTATCAGTAAGTGCCTTCAATTCTGCCTTCATGGCCTCTTGCCATTTTGGATTACTGGAAGCTTCTCCATAACTGGACGGTTCCTTATTTTCGGACAAACGACTAATACAACATCTATGCTCCTGAGACAATCTATCAAAGGAAACATATGAAGAGAATGGATACCGAATACCTGGAGAGTTATGAGTAGCACAAACATAATCTTTTGTCTAGGTTGGTGCTCTTGTAGCTCGTCCAGACCTCCTAGGATGCTCAGCTTCAGTGGTAGGCTGTGATGTCTCTGGTAATGAAGTTGTTGTAGTGTCATCAACTTCTGCATTAACAATGAGTTCCTCCGGGTATCTCCTTGAATATATTCTGAAGAATTTGAATTTCCATTAGAATCCTGTGGAACTGAAGGAAGAATAGGATTCCTTGGCTGTACCACCGGTATGTAGGAGAGATCCCGGTATGGTGCTTCATCATAGAGAAAATTATGATGGCTGGAAGCCATCTCTGGATCGCCATGTGAAGATTCCCTTTCAGAAAATGGAAAAATATTCTCATGGAAAATTACATCACGACTTACTATAAATTCTCCTGTGGAAATCTCAAGCACTCGATACCCTTTCTGGAGATTGGGATATCCCATAAAGACACATCGCTGCGCACGTGGGCTCATTTTATCTCGAGGCCCCATGATTGCAGCATAGCAGAGACATCCGAAGATCCTGAGATGATTCAATTCCAGTTTCTTTCCAAATAGCAACTCGAATGGTGTCCGCCCATTGAGAATCCGAGTAGGCATTCTATTAATAAGATAAGCTGCTGTGGTGACACAGTCACCCCAATATATTTCCGGAATTGATGCTTGGAATTTCAAAGCACGAGCAACTTCCAGTAGATGGCGATGCTTTCTTTCAACCACTCCATTTTGTTGTGGTGAGTAAATACAGGAACTTTCGTGTTGAATACCATGAGAATTGAATAACAGGGAGCATTCATGACTGAAAAATTCTCTCCCGTTATCAGTACGGACCCGCTGAATGGTTTCCCTGAATTGGTTCTTAGATAGCAGAATGAAATTTTTCAGGTGAGAATAGGCCTGATTTTTTGATTGCATTAGGAAAATCCATGTTGCCCGAGAATAGTCATCTACTATCGTAAGAAAATAACGAGAGCCATCATGATTGACTATATGATAAGGTCCCCAAATGTCCACATGTATTAATGCAAATATTTGACTAGTCCGTGAGGTACTTGAAGAAAATTGTGTACGTGATTGCTTCGCAAGGGGACATATAGGACATTCAGGATATGAAAATGAAACACTGTGACCCAATCTCATATGCATAGTAAAATTTCTATCATTGGTAGTTGAATTACACAATGATGTCTTATTCAAGGGATTGCATTGAAAATTGAAATTACTTGGAAAACTTGTCCAGAAATAGAGTCCCTCAGAAAGATTACCCAAGCCCATCAGTCTCCCAGTCGAAAGGGCCTGAAATAAACATTTGTCAGCATTGAATATTACCCGGCATGAGTTCTCTTTGCAGACTTTAGACACAGATATGAGGTTGAATTGGAATTCTGGGACATATAGCACATTCTGGAGAATAATCTGAGGACTGAGATTCACTGTTCCCGTCACTTTGACATGAGTAACATTTCCGTTGGGTAATTGTACGGAGACAGGAAAATTCAAGCTTTCATTTATATTCGAAAAAAATCCCTTGTCGCATATAATATGGTCACTTGCCCCAGAGTCTATAATCCATGCCTTTCTGGAAATGGAATTAATTAAGCAATGTGAAATACCTGAGAAACTTCCCCCTTTGTTGGACATATCCATCTTCTGTAGTGTCTGCATGAATTGCTGATACTGACCATATGAGATAGGTTGGTCAATTTTTGGACCAGTTGGTCCAATGACCTGATAAGCTGTGGAAATTTTTTTCTCTTTTTCTCCTGGCTTCCCGTGTAATTTCCAGCAACTGTCAATGGTATGGTTAGTACGCTTGCAATAATCGCAAAAGAATTTACCCGTTCCTTTAAAATTTTTTGCGAAATTTTTTGATGACGTGGCGAAGATCTGGCCGTTCGCTCCTTTGATCGCGATCTGCTGTCCACCGTCCGATCCAGGCGCAATTTCGATTCCTTGATGACCGTCGGATCTTCGCGCGTAATCTGGGCCGACTGATCTTCGCGCATAATCTGGGCCGACCGATCCTTGCATGTAATCCTGGCCATTCGTCCCGTCCTTTTTAAGGCCGCGTGAATCAATCTCGCCGAACCCTAAAGGGCTCTTCTTTTCCTTTTCGCGATTTAGGGTTAGGGTTCTCCCTTCTCCGCGGGCAGCCAGACCGATGCTCTCACTGTTCTTCGTGATCGTGAGTCGTTGACTCTCCTCCTGCATCGCCAATTGGAAAATACGCCCGATCGGTGGCATGGGATCCATGGCAAGGATCTGTGACCGAAACGTGAGGTACGATTCGTTTAAAATCAGCAGGAATCGCGTGGCTTTTTCTCTCTCTTTAATCCTCTTATACTGCTTGAGGGTAGATTCTGGTCCTTCAAGCTTTTCATCTACTGCTTCGAGTTGATTCCAGAGAGACGATAGCCTATTGAAGCAGGCCGTGACCGTCGAGTTTCCCTGTTTGAGTTCGCTGATTTCCTGCATGAGATTAAAAACCTTTGCTTGATCCATTTTACCGTACATTTCTCGTACGTTTTCCCACATGGTTTTGGCATCCTCTGTGGGTGGAAGCCCAGTCCCGACTTCTGGGGATATGCAATTCCCGATCCAGGTTCGGACGAGTTGATTGCACTTCCGCCAGTGTCGGGCTAGGCGTTCATCGGAGGGGATTGGAATTGTTCCATCCAGAAATCCGTCTTTGTCTTTTGTCACCAGTGCCCGCCGGAGCTCCTGTGACCACTTCGAATATGTCTCTGATCCGGTTAGTTGATGGTTTATCAGTCGAAGCTCCGGTCCGTCGGCGGTGGAAACAAACAGAGGATCGCCTATTTCTAGTCGCCCGGTGAACGCCGCCACTGGAACGGGCAGAAAACCGGGTGCGAAGTTCGGGTAGGGATTCGTCCCTTGACCCGATTCGCTCGACCCGAATGGATAACCCGCATTGACATATCCCGGGTAGGGATTATGCCCCGTACCCGATCCGCTCGAACCGCCCGTCTGCTCCATTGCGATGGTTGGGCTTGCCCCATTCGTGGTTGGCGGGCCTCCATCGTGATTCTGGTGGCCCACGGAAAAAGGCGATGATGAACTTGGGCCTGGCCCAAAATAGAGTGGATATGGAATCTACTGGTATGGTTGACCCGTCGTGGGTTGCCCCAATTGGAACTGAGCCTGCGTGGGCCGCCACTGCTGGGGTTGAGTTTGAGCTAATTGTTGGTCGGATACTGGTATTACTGCAGGGAGATTCTGGATCTGTGGAACTTGAGGACTACTTTCTTCGGTGGTCCTGTCATCAGCAGCCAGACTGGAGTCCTGCGGAGAAGCCATGGTAAGTTAATTTAAATTTCTTCCTTCAAGAGTATGCCTAATGCCGAAAGATCAATCCCTTTGCAGGTTGAGAATTTTCTTCGGCAGCAGTTTTGAAGCGGAAGCGAGTCAGAGATCAAGTCGCTCTGATACCATGTAAGAAGACAAAAGTGAAGGAAGAATGGACGAAGTCAGGAGAGAAATTGATGTGGGGAGAGTTTTCTGTATTATGATTCATTGTATTATGAATGTACAATTCTGTAGAGATATAATACAAGCTCTATTATGTATAAGGAAGTAAATGATCTGGACTATCAATCTAAATCTAGATCTAATATTTAATTTACATATACATGAAGATCGTGATCAATCAAGATAATCATGATCAATCAAGATCATATCAGGCAATCCGCATATCTTCCAACAAAATATTAAATGTAACTATCCTAATATGTCGTGTATTAAAATGATCCTAAACATGCAATTTACGAAATGATGTGCAATACGCAAACTAAGCCTGTGTGGCACGCATGATAATTTTTATGTCTTTTTTTTAAAATTAAAATTCGAATTTAAAAATACCTTATATTTAAACATGCAAAATATCCTTGAAAAGAAAATCTTATTTATTCTAAAAAATATATAATTTTGGTATTTATTATATTCAGAATTGTAAATTACTTTAAATGTGCAACATTATCTAAAAAAAAAAACCTATTTCGATTTATTGTCTAATCTTTTATGGATTTTTCTTTATGGAAGCAAAATCAATTCAAATCAAACAAATATAGAAATAAAGCAAATCCACATCAAATATGGTGCCAAATCACACAAGAGTTGTCCATATCCATCTACTTTTGGAATCTAATTGACGAGGGGCATGAAATCGAATAGGTTAACTTTTTTTGTGCAATTGTGAATCGTATCTCAAATATGAGATCAGATTGATGATTTTCCATGCAATCGCAAATCGTATCTTGGACATGCAATTGGATTAATGATTATATGCATGTTGTTGTGAAGTTAAGAAAATTTTCAAATTCACGGGAATTTAAAAGATTTTCTTTTTGGATATGATAATATCGAACAAATATTCAAACATCATAACAATTTTACGAATTAGGCAGCAATATATGGAAAAATCGAATTAATCAAGTTGATCGTATGCAAAACTCACAACACGGCCGTCAAGGGTGAGGCCAGCAAGGACAAGTGGGCAAATTAGGGCAGCAACGACAACTGAATGCCTTTGGGATTAATGGGGCTCCATGGTGCAGGAACGATCATCGGAAAACCAATGCTACATTGTGAGTCGACTGGCGGAACGCGGTGAGGTGTAGCAAGCTGCCGTTGCCGATCGCCAAGCGAGGACTGGACACGGCGAATTTGATGGACTGCGAGAAAGCCGTCGATGGCGTTGAAAGAAGGAGGCGCAGCAACAGATGGGGACAAGCAATGAGAGAATTTTCCCCTCAGTTTCCACGTCGATCTCTCTGTACGGTGAAGACTCCTTTTGGCGTCTTCTGCAAAGTGGTGAACCTCCTGGGAGGCGTGAATCTCCTCTCTTCAATGTTCTCAGTTGTGGCTCCTGTATGCCCCATGAAGCTCTCTCTCCTTTCTCTCTCAAAAAGTGCTGTCTATTCAATGTGTGTGTAGCCTCCTTTTTTAGGTTAGAGGGCTTGGGTTCCCAAGAAAGAAAGCAGGTCCTCTCTGGTTGCTTAAAAGCAATCCGCCCATATTTCTTTCTTTTCTTAACCATGCTTACTAAATATTCTCCTTTAATTTTATTTCTTTGAACCAAATATCAGCCCACTAGTTGATTGAATATCACGCTAAAGAAAGACGCTTTGCAAAGGCTCCCCTTTTGATTGCTAAATATTCAAGATTGTGGAGATACAACCATAGACAAATCGATGAAAATTTTTTGAATTTCAAATCTTGTAGAGATGAGTGCACAAATATCATGATAAAGAAAGATGCTTTGCTTGTGAAAAGGAAAGGCTCCCATTTTAATTGCTAAAAATTCAAGATTGTGGAGATACGACCATAGACAAATCGATGGAAATTTTCTGAATTTCGAATCTTGCAAATATGAGCATGCAATATCTCTTTCATACGATTGCCTTCATCGAAAATGTACGAATATTTTTTCTTCCTTGTCATGTTATGGCTGAATTGCTCTCCAAGTTATTGAAATTTTCCAATTTTAATTACATGCAATTTTCGGCCACGTGGAGTATTCATTGTACTTGAATTTCATGATTCTGTAGGTTTAATCCAAATAAATCAATTGAGCTCAGAATTTTAAACCACTGTCGGTCCAACTATGAAATGTATACATAAAAACTACATGCATTTTTAATTTTAATAAATATTTTTAGGGGTTAATTAATTTCTAATTATCTATATAATGAATTATTTAATGGGATGTCAACAGAGTCTAATCGTGATTCTAAACAACCAAATGAATTACTCAGGAAATGAGTCTAAATATGAATTTAAACAACTAAATGAATATATTTAGGAAGTGAGTCTAAATGTGAATATGAATAAACAAATGAATATATTCAAGAAGTAAATCCGAACGTGAGTCTGGACAAACAAATGAATATATTTAGGAAGTGAATCTAAAGTTGAGTCTGAACGACCAAATGAATATACTCAGGAAGTGAGTTTGAACATGAATCGAATGAAAATAACTAGCGAGTATAAGGTCGATATTACCAATGATGGTTGAATTTGAAGTTAAAAACATAACACAACCAAGTTCAAGTTCATCATTTTTACATACAACATGTCACCGCATCTCAGAAAACCAATCGAAGACCTTTTTGGCATGTATGAAATCAACAAGATAAATTAAACAATCACCACACATCCACACTATTATTGCATATCAAGACTACACACAACCAAGTTAAAAGTCTTGAGTAGATTAAGCTAACTTAAAGCTTAGAGTTCTCACTAAACTTGATAATGACTTCTGACTCGGAGCTTTAGATCACCTTTAAGCAAAATAAACAAAACCAAAAATCAACAATGTGTAATTTTAAAAACGACATAATCTATTAAAAAAAGTAATAAAATTAAATGATTTACCTCATTCAGACTCAAAAGATTGAGATGAAAACTTTGATTAATTCAAGTTTGGGACCTCTCTAATTTTGGGTTTTTTAAAACAAAATCTTGAAGAAGTGAGTAGATGGTTGAAAGTTAATGAAGTGGAAGCTCTACTTTTGGAAAGTGAAATTTGCCATGGTTTTCCGCATACGACCAAGGCAAGAAAATTTTTAATAAGTTCTCAATAAATATAAAAAAAGAAAAAAAAAGAGCAATGATTAATTAAGGTTAAAATAAATTTTGAACTTTGAAGTGCTGCAATTAATGAGTTTCAAATGGCCCCTCTGAGACTAGCTAGCATACACTTGGCCCAAAAGAATTAGTCACTAGAAGATATCTTACTGAAAATGAAAATGAGCTCCTCTTCTTTAGTCAAGTAAGTGCATGAATCACCCATGCATGAATGAATTATAGTTAAAATTGATGATCTCATGCATAATGTCAAAGTTCCCAAGTTTAATGTCTCAAACAAAAGCACAGGTTCAAACTTTGGCAACGAGCAAGAGAGATGGTGTGCCAATTAAAGAGAAATAAAGATTTAGGAAAACAATATTCATTCTAAACATTTGATTTTGAACATTGGTGAGTTTGAAAATTTTTTGAATCCACTAAAATCATAAACGAATTAGGAAAATCTCAAAATATGAATTTCCTAATATACCGACCCTATTCTATAAATAATATGGTGATGAGTTAAGATATCATTGTTCTACACTCCTAACGTGCACATCGAAATCTATCAACTTATCCTTAATGTCTCAAACTCTTGGCAATTTGATTGTAGAAATTAATCCTAAATATACTGCTTCACTGTCTCATTAACATACTGCTTTGCCATTTCTTCCATGAAAAGGCCAAATCGATAAGACAAAATGTGTGGAGACTTAATCAATCGATTAACAATCACCCATATAGCATTATTACCACTTGACGCCCTCGATTGACCAACTATAAATCCATGATGATAAACTCTCATTTCGATAAGTATTTTACGTGGGTGTAATTGTCCACTTGTTTTTTGTGATCAATTTTCATTCATTAACAAACTGGATATTGATCGACAAATTTCATAGCATTCTTCTTCATGTTGTTGACCCACAAGAAGTTTTCTATTAAGTCCTTATACATTTTGGTGCTTACTTGAGAATCTAATGTCGTGAACTTTTTGCAATATCTCCTTTTTCAATTCTAAATCACTGGGAACCAACAAATTAAAAACCGACCAGAAAAATTTCGGCGAAACAAAGCAATATGAAGCTCTTGTAGCAGTAAATAGAAGCGATGATGGCATTGCAAGTGAAGACAGTGGGGGTGGGTGTTGGAGAAGTCGAACTGACGAATGGTGGTGGAGGCGGGATTGAGATCTCTGGCACAAATGAGGGACTGGATGTGGTCGTGGAGATTGAGGTGAGGGCTGACGAGAGCAGAGGTGGACAAATTAAAAACCGACGGGAGAAATTCCAGCGAAACAAAGCAATATGAAGCTTCCCTCATCTGGCATATAAGAGCTTGGTTCACATGCATACTAAAAAGTTCAACATTGATACCATTCTCTACATTTTATCACGGATTAGGATTCTCTAAATTTAGTTAAAATTACTTCTCATAGCTTGAAACCTCCTTGCTATACCCATTGGATGGTCAAGATTTGTTCTCCATGTTTCTTTTCTTCTTCACTGTTTTTTTCTGCTTCTTTTTTCTTTTACCAAAATTTCCTCAGCATCTTCTCCCCCAACCCTCCCTTCTCTTCTAGGGGAATCGATTCCAAGATGGATCGATACCAAACCTTTAACCAGAAAATTGAGAACCTATCTTGTGATCCTTAGTTCCAAACAATTGGAATCAAAAACCTAAAGAATTGGTTTTGGCACTGTCAATTAGCGCTCGATTATCAGGTAAGCCAATGTTATATTTCAGGTAAAATAAAATAAAATAAAAAAGTACTATTGAAATAAAATACAAAAATTACTCCATTTCATTATCAAAAACATTTGTTAGTCAAATAGTTATGTTATTATTTGTTCATCTTGATGGGCACAAATTCATCCTCCTCCTCCTCCTCCTCCTCCTCATCCTTCTTCTTTAAAAAAAAAATCTAGTTCAACCTAGGTAGTTCCAGTCCTTCTAGCCTTGGAATTAAGAATCGAACCAAACCCCTAGCCGATTCTAAATTTATAGAACTGAAACCTAAGTGATTCTCCCGAGAATAGATTTTAAATAGGTCGATCAACCAGTCCAGATCAATTTGGTCCGTTCCTAGCTGAATCGGACTGATGCTCATCTCCAAGGAAGCTAAAACCACAAAGACACTACTTTCGCTACAGACGCCAGAGGATATCGTCTTCCCATTACTCAATGCCCCATCGTTGTCAACCTGCATCCTGCAAGTCTTTGACCCATCGAGCCCTCAATCCTTGACCTAGAGACCCTACCCTCTCTTTTTTCTATTGCAAATCAAACATGGCTCTATGATGCAGCCCATGCTCAAGATCAACTCATTCAACCAAGAAGATCAGCACATATTCAAGATCGACAACACTCTCCTCGATAAGCCCCTCATCGATAAGACCTCATATTTGTTTTTGTCATAAAGACTATGTCATTTTCCCGCACATTGAAGCTTATATCAAGGCACTCTGGAATGAGCAAAAGCATTGGAAATATTGTTTTGATTTTAATTGCTTCTAGTTTCTAAATGTTTCTAGTTTTTATGTAACTTACAGTTTCTAGACTTAACTTTAGTCTCTTAGGGCGTGTTTGGGAACCGGCTAAATAGTGTTTGATTTTGTTCTTTTGTTCTTAGGAGTAGATTTGGAATAGAAATCTATTTTGTAAATTTTTTGTTCTCAAAAATGGATTTAGAGTAGAATTGAGAAGTAAAAAAATTGATTCATTGTTCCCAAGAATAATTCCAAAATCAAGCCAATCGAAATTTTTTCTTTTCTTTTTTCTCTTATTCTTTCCTTCTTGTTTTTCTTCCATTTCTCTTCTTTTTTTGCACCGTTGCCACCAATCGTGGGTCACCGAGGACTAGTTAGGCGAGCTCGCTTAGCCACCTTCGAGCCTCGCCTGGCCGAGCGAGACTTGCCCAACCACCGATGAGCCTTGCCTAGCAAGGCAAGGCTCGGCCGAGCCTTAGCTGGGCTGGGCGAGGTTGAGCTCCACGAGCGGTTGGGCGAGCTCAACCTCATCGGGGCCTAGCAACAGGATAAGGAAGAAGATAAAAGAAAAGAACAAAAAAGAAATAATAAAATTATTTAAAAATTTAAAAGAAAATGGTTTGGATTAGAAATTTTGAGGACGGTATTAAATGTAATTTTACCCTAGAAATAAAAATTTTGGACAGTTATCAAACGCCTTCAAATACTTAGAATTTGTTCTCGGGAACGAATAAAAAATATTATTTATAATCAGAAATTATTTTCGAAAACAGAATGGTTACCAAATGCATCCGTACTTTTCTTTTGTTTTTCTATAAAAGGTCATTGAGCCTCTCTAAAATGGACACCAAATTTGATTAATGAAATTTGCTTGGTTCAATTCCTTAAACTTTGAAGAGTTCAAACCCCTTGAAACTTAAAATAATTTTCACTCGAACCTTAAAGAGTCAAAACTTTTAAAGCCTGCATCTTGAAGCTGCAGCCATGATGCCATTTTAACTTCCTTGAAGGCCTAGAAGATCAATCATTGAAGTTCCTATCCTTTTCTTCATTCTATCCAATCCCGTTTTGCCCACTTCCTTCCAAAATCAATAAGCCTACAATGCTTATCTAAGATAACTCAAAACACAAAAGTTGTAAATCCAAGAGTCTTTGTTCTTTGGCTTTGAAATCAAGTCATTAAGATTTGAATCAACAAATTTATACCCATTTTTCCAAACTAGCGTAGAACTGAAATTTCTACTCGATTTTTTGACAAGTTTCTTTGTGTGTAAATTACTCTCCTAATCTCATTGTTTGAGTAGTTGACCTTAGATTATATCACTCTACACATTAAATCCAACGTGGTCAAACCCAAGTCCAACTTCGCCGAACCTGGGCAACACAAGCAACCAATGCTATCATTGTGGCCCCTTGGCAAGCCCACGCGAATTCGAGGATACATTAGAGTTTCAAACACTGTTTCAATTAGTGCACAAGAGCAGCGAGCGAGGGGCGACCACTTGAGGATGTGGTGTCAAGGTGGGATGGCTAGGGCACATGAGGCACGTTGAATGGTGGTTGAGGAGGGAGAGAGAGGGAGAGAGAGAAAGAGAGAGGGAGAGAGTCCAGGGAACATAGAATTAGGATTCTTTTCCTTGGTGGCGTGTGTGTTTTCTCATTTTTAAAAATTTCATATCATATAAAGGAAATTCATTTTAAAGGATAACTTTGCCTTTGACATTTTAGGGTGCATTTGTTTAAAATTAACGAAAGAATGAAAAATATTCTCATCGCCCATGAAAATAGTTAATCATAAATTATTGTCGATAATAAAAATATTTTCATTGACTAATTTTTCTAAATAATATAACCAATTATTTTTAAAAAATATTTTTCAAATCTTCCCTAGAGGATGTTTGTCCTTTCACCATACCTACTCTATTTGGAATCGTCTCTCAACGTATGTGTTCCGTTTTTTTCCCTTTTTTGGGCTAGTGCTGAAGTGTTAGAGAGAGAGAGAGAGAGAGGGGTCGTGGGCTTTCCAAATGAGCCATTTCTCTAGGCCTTAACCCAATGGGTTAGTGGGTCATTCTATGGGTTGATCTGACTCTCAGGCCGGATCTTCCTTACCTATATCAACCCTGGAAAATGGGAAGATGCCACAACGGTACTTCTATAGTCATGGAGCTTTAAGGATTATTCTTGACCACAAATACTATGTAGCTTTTATTTACATATTTTACATTGACCTCCACAAATAATATAATTCATTGTTTATTTGCTAAAAGTAAAACTACACACATCAGCAAGATTTTGGTTATACAACCTGTGTCGCCAAAAATTTATCCATATTTCCATCGGAATATGGAGTACTTTCCAAGTTAGTCTTGCTAGTTTCTAAAATTATTATAGCTAAGATTAGTTGAGAATTACGATAAAAATAATTGTATCAAAATTGCAAAGAAATCAAATTTTACTATACTAAGTGGTTAAGATTAAATTTAATCGCTTGGTTACAAAATCCACCGAATTTCAATTTTCAATTTGTGTGGGACTTTACCCTAAAATCTCCGTATGTTCTTTCTTTGCTATTGTTTGGAAAAACACTGTTATAGTGGAATAACGTTGAAAGTGAGGTAGGGCATTGGCCTAACGAGGCCCACAAGCGAAAAAAACGTGGAAGGGAAAGGATTTGTCAAAGTTTACTTCCAAACTTCTCTTGTCGGGTAATGCATATGCAATATTTGTGGATTGCAGAAAGAAAAATGTTAGATGTGCAGAGAATTCTTACCATTATAATTTGCTTCATCTGAATCTCCGGTTAATAAAAATCTGGTGGGGTTTAATTCTAACACAATTTAAATATATTAAAACTCTAAATAATGTATTCATCACGTCATGTGTCACAACTACATGAACACTACTTTTATGCGCTCATACATAAATATTAAAAGTGGGACCAACCATCCCAATAGACAATACATTGAACCTTTTTCTTATCAAAGTAGGCTTGAGAGCGTAAGCAAAACTTTAGAGACAGCAAAAGCAAAACCCAGAAAATTATTAGTTGACTTTCCTGCAGTTCTTCCTAATCTGACCGCTTGAGCCGGTGAGCGGGCTGAGGTTACCCATCTTCACCATGGCGTTAGCAAAATCTGTCATGAAAGTAGCTGAATTGCTGCTATAAGCGTTCACTTGAGCGTCCGTGGAACCACCACTAAACAATTGCTGGTCCGAGTGAAGAAGACCTTCTTGGATTTGCAAGTTCTTAAAGTAGGCATTGTCGAAGGATGACGGGCTCGTGGTGTCTAGAGGAGAGCGATTGTTGTCGCCTCCGGCGCTTGGGCAGTTCGCCTTGAGCGAGGTTGCGAACGTGGTGTTGATGTTGCTCTCGTTGTAAAGACGGTCCCGGAAAGTTGCGCATCGGGCTTGACCTATCGTGTGCGACCCTGTTAACAACAATCGAACAAATATTTAAAATTAATCTTAGTATATTGATCAAGCATTATTGTAAATTCGTTATTAAAAGGTGCCAAAAAGAAGGAAAAACAATGACCTGAAAGTGCCACCATTTCTTTGGCGGTGAAACCTTTGTTAGAGAAGGCAGTGATGAGGCCGCTAAGGCTCAAATTAAAGGCAGGGATGTCGCTATTAGCAGCACTTGGGTTTGCAGTGGTTGAGTCTCTTCTTCCTAGCGGGACTGTCCAACTTGGGCCACCTAACTAAGAATTATATAGATAAACAAATCCACACGTGTTAGTATTGATACAGTATCGAGATCATAACGAGTGATTTTTTCTCATCACAATTGATCACTCGAATTAAGAATAAAATGTGCACTTACAGCGACAACGGAATCTCGGGCAGCCACGGTCAAGAGATCAGCGCAGGACACAACACCGGGGCATGCACTCTCCAATTGGGACTTGATCGTGTCAATCACGTCGAATCCCCGTAAGGAATTGTTGTTTGGGCGAGCAGTCTTCTCCCCAATGAAGTTCGTGGTGTTGTCGTCGTCTAATAAAACAGATGCGTCGCATCCCTGTTATATATTTTGTACATTGTTAATCAGTCAAATCGATCCTATTGGATTCATTAGATTCAACGGTCAAAATATAAACAGAAGTAAGTGCTATCACTTTTCCTGAACATAAAGTATGAACATTGATTAATTTCCCTTCTTTTTCCCCCATTTTGTCCCCCATTATGAACGCCTACAGGCACCAGTTTGAACGGGAATGACACCATTTCTCGTGCCTTTTGACTTTAATTCGTGCGTCTCTCTAGGAACAATGCATCCAATAATTGTCGGACTAGAAACAAAATGATTGTGCTCTGAAGTGTTCTCTAAATCGAGGCTTGGAACGTAGAAGCGAAATCTAATCATTCTTTTCGACTATGAGGTCGGTTGGAACGTTTCACATGCACAAAAGCACAAAGATGCATCATGCATGCACGCTTGCATGCAGCTTGAATGACAGAAGAGAAACAAATGTAGCAATCAATCGGAAAGAGAGGAGAGACTCCGGGTAGAGAAACTTGCATTAACGAAGCAATCGTGGAAGTGAAGGCGGAGTAGCGATGCGCCCATGCGGGCCTCACTTTTGACCGCAGAGCTCACGCCGGATTTAATGGTGGAGAGAGCGCTGGGACAGGAGGTGGAGTAGAAAGTACTGGACAGCTGAGCCGAGGCTGTTCCCAGAAGGAAAGACAGCAACAATAAAAAGGCGGTTCTGACCGAAGAGCTCTCCCAAGCCATCGCTTGGAGTTACAGTTTCAGCGAAAAAGAAGTTGATAAGCAAAGGAGGAGGAAGGGAAGCACAAGCTTGGCTGTGCGTGTAGTGTGTTTTTGTGTGATGCACTTGAATGAACTCAGGGGTATTTATACAAGAGTTTTTGCACTGTTATGCTTTTTCTTTCTTCTCAAGTCAACGGCATTGGATGCCTGCATCTATAATATAAGAAATTTGAATTTTGAAAAAACAAGTTGAACACCGAAGATATATATAGCTTGATCATGTGTAGTCTAGACTTCTAAGCTTTTTATTTGAAAACTAACATAATCTCACCGTATAGAAATTTTTGGCTCTATATATATTTATAGGTCTATATTAGGCTGTCAATTCTAAGCAAATATAACAGGACCTATCCTCATATCAGATTCTAGAAGTAATTTCCTCAGGAGATATCAAACCAAGAATATTCTCGCTTTCAACTTTTCAACTTTTAAGAAGTTTCATATGAATTAAAGAAGATGGCTTATTTTGAAAAGTCTGATACATAAGTATATTTGCATGTGTTTCCTATTTTAATGGACCAATATCGAGGAGTCGCCATATATGTTGATTTTTTCACTCACTCTCTATGTTTATTTTCTAGTGTCCAAATTTTCATTTTTGGTCCTGACCTCGCATATATTTTTTTCGTTAAGTCGTTAAATTGTCAATTTGTTTAATAAAGTCTTGTAGCTTACATAACTTTTCTAATCATTCCCATGCACCTCGAAAGCCAGCAGGAGTCAGATGTAGAAAACTTTGGGTCGTGTTCACGTTAAAAAATTTTCATTAATCAAGTCCCGGTTGTGCGGTACTCAATTCTGAAGTTTCTAGTCTCACTCATTAAGTCCATGATCAAAAAAGTTCTCCATGTTAGACTCTGATTGGCTAAGACAGGCATGTCAATTCCAATTAATTGCATTTGTAGCATGAGGGAATGCAAGTTCAAGGACTCGATTAAACATATCAAAAGTTCAAGGATTTAATTAAAAGAAATGCGCAAGTTCAAGGACCTGAAGTGAAATTTTAACTCAACAGAACACATTCCTTTTTCCCAATCAACATATATAGTAAATTTTTTGTCAAAATAAAGCCCGCGTATGTCACTATAAACAGCAAAAAATAAAGAAAACAAGTAGTCAAAGTGGGATTTTTTTTTTTTTGGTCGGAAGTAGAATATGCATTCGATTAAGGAGTCTTAAAAGACAACGATGGATTACAGTCGAAACATAAAATTTCCCATAGAGGTAGAATGCACTGATCCAGTCAGCAAATATGTCATGCGGATAACCTTTGTTCATGCTTCTACAAACTTTGGAGAGAGTATGTTATTATGGCAAAATTTGAAGGCTCTGAAACCTCATAGTTCAATTCCGTGGATATGCATGGGAGATTTTAATGAGATATTATATGTGTGGGAGAAGGTGGGGAAAAGAGAAGCAGATAATAAAAGAATTGCAGCCTTTAGAGATATGCTTAATGAGTCATCTTTGATGGATATTGATAGCCATGCATGTGCATACACATGGGCAAATAACAGAGAAGGGGAGGATCTTGTTAAAAAAAGATTAGACAGGGTGTTATGCACTTTGGAATGGCGAATTACCTTTCATAAAGCAGAAATCTAAGCTCTTCCAGCTATCGGCTCGGACCACAGTCCTCTCGTCCTTAGGCTACACTCTAAACATAAGAAAAGAAAAAGAGACTTCAAGATGGAGGCTTTCTGGATTGAACATGAAGAGTACCATGGAGTTATCCATCAAATCTAGAACCAAACAGCTTCTCAACTGGCTACATTTTCAGAGAAACTTAAGGAGACTTCAAAAGAATTAACAAAATGGAGTAAAGAGAAGTATGCCCATGCACCAAGGCGGATAAAAGAGCTAACCCAGACTCTAACAGAAATAACCAATCGACCAGTCCAGCACACAAGCAGAAAAGAAGCTCAAAGTATAATACACCAGATTGATACTTTGAGGAAGCAGGAAGAACAATATTGGGGATTGAGATCCCGTATAAAATGGCTACAATGGGGTGATAAAAATACCTGTTTCTTTCATGCAACAACGGTACAGAGGAGGCATAGAAACAATATTACAATGCTGCAAGTGGAAGACAACAGGTGGTGTCGTGATCCTATAGCACTCATAAATCATATTCAATCATTTTACAGCAATTTATACAAAACAGAAGGGTCGCGAAACTACCAGCCAGTCTTAAACCAGTGTCATTCTCCTGTCGATGAGAACATCAATGCAGATCTGGTGGCCAACCCCACTTTCGAGGAAGTTTGAGCAGCAGTTTTTCAATTAGGAGCTTTAAAAGCCCCAGGCCCTGATGGTTTCAATGGGCTTTTCTATCAAAACTCGTGGGAAATTCTAAAGACTGACCTGCTCCAGTTAGTGCAGAATTTTTTCAACACAGGTATTCTGGATCCTCTCCTTAATCAAACATATATATCATTGATTCCCAAAGTGAAAAATCCTGAGACCATAGGCCAATTCAGACCCATCAGTTTATGCAATTTCAGTTACAAAATCATCTCAAAGCTATTAGCAAACAGATTAAAAAAGTGGCTGCCAGAGATAATAGAATCAGAGCAAAGCGCTTTTGTTCAAGGCAGACAGATACAGGATAACATCCTAATTGTGCAAGAAGTGTTACATCAGCTGCGCATCACAAAGAGAAAGAAAAAAACATCAGGCAGTATTAAAATTAGATATGCAGAAAGCATATGACAAAATTGAATGGGATTTTGTTCGGGATTGTATGCTGAAAATTGTTTTCTCTAGGAAATGGGTGGCCCTAATAATGCAATGCATAACAACGGTGACTTTCAGTGTGAAGATTAATGGAGAACCTACCCCTTTTTTCAACCCCTCGAGAGGTCTCCGACAAGGTGATCCCCTGTCACGATATCTATTCATATTAGTCTCAAATGTGTTAACATGGCTGATGCAAAAAGCAGTCGCAGAAGGTAGCATTAAAGGCATACAGCTAAACAGGTTTTGCCCTAAGCTCTCTCACCTTCTTTTTGCGGATGATGTTATCTTCTTTCTGGATGGTACCATAGTGGAATGTCAGAATTTGATACTTACACTTAAACAGTATTGTTACGCCTCGGGGCAAGCTGTCAATTTAAACAAGTCAGGGGTTTATTTTAGCAAGAACAGTCCCTTACCACTAAGAAGAAATATGGCCCAAGAATTGAGAGTGCCTGTTTATGAAAAGACAGAAAAACATTTAGGCATTCCTACAGAATGGGGACAATAAAAAAAAAGAACTGTTTGCATGGATATTAGCCAGAGTAAACTCAAAGCTGGAGGGCTGGAAAGAAAAGTTACTCACCAAAGCAAGAAAGGAAGTTTTGATCAAAAGTGTGGTGCAGGCCATACCAACCTATGCAATGTCGATCTTTAAGTTGCCAGCATCCATCTGCAGAGCAATCGAAAGGCGAATAACATCATTTTGGTAGTAGAAAGGAGATGCAAAGCGTGGAATGCATTGGAAAAACTAGGAAGTTATGAAAACTAGAAAGGATGAAGGAGGGATGGGGTTTAAAGATCTAATTACCTTCAATCATGCAATGCTTGGTAAACAAGCATGGAGATTATACAATTCTCCAAATGCATTGTGGAGCAAAGTCTTAAAAGGTATATATTTTCCACATGGCGATCTTTGGACAGCTCAGAACAGCTCAGAAGGGCCAACGATCATCATGGGGCTGGCAGAGTTTGATGCTGGGACGAGATACAATAAAAGCAGATACAAAATGGTTAGTAGGGGATGGAAAATCCATCAAAATCTGGGAGGACAAATGGTTATCACAGGGGATTATTAGGGGACAAGCAACGTACCAAGAACCTACTATGGTGGCAGGTCTAATCAATGAAAATTCTCGAGCTTGGAATAAGCCAATAATTCAATAGTTTTTTGAGGAAAACATACCAAATGAGATCTTAGCAATCCCCCTGAGCAAAAAACCCAAGTCATATATCATAGTTTGGACAGGAAACAGTACAGGAAAATATTCTGTCAAGAGTGGATATAACAGGGCTTCTTCATCAACTATCAACAAAAATCAACACAGGGCATCCTGTTCATTCCAGCCTCCACGTACCTTATGGACACAGATCTGGCGTCTCGCAGTTCCATCGAAAATTAGAACTTTTCTCTGGAGCATCTGTCAAAATGCTATTCTCACGAGAGAAAATCTCTACAAAAGAAACATCACCCCTGATCCATTATGCCAGTTGTGTTACTCACACGTCGAAACCACAGAACACCTCTTTCTATTTTGTAAATGGACAAAACAAATCTGGGAGGATAACCGTTTGTAGGGCACGAACATCACGAAACATATAAAGAGATTTGATCAATGGCTACTCGAGGCTTTCAACTCAAGAGGGGATTTACCTGCACGGGAGTTCATCGGAGCGGTTCTTTGGCAGATCTGGAAGGCTCGGAACACTTGGATCTTCAGAGTAAAGCGCCCACAACCCGCGGATATCCTTGATCTCGCACAAACCCAAACCATTACTTTCAGCTGAGGGAAGAAGAATCGGAAAGTAGAAAACCCAACCTGATACCTACCGGAGCGCTGGAAGCCACCGAACAAACGTGAGATGAAGATGAATGTTGACGCGTCATGGGTTCCAGGTGAGTTCATCTGTTCGGTCGCCGGAATTGCACGGGATGGAGCTGGGTGTGCCGTTGACAGCTTCGCCGCTGAATCTAGGGTTTCTTCGGCACCACACGCGGAAGCCGAAGCAATTTTGCACGAGATTTACTATCTAAAAGAGATGCAGTCGAGACATGTGCAGGAAGCCAAAAGTCAAGCAGTTCTCTGGATATGCGAAAGTGACAGCTACGCGGTTATGGAATTCGTGATGGGCTGGGTTGAGCCACCTTGGAATTTACAAGAAATTGTTCAACGATGCCGAGAGGAGTTATCCCAGTGCAACAACACATCGGTAATATATTGCCCTCGTGACGCAAATCGAGCAACAGATTGGCTGGCATGCACCCATCGAGCAAAGAAGCTTCCTCTAAATTGGCTGAAAACCCCCCCTCGTCTAGAGAGTTATTGACTATTAGGGAAAATTGTCACGTCCAAGCGAAGATTTGGCAAATGCAATTGATGAAACATTGACTTTCACTAACAAAGACATGCGGGTCACGCCATCTAACTATTGTATGTCCTCCCCTTAGAAGACTCTGTAAGGCTTAATCAATTGCTTGCATGGTATGAAATTTGAAACTTGCCGCATGACGACCATTCCTCTTTGTTAAACTAGTAAACAAAAATATGATTTCCATGATATATAAAATGAAATTCTGTAGATAATGGACTACAATGTCCTAACAATAGCATCTTGTTCTAGCTGAGATAATTTGAAAAAAATAAATTGAAAAGTTGAATTAGAAGTTGTGGGATAAACTCTACTAGGGTACTTAAGTGTGACCCAATATATCTTTCTACGGTCCACATCCCGCTGTAGGTAGGTCATAATATCTTATTTCTCACTGCAAATCATGTTGAATTCCTCCATAGTCCCATATTATTATTATTTTTTTTGGGTAAAAATAAGCAAGCGCATCTTCAATAGATAAACTCCACACCCATGAAATGCCCCACTAACCTCATGGACTACATATAACGAGAGCTGAAGTTCTAGTCAGCTGCTCAAACATGGAGCTTATTACACTTAGTGGCATGGAGATCCAAACTCATCCCACGTGACTAATTCGTATAAGCATCAATAAAACTTCTCGATCAATGAGTCAATCCTATGGGCTTATCCGTGATATTCCTCTGCGTGCCTCATTTTTCAAGCACGCATGTGTGAATGAAAGCCTCATTAGGAATCTAATCTGGGTCAATATTTCGAGTGATTGCTAATCATGCATATTCTCCTTTATAGTCTTTTGGATTAGCTTAGAAGCAAGTTTACTAATTCGCTAGAACAAGAAATTTTAACGGCAATATTAAATGAGGCCATGTGGAAGTTTTTCTCCACTCATTCAATTTTTAGGATAAGGAATGCTCGATGACACTTCTGCTGTTCATTGCATGCAACGGTTTCGCACGATGTTGTCTCTCTCAATTGGAAAGGAATAATCACATCAAACATTATGGAGCTTTTTCTAATCAGATACCAATATCCCGAACTATTTTTGGTCCCACCAATACCTCAAACTTGCGCCAATTACTAGAAAATACCATCTGTTTGTCGGCTGTTAAAATCCCACACGGCAACATGCGAGGCTGTTAGAAATCTAAAGTGGTAAAGCACGTTCATTACCATGTCAGTTTCATTTGCTTTGTGTTCTCCACAAACACAGCCATTTCGGATTTTTAACGACCATTATAGACAGAAGCCTTGCGGAAGATAATTTTAGATCCTTGATATAAGCTTGCAGGTATTGCAAAAGAGAAAAAAAAGTTTCTCGCTCGTTCATAATTTTGAAAAAGACGACAAAAGTTTCGAGAGCTTATGATCAGATATGGCCTCGGCCGGTGGGAAAATGATTTGGAAGTGTTGGAGGATGAAATGACTTCTCCACGCGACCCACGTTCTGCCCCAATTGCTCATGTGCTTTCATTCGGATTTTGTTGTGAAGAAGCAATACTGTTCATGCATCCGATTCACATCAGATCTATGCATGCGAATCGTGATATGGAATCCGACAGCTCATACGCGTTGGGCTCACATTAGCTGCGAAGCAACCTAGATGATTAGAAAAGGACGGTTGATATATCTCCACCGTATTAGGCTCCGTTTGTTTAGAGTAAGATGGATAATTTAAAAAATATTTTTCTAAAAAAGGATTGCTTGTGTCACTTGAAAAAATAGCCAAGGAACAACGTTTTCCCCATCAACAACAATTTATGTTTAAATTTTTTCATAGAGAAAGAAGATATTTTTTATTTATTTATTTTCGTAAGCAATGTAAGTGATTATTTTTTTGGAAGTCATTTAATTTCCATGAAACAAACGAAGTTTCAATCAAAATAGTTTTCTTTAAAGTTTCTAAGTATAGCTTAAATTATGCAATATCCACTTGATGGGAAAAAGTGCCAATAAGTCCTAAACCTATTGCATTTGTACCAATTTAATCATAAATTTTTCAATTTTAGACTAATTTAATCTCAAAATTTTTCACATGATTACCAATTTAATCTATTCGGCCAATTTAAGTTAGAAATTGCTAACACGGATACTAGTCATCCCATATAAGATGGCTGATGTTAACATTGACATTTTAAAAATATTTTTTAATAACTTTGCGATTTTTTACTATTTAAAAAAATTCCTTTTTTCTTTTTCTCTTTCCTCTTTTTTTTTTCCCCTTTTCTTTTTCTTTGGACTATGGCCAATACCAACCATAGGTAAGGGCATTGCAACCCTTGTTGGCCATAGGTGAGGGTTACCCTTGCAGCCTAAGCGAAGGCACAATCCTTGTAGCCTGGGCAAGGGCCACCCTCATTGAATCTAGCAAGGGCTCGACTTTTGCCGCATAGCTGAGGGCCACCCTCTCTAGAAGTCGTGAGAGTGGCCCTTGCCAAACTCGGTGAATTGCCCAGGCTACATGGGTCGTGTCCTCACTAGATCCAGCGAGGGCAGTCCTTACCTCTCGCCAATGAGAGTCATAGGGTGTGTTTGATTCAGCATTCGCAAGGGGCTTTTAGCCTCCAAAACCCCTTGGTGAAATGTTGGACTGTTTGCCAACCATGTTGAAATAGTTTTCAAGTGAAAGTCAGTATTAGGAATATTAAAAACCCAATGCTAGTAGGGACTAGTTTTGAGCTTTTAGCATTTGGTTCAATGCTGAAACTTATTTTTTTCTTCCAAAACCATCCTCACTCATTTTTCAAATTTCTGATTTTGCCATCATTATTTTTTTTAAATGCCAAAATAATGCTAAAAAAATCAAATAAATATAAATGCTAAAAAAATTAAATGTATTTTGGTCTTTTTTAAATTTTTTTATATATTTGATTTTTTTTAGCATATATATATTTAATTTCTTTAGTTTTATTGTCAAAATTTATATTTAAAAAGTTGCATACATTATTTTTTTCAATTTTAAACAAATAAAAGTTAAAAAAATTCCGACAAAGGGTTATGTTTTTTTTTTTAAATTATATATATGTAGTTGATTTCTTAGCATTATTTTCAAATTTATATTTAAAAAGTCGCATACATTATTTTTTCAAATCTTAAAAAAAATAAAAAATAAAAAATTTCAACGAAGGATTTTGTCTTTTTTTTTTTTAAATATATATCTATTTGATATTTTTAGTATTATTGTTAAAATTTATATTTAAAAAGTTGCATACATATTTTTTTCAATTCTAAACAATTAAAAATTTAAAAATTCTGATGAAGGGTTTGGTCTTTTTTTTTTTGAAAATAAATTATATATATATATGTATTTGATTTTTTACCATTATTTTCAAATTTATATTTAAAAAGTTGCATACATTATTTTTTTCAATTTTAAACAAATAAAATTATAAAAAAAAAAACTAATATTAAACACCCAAAGAGCTTTTCAAGTGTGTTTTCTACCAAACAACATTTCTCTCAAAGTTGTTTTTCAAAACATAATTTACCAAACAACATTTACAATTGCCTAAAGTCCTTTAGGCTAAACTATTTTGCATTTTCCCAATAGGCTTTCAAAATGCTGAACCAAACGCACCCATATACCTTTGTCTATGGCTGATCGCCGATCACAATCCAAAGGAAAAGAAAAGCGGAAAAAAAAAAGGAAAAAAGGAAAAATTGAAAAAAAAATGTAATAAAAAATCGAAAAATTATTTTAAAATGTCCACATCATCATCGGTTATCTAAAGTGCCATGACCGGCATCCATGTCAATGGACTAAATTAGTACCAATGTGAAAAATTTTAGAATTAAATTGATTTAGTTAAAAGGTTTATAAATAAATTGATACCAATGTATAGGTTTAGAACCTTTTTGTACTTTTCCCTCATTATTTGCTAATTATTGAGATTACAACGTCACGTTTGATGTGTTTGTAGAAACTTGTAGTCTTTTAGTTACGAACCCAATGTGAAGCACTTAATCCTTAATTCACATGTGCACCTAAATAGCGATGAACTTTGATAATTCTTTGTAGCGATGGACAGTCTAAAACTATTCAAAAATTTTACAGAGAGAACCAAACTGTTGAGCGATGTAATTGCCGAAGGGAGTTCAACTTAAATTTCAAGAAGCGAAATTCAATCGGGTGAGGGAATCCTATCGCCCACCCGGAATTCATGCGTTGTCGCCATCCAATTAGTCATTGAATTTTCACCTCTTGTCAATTTAGACACCAACAAGGAAATATCCTGGCTGTCTTCACTCCTCACGCCTCCACTATCTCTCGTCAGCGTCTTCTCCCTCGGATCTAGCTTGCATCATCTCTCTCTCCCTCTCTCTCTCTCTCTCTCACCTACCTACCCACCCATCTCCACCTTGAGTCAAACGAAATCAGTGGAATTTTCACTTCCAAGTGAAATCAATAACATTCCTACTAATTGTTATACTAAAGCGACGCTTTTCATTAGTATTTCTACACTCATCTTAAATGTAATTGTAAATTTATCTGTCACCAGAATTGTCATTACTACTTAATTACGATAAAATTACCAATTTAAGGTTTGGCGACGGTTTTATTTGATATCTTATCACTAGAATGCCTCTTCTTTCGATCCAGTTCCTCCACTACCATGAAGTCAAGTTAAATTTAGGAATGATAAACTTTTTTCATTATTGTGAAAACCCGGTTTAGGGGACTTTGAGGCCTCAAATACAATCCAATTTGAGTCCCACCACCTTGGGTCGACCTAGAATCAATGTTATGAGGGAGGCCATTGTTAAGCGTGAGATAAGGGACTAATGAGGGAGAAGAGAGACAAGTGGGCAATGAAGGCCGTCGAGCGCAAAGCGACCGTGACTTCGTTGGATCATCAATGGCAGCCACAAGCGATTGGACAACGGAGGGGTGGGGGGAGAGAAAGAGGAAATTAAAATAAAAAATTCTAAATTGAGTATTTGGAGGACACGTGAATTGAATCTGACGATTCTTGTAATGAAGAGAGTAGATAAGATTTATACATGAATATACCCCCTCTCGTACTACAAGATTGCACAGAACAATGCCGAAATTGAATGTCCTGAACTTCTAGTGGTAACAAGGTAAATTTGTTAGAACTTGAGGTGGAACCATGTCGCCATGAATAACCCTTCAACCCAACCAGTGGAAGTGTTTTTCAGCTGCAATCTGATATTTTCTGCGTCGCAAATTCAACGGCCGGTTCCATGCTTTGATGTCAACTTATGAGACAAACGCCAGGGACAAAATTTGGACAAGAACAACTGAATTATCTTACAATCAAACTAATTCATCTCGAAAGTGACCAAAGTTTAAGGCGAAGAGGCCAGATTATCTTATGTATTCCGAAAGAAGAGTTCACCTAGCACATGCAAAACAAGACAAAGCGAATAAGACGCAATGCGATTATGCATTTGTCAACCGGGGTTTGGCAAGGTTGGTTCACAAAATAGGGCCACCGAAAGTTCAAAATCTGGATGAGACAAAATAGTAGTCTCCGACCACGAGTTGACCAAACTGGGGTGGGACTTCACTTTAGCAAAAAGGGTCATTTGCATAAACACGCATGATTCGAGCATACCAAAATAGTACTTCCAGAAGGAGTCCTCAACCTAAACTCAAAGCATTATTGAGTCTTACTATATTTTTTTCAAGCAATCCTGTTTTAAAACTTTTGATTAATGTATGCTTAGACGAGTCTTTTTATTAATTGCATTAGTAGCTATGCCAAATTATAAGCTTTGAGGACTCAATTACATTTCAGTATAAGTTTCAAGAGCCGTGTTATGATTATCCTCATGTTTTTCAATGATTGATGTGTAAATTGAACTTAATTTCACTCTCCAAACCACAATTGACGCATGAGAGATCAAATCGGCGATGGCAACGTCAAACCTGTCCAATCACATGTTTTGTGGTGCTTGCTTGGGGACTCCGATTTCTCCCTTCTCACCTCCAGAAAAGAAGGGAATCTATAAGATGCTCGTGATTTTCTCGGCGTCGTAATTTGACGATTCTGGTGGGAAAGTGTAGTGGCGACAGATGGAAACACAAATCCCAAAAGCGCCATGCATGGAAAGGGACGGGGAAAATTTTATTTCCACGACCCCACACGCTTGCATAACCCACGATTCTTTAGGGTTCGTCGCCTTCTCTGTTAGCTTTATCTTGGAGATTAGACTGTAGAGGCTCTCTCTCCCCTGTCTCTCTCTCTCTCTCTCTCTCTCTCTCTCGTGGGTTCCAATCATGAAATGGAGGTCGTCGGTCAACGCTCGAGCTCATTGGTGACGTGGGTATTTTGGCACTTTGCCACATGAAAAGCACTCTACGCGTTAATTTTTAACGCATTGCAGCTAATTCATTCAAAGTTCTTATTCTTTTGGTTGATCCGGCGTGGTGCCCACCATTCGCAATGGAAAAGAATGCCAGTTCTAGAAAACATGTGCTGGCTTTCTTTTGATCGCTGCGCACGATGGAGGACTTTGGCTATATGTTTTGGGAAAGTGGGCTGATTGGAAGTCGTAACATGCACTCAATTGGATCAGCGTAAAAGAGGAAAGTAGGCGTCTCAAACCACCGCAGTACCAATGTGTAGATCCGCTCTTAGATCATGAATGACTTAGCCAAGAAATGTTCAGGAAAAGATTCGATCAGATTCATGAAAATGCTCAGGTTGTGCCGATTAGTGTTTACAAACATGTCTGTTTAGCAATGTCTTTTTATCTAACTTACTATTTCGAGCCCAATTCACACATATCAAATGCTCTTAGCGGTAATTTAAAATCAGAACATAAATATAGTTGGTTTCTGAAAGAGAATCCCTAAATAACTCATTGACATCATTTCACATTGAGCAAATCAAAAAAGCAAACCTTGTATCTAACACTAAACTTGGAAGCTAGTTGTAGTTGCTTTAAACGAAATTGTGGCTGGAGGACGATGCTTGCTATTGAGGTATCGTCGGAGTCATAGAGGACAAGAAGATTGGAGAGAACGAGAGCGACGGTTGTGAACCTTAGAAAATCCAAAGAGAGCTCCTCTTCATGATTGAGAAAAGAGAGCTCGTCAACAAAGTACAATTTTTTTTTTTTTTTCAATAATCTCTCGATATATAGAGTTTTCTCTCTACCCTCTGGTAGCCTTCTCCTTCATCTAAACCCTCAATTCCTTCCCCACTTTTCATCGAATCCTTCCCATCATCTCATTTTCCAGGAGATTCGTCCCAATTACGGAATGGGTTTCATCCAACCGAGACCTCCATCTCAACATTGTAGCCTCCGCTACTCATATTCCGACCTTAACCCTCCTTTGCATGCCGTGCCATTTACCCTTTCGTCGCCCTTTCTTCACCTACATTGACCGTCCGGGTGATTCCCTTCAATTTCACCATTTCATATTATCTTCATGTTCTCGTCCGATTCCTTAGCGTTATCTCGGTGTGGTCCCGGCGACTGAGCTTGTTCCGCTCCTTTTTCATCGGTGCGTTGCATGCGGTGTCCACATACCGTTCTGCTTCCTCTCTTCGGCATGTTGCTGATGGATAAAATTGGACAAGAAGAGGATGCCCGTCTTGCCGCGCTGTGCAACAGACTTGGTTGACTCTGGTCTGAACAGGAAGTGGACGGTTGGGATGAAGAAGTCCCAGCAGAGAAGCTACAAGAATGTCGGCTAACATTGGTGGGTAAAATTCTGTCTAACCCTTCAGTTAACTTTCAAGCGTTTCATAATACTTTAAAAAGAGAGTGGCGCAATGATCAAGTTGAAATTTCTCAACGCGAAGTAGGACTCTATGTATTTATATTCAATTCAGAAGGGGAAAAGCGGCGAGTTCTAGATAACGGACCTTGGCTGTTTGCGAATCATCTGGTTATTGTGAAGCCTTGGGTGCCAAATACACCCCTGCATTGCTATGACTTTACAACTTGCGCATTCTTGGTGCACGTTTTTGGGCTTCCCCTGGAAAGATGCACCAAGAACATGATCAGTAAAGCTGTGAGACATCTCGACAAGGTTCAGGAGGTTAAAATTGAGACTAAAGCGAGCTCTACACTTAGATCAGGGAGGGCTAGAGTGAAACTCAATCTACAAGAACCGCTTAAATCTACTAAACTTATCAGATTAGAGGGCAAGAACATATGGCTTGACTTCCGATACGAGCGCCTATCCCATTATTGCTATTCATGTGGCATCCTAGGCCATTAAGCAACATACTGTAAAGACATTCCATTTGATGAGGCAAAAATGGATGGGAAAGATAAACTGTCTTATGGTCAATGGCTAAGGGCAGAATTTAGCGAACACAGTCCATTTTGGCAAGCATTTTATGAGCAACAACCAAAACAAGATGATGTTGAAGAGATCATACCAGAAACTCCACAGCACTCGCCTCTCTTACTCCCTACTGCACCTCAGAGTCCCAATCAGCAACCTGCAAACATGGAGGCCAGCACAGGATGACGTATTGATCGTACTCCAACACCTACCCTACAGCATCATACCCTTGATGATTATCCAAAAGGTAATGAAGAGCCTAAACTGAAGTCCCCTGCAGTGGAACAGTATACATTACTCAGAGATGTAGTCGAAGGCTCTTCCAAAAGTAAGAAATTAAAGAGTCCCAGAATGAATACCAGAGCGAGTCCTCTCAAGAAAGTGAAACGATATAATCCTTATGGGGTGCGCTCCAACGTCAATGAAAACCTTGATGAATCACATCTCATGGATACCCCTATATTTGCAGCTAAAGGGGTTGATAGTTGGGTTGTGGTGGCTTGCCCAAACAAGCCACCAAGTGACAAATTAGAATCATCAGTTGGAATTGTTAGGGGCTGGGCAACCCCCTGACAGTTCAAGCATTAAGGGCCCTGGTGGCCCAGGAAAGGCCCGATGTTGTTTTTTTGATGGAAACCAAAAATCAGGACATTGTGATCTAGAATATTAGGAGGAAGTTGAAATTTCCAAGCTGTTTTGTGGTGAGTCCTACGGGATTGGCTGGAGGGATGGTGGTTTTTTGGAATGATCCGATTTCTTTACACGTGGAACAACATAATATACATTTCATTGACATGATTTGTACTGATGCTTCGAGTGGAAATATAATGCAACTTACATGTCTTCATGCGCCTATGGTATATCAACACAGGCAGCAATTGTGGACAGATCTAAGACAACTTAGCTTTTCAAATACCCTACCGTGGGTGTGTATTGGTGATTTTAATGAGATTATCTATCATTGGGAGAAAGCGGGCAAGAAGATAGTTGAGCCTTATAGGTTGCATTCCTTCAGAGAATTTTTAAATGACTGTATGCTACTCAATATAGAAAGCAAGGGTTGCGCCTTTACATGGGTGAACAATAGAGATTGCGATGAGGTGGTTAAGGAAAGACTTGACAGGGCACTATGTACAATGGACTGGAGATTAACTTACCCGGAAGATGAAGTCTTTGTTTTTCCTGCTCTGGGCTTAGATCATAGCCCACTTCTATTAACTACTGAACCTATTCCTTCAAGGCGGAGAAAGACTTTCACTTTCGAAGCATTCTGGCTTCAAGACAAGGAATGCCGCACGGTTATCAGAGATGCTTGGGCCTCTTCATCACTACCAGAATCCTCTCTATCCCGAAAGCTTCAAGCTACTTCTTTCGCACTCACAAGGTGGAGCAAATCAAAATTCTGCAATGGCCAGAAACAAATTCATCTGTTAAAGCAACAAATTCATAATCATATTAATCAACCCAGTAATCACTATGATAAGGCACTTGTTTCTCGCCTGAAAGATGAAGTACAACACATATGGCAACAGGAGGAACAATATTGGGCGATGAGATCAAAGATTCAATGGCTGCGATGGGGGGATAAAAACACTAAGTTTTTCCATGGGACTACTATTCAACGCAGACAACGCAACCGCATTAGCATGTTACAGTATGAACACCTTGGTTGGACCCCTGATCCTAATCATCTGAAGAATATGACACTGAGCTACTTTCACAATCTCTATTGCTCGGTTGGCTATCGAGATTATAGTCCCATACTCACACAGTGCCCCCAAGTGGTCACAGCAGAAATGAATATCGGTTTAACAGCAGTGGTCTCTCGGGAGGAAGTCAAGCAAGCATCTTTCCAATTAGAGGCTACTAAAGCCCCGGGACGTGATGGCTTGAATGGGCTATTCTATCAAACCCACTAGGATATTCTTTAGGATCATATCTTTATATCGGTACAAGATTTTTTCAACTCAGGAGTGATGCCCCCTCTGTTTTCAACAGAACATTCATTTCTCTAATTCCAAAGGTACCACACCCTGAGAGGTTAGATCAATATAAACAAAGTACATTTTATCTCTAAAAATATTAATTAGGCATATTTTATTCTTGCCAATGAATGGGAAGATTGTATGGTACCATTGACCATATCGGTACGCGGTCGTTTTGTTTGATGAGACGTGAACTGAAGAAACATGGTATGACATTCTTGATCAAATGGTTGATAAAAAGTTGATTGAATGGTTAAATTTAGGAACGATATAAGCTCCCCCTGTGACTAATGACTTTTGGGCTCAAAGCCCAATGAAAGAACTAGCTAGATAGCTACCCCATCGAGCAAATTTGCTATTTGAACTTGCATTCAGAGCACCCTTGCCAGTTTGACACCGATTCTCTTACACAACTACACAAGTGAACCCTTCAATTTGACTTTGTTTATCCCTTGCCCATAAATTTGTACTTTCAGCCTTTTTCTTTGATTTGAGTTCAACCACCTGCTAATTTTGAATATAATTTCACAATTGTATTTGGCTATATTAGGACAGGCCATCGAGCCGTGTTGATGGCAATGCCTGGACCGACATGGCCCGGGGACATTATTATGTCAAGCCTAGGCAAGACTCCACACAAATTTCCATTCAGGGCGGGGCAAGGTTGGCTTGGGCCCTTTTTCATTGTAAACTGAATTTTTTTGTAAAGAAAAATTCCAAAAAAAAAAAAAAATAGAGTTGAAAATACGATATTCAATAAAAATTGCAAGAAATGGAAATGTAATAAAATTTGAGGTAAATAATACAGTATATATTACATTCAAAGCACAACGTACTAGTATACTAATAATATTAAGATTTTGATTTGACATTCATTAAGAATAATTAAATAATTAATAAATAAATATTAAGGGAAATTTTTTTTTCAATTAAATATGAATAAAGGACAAGTACATCCTCCACTCTAGTGACAAGCATGTGACGGTTGGATCAGTTTTCACCGTCAACAACGTACGAGTATCGTAATAATGATTACCCACAAATTACACTTAAGAGAAGGTCTCTTCAGCGTTGCATCTCGCATCAATATTCAGATGATAAAGTGTGGTCATTGTCCTCTTCTTCACGTTAGGAATGTTTGGTTGGAGTCGATTCTTGTAATAACCAATCAGGCCGGTGGACATTCCATTTATTTCATTGTTCGCAGTCAAAGCTATACCTATTGCTTCCATAATTGGTTGGTTAGTACTCAATAAGGACTGCGAGGTATCATAGATTCTGGTGATGAAGACGAAGAGAATAGCAACCATTTTTATTGTCTGCTCTGTTTTGTCCTCATTTTTTTTTTTTAATGACCTACTTTCACTATAAATCATTTAATAAATTAAAAAAAAATTACGCTACATATAATCTGTCAATAGTTAAATTAAAAACACTTAATATCAATTATGAATTGTCCAAGGTTAGTTATGGCTCGGATTGCTGCAGTTCATATCGCACATAGTGTCCTTGGTCCTCCTCTTTCGACATGTTTGGACCTTCATTTTCAAAACATATATCAATGTATTCACACATTTTTAGATACGTTAGGAGTAAGCGGTCCTAAGTTCTATCCAAGTTACACCTAAAACGTGGAACATATCCGTTAAAATAAGTTCTCTAATTTTTAAAACCCGAAACCTACATTGCATACCTAGGAACCTAGAACCTACCTTATCACGGGTTTCAAAGTCTACCTATGTTCCACTTATACTATTAATTGAACGACTATAATGAATCATTACTTCTAAGTACTATCATTTGCTGCAATTCATTATGACGCATATTTAGACACGAACATTATGAAATATTAATAAAGTAAAAGTCTTAATCATGTATATCACCAAAAATGGAAGCTCATACTAATGATTTCGAGTACACACTCATCATTGAACAATATAAAATGCCATAGAATCACGTGAAAACATAAAATAAGAAAAAAATAAAACTTGTTTCGGATTCCAAGTTTCAAATTCCAGTCGAGATAGATTTCCTAATTTTTAAAAATTGAAACCTACCATGGATATCTTAATCCGTATCTCGAGTTTTTTATTATATTGTGCTTTGGTGATGTGTATTTCCCTCAAATAATTTATACATGACAAATCTAATAAACTCAAAAAAAAAAAAATTGGTAAAGTATGGTAACTTACTGTGATTGTCCGTTCCGGCAAATGTTGAAAAATCTGTGATCTCAAAAATATTTTCAAAATTTGACCGCATGTTCTAAAGTTTCGGATCACGAGCTCCAGTGAGCACAAAATTGGTCAATAGCATCAGACAAAATCTATGCACGATCAAAGGTCGGTTAATTTTTGAAAGAATAAATAGATTGAATGATTCTTAAAAGAAAAACCGCCACCAGCAGCACCAGGTGCAACAGCCAGCAGCGCGCCAGCTCTGGTGAAGTCCTACCAGGGTTTGCACATTGCACTACTTTCGGCTAGTGAGGGCCATCTCCCTTGGGCGTCACACACTAGGCCTCAAGCGCGGCCCAAGACTCCTAATCCGCTGTTCAGCGGTTCTTCTGCCACATATGAAGGCCTAAATGGCCTTATGCAGCATTTCATAAGCCTTGTGTCAGACTTCCCTTCTGCATAGAGAATTCGATTTTAAACCAAAAAAGAACACACACACACACACATATATATGTTTCTCATTTACTAAGAAGATAAATGCATTTCTCTCACTCCTAACTTGTAGTTTCTCTCTCTTGCTTTAACACTAATACCTTTTTACTATCTTTTATGGACTCTCTCTCTCTCTCTCTCTCTCTCTCTCTCTCTCTCTCTCTCTCTCAATGAAAATCAGCTCCCACTTAAAGTTCTTTCGATTTTTGAATTTTATTTTGTATGTACCAAAATTCTCCTGGTCTAGGTACACTCTCGCCTCTCTCTAAAATTGGATAATTTATATGTATAAATCCTAACAATTTCGAAACAATTTTTCAAATCATAAAACCTGCCATAATTCTGCCAAAGTAGGTAGCAAAATTTTCATTGAAAATAAGTCTCTATTCTACCTAATTAAATTAGAAAGAATAGCCACATTTTGTTAGAAAAATAATTCATCGTGCTGCTTAAATTAAAGCTCAAAACTTTAGTCCATTAGGCTTGAAATTTCCGGCATTTACCGGTCCTTGCATTGGCTGAATATTTGCTTGTAGCAATGCCTAGTCCACGCAATGGATTCAAATCAATTCATCATTGGCGGTCCATTGCAAACGCAATAAGTGAACTAATTATCCTAAAACTATATGCAATTATAACTTTTTATTTATGAGCCAAAGATTAGTCCTTGATTTTCTATGCAATGAATTCTTAAATGGGACTAGCCCAATCCACATGACTAATTCAAGTCCCTTCACCATCGCCGGTCCAACACAAATGCAATTAATAAACTAAAGTATATAATAAATGCTCTTAAAACTATATGCAATTATAACATTTTTGTTTAGGAATTATAGATTAGTCCCTCAATTTCCATGCAATAAATTATTATGGGATTCCAAAATTGAATTATCAATAATCGTGGAGATGTATGACTTATACTAATAATCCCACTCTTGTAATACACTTAACCCATTAAACATAATTTTCCTTCCTTGCCTTTGTTGCTTGTCCACTTAATTTCTTGCCGAAGTCTTATCCCACACGCACGTACACATTAGAATTTACTTTAGCAATCCAACCCCTCAAAGCTGCGTTTGGCAAAATAGGATAAAATTTATCCTACTCTATGTTTAATGCATCCTTAGGATAAGATAAAGTTGGATATAAGATCTCATGGGGGAGGTGTAATGAAAGTGGATAAGATTTCTAATATTCCTAATAAGAAAGTTATTGTTTTTAAATTAAAACAAAATGCTCAAATTAAAAAAAAAAAATTGAAATTATATTTCAATATAAATATTATTTGAATGCTAATAAAAAAATTCAAAATAACAAAAAATAACAATTTATTTTTAATTTAATTTAATTTACATTTATATAGTTGACTTTAATTCTATTTTATAATATAAATTGAATATATTTATATATTTATTTTTATTAAATATTTTAGGTATATTAGTACAATTTAATATTTAATAAAATTTTATTAGAGAAGGGGGAAAAGGAAATAAAAATAAAATAATTAAAAAAGAGAGGAAAAATTAAATAAAATAAGCAAATAAAAATAAAGTAGACAAGAGTGTTAGAGAAATTTGAAAATGACTTAAAGCCTAGAGTTCTCAGGGTGCATCTGGGAGAAGCTTTTGGGAAAAACCTTTAAGGAAATGCAAAGACCTTTGGTCTAAAGGGTTTTGGTGAAATGCAAATATTGTTTGGTAAACTATAATTAAAAAGTGCCTTGAGAAGCAACTTTGGGGAAATGCTGTTTGGTAAACACATATTTGAGAAGTCCTTTAGTGCGATCAATTTAAGTTTTTATTTTTTATTTTTAAAATTGAAAACAAAAATAATGATTTCTTTTATATATTTTTGCACTAAGATATATATATATATATATTTGCACTGAAATGTATATATAAAAGAGATATATTAACAAATTCAATGACTATTTTTTTTTTTTTGCACTGAGATGTATATATAAAAGAGATATATTAACAAAAAGAAAGAGTAATTTCATTATAATAAACATGATTACATATGCATCAAAGAAAGAAATAGGTTTTCATTGAAAATTACAAACATCCTCAAGTATTTACTAAACTCATTGCTATTTGATCACGTAAACGCGCCATGTCAGAAAATAAATGTCATTTGAAGTACCGGCCCCCTCATTTGTATTATGAAGGTCAACTGAATATATGCGGCCATCACGCACCACCATCCACAGACAATGCCATTAACCATCTCTTCCGAGCACCGTTATGAGCCATCAAACATTTTTTTTTTAAACAAAAACCAGGCTGAACAAATACGCACAAGAGCTATAAAAATCGGAATGCTCCTTGGTTGAGATATTTGATCAAACAGTTCAACAGTAGACGACATCCATGATGGATGAGCTGAAACGTGGCTAGATGAGTATATGATCTTGCATTTGATTGCCATAAAAGTTCAACAGTAGATATTGTCCCCACGCCTTGCCTAATTCCAAATCATTTTGCGGCTTCCTGTCATCGGATGCTACTCCATTTCTTCCAGCAGATACAGAAAAGCAACACAAATGACCCAGCTTCGATTTCCAATATCCATGTGAGGGCCAATGCCACGAAGAACTTGCTACTAAGATCCACCATGATAGCTACAGGATCCAAAGGAGCTAAAGGAACTAGCAATGTAACATAATCTTCCCATCGAAATTCTCAAATATCTGGCGTTGAGCCACTCTACCTAAAATTCCAAACGGTAGAGACAAAACAAGAAATGACTATCTTCAAGGCCCAGGCTTGTGCGACTCTTAGCTCCATGAGCAAAGAAGCACCTTTCTCCATAGTTGCAAGGGCCATTAGCAAAGTTCTCAGAGAGCTTTGTCTTGAAGTTGCTTCAAGGGGCAGAATGCGCAGCCAGGCTTTTCACGGTAGGTCTAGAGGTAGAGGCAACATTCGCAAGAAGCTCACGAACCATGGCACTAGCTTGTTTTATCTTATCAAATGTACCCTCGAGCTCAATTCACTCAACGGATCAATCAAAAAGAAATCATGGGTCAAAACCCATCAATCTCTTGGAAAGGAACTGAAGATCGAAATCCGGAAAGCACGCTTCTTCCAACTTCACAACCCAGAAAACCCAAAGAAAACTCCTCCGCAAAACAAGCAAAACGAAACCCTCAGGGAAAGATTCGGTCAAAACTCAAACTAACGCAGCTCATCAGCTCCCGTCCCACCAAAAACAGCTCGTTCGCACATCAAATCGTGCACAGATCTAATCACCAGCACCGAACACGCACACAACAATTTGAAGAAAGAAGAAAGAAAATGGGTAATCCTTCAACTGCAACGTGAAGAAATCGAAGGAATGGCCCAAAACGCAAAACGATCGAGGACCCGACGGCTCCGTCCAATCAAGCGAGGAATCGACTGCTCCTCGATTGAAAGGCAGAGGGGGAAGCGACGAAGAAACAGAGCGAGAATCACGAAAGGAGAGAGATGCCTACTGTTCTCCCAGACTCGCTATGGCGACGGAGGAGTAGGATGGCGGCAGCGGCAGCGGCGAAATGGAGCGCTCAAAGAAATCTCTCCGCCACACTCTTTCTCGCACTCAGAGAGAATGACACGAGAGAAGCGAGACCGTAGAGGCAAGCTGGTCGGGATCTGATGCCACTCTCCTGACGACGCCATGGCAGGCTGAAACTAGTTGTTGTGCCTAAAGAGATCTGCTGTCTCACTCGATGGACTAGACGCCCGAGCGAAGCTAGGCGTGGTAGGATCTCGCACGAAGAAGCATTCACCGTATTGTTCGTGGAACAACTAACAGAAGGAAGGCTGGCCTGGCGAATTCCGCTCGCCAGGCGCCCGCGGGTCATTCCGAGGCCAAGGAAACTCTCGGCCCGTGACAAGTGGTATTAGAGGAGGAATCCCTCCAGTAAGCGAGTGAGCGAGTCGGAGAATCGGGCTTCTCGCTCTAGTGCGGGTCGAACAGAAAAGTCCTAGTGGGACCGGTCCTAGTTGGCGGAGAGGAATTTGCCAGGGCCAAAGATGCCCAAACGTTGCGGGGCTCTCAGCTCCTAGGATGACAAGGGTACTGGGATCGAATTGGATCGCCGAAGCACTTAAACCAAGCCTTACTCGATCAAACGATCACTCGCTCGCTTACCCGGATCGTAGAGAGAGGAAGTTTCTAGAGAGAGGAACTCTGGAAAGAAGTATTGCTTTGTATTGCGGAAGTAGTGGATGATTGCAAATGAGAGAGGACACCCCTTCTTATAGTCAAGGGCCTCAGCTTACAACTATTGATCATGTCACGGTCCGTGAATCCTCCCGTACTCGTGACACTTGTGAGTGGCGCTTGGGGTTATTGGGTGAAGAGTGAGGAGGCAGAAGGGTAGAACACAACTGGTCCGTGGGAGTAGCGTCAGGACGGTTGGTGCTAGGAGTTCTAGGATAGAAGGATCACATCACTTAGGAGCTCTAAAGACGGGGTAGGCCTCCCGTGCACAAACTGGTCGGGAGCTGATGTCGCTCTCCTAACGAGGCCATGGCAAGCCAAAACCAGTTGTTGTACCTAAAGAGATCTGCTGTCTCACTCGATGGAGTAGACGTCCGAGCGAAGCTGGGCGTGGTAGGATCTCGCACGAAGAAGCATTCACCGTATTGTTCGTGGAACAGCTAAAGAAGGAAGGCTGGCCTGGTGAATTCCGCTCGCCAGGCGCCCGTGGGTTGTTCCGAGGCCAAGGAAACTCTCGTCCCGTGACACAAGCGGCGACGAAAATGGGTTTTCAAAAGAGTCAAAGTTGGAATTTAATAAATTTGTGAAGGCAACAAAGGCAAAATAAAATTTTCCTTTAATGAACCCCAGCATGCCGAAAATGATGGAAAGCCCAAGGCAGCCCCGAACTTGCCTTGGGCTTTCAGCCTTACAAATGCCAGCTTTGCCATTAAGTCCCTTCCAAATTTTTTTCCAAAACATCTTTATTTTGGCCCAAAAGGCTTTTGATGCCCAAAGCCCTTTCAAAAAAGCTTCTCACTAAACTTGAAAATGACTTTAGACTCGGAGCTTTAGATCACCTTTAAGCAAAATAAACAAAACCAAAAAATCAACAATGTGTAATTTTAAAAATAACAGAATCGGGTAAAAGGAAGTAGTAAAATTAAATGATTTACCTCGTTCAGACTCATTTCGATAAGTATTTTAAGTGGGTGTAATTGTCCACCTGTTTTTTGTGCTCAATTTTCATTCGTTGACAAACTGGATATTGATCGAAAATTTCATAGCATTCTTCTTCATGTTGCTGACCCACAAGAAGTTTTCTATTAAGTCCTCATACATTTTGGTGCTTACCGGATGAATTGAGAATCTAATGTCGTGAACTTTTTTGCAATATCTCCATTTTCAATTCTAAATCACTGGGAACCAACAAATTAAAAACCGACTAGAGAAATTTCGGCGAAACAAAGCAATATGAAGCTCTTGTAGCAGTAAATAGAAGCGATGATGGCATTGCAAGTGAAGACAGTGGGGGTGGGTGTTGGAGAGGAGAAGTCGAACTGATGAATGGTGGTGGAGGCGGGATTGAGATCTCTGGCACAAATGAGAGACTGATGTGGTCGTGGAGGTTGAGGTGAGGGGTGGACAAATTAAAAACCGACGGGAGAAATTCCAGTGAAACAAAGCAATATGAAGCTTCCCTCATCTGGTATATAAGAGCTTGGTTCACATGCATACTAAAAAGTTCAACATTGATACCATTCTCTACATTTTATCACGGATTAGGATCCTCTAAATTTAGTTAAAATTACTTCTCATAGCTTGAAACTTTTTTGCTATACCCATTGGATGGTCAAGATTTGTTCTCCATGTTTCTTTGCTTTTTCACTGTTTTTTTCTGCTTCTTTTTTCTTTTACCAAAATTTCTTCACCATTTTCTCTCGCCCCCCCCCCCCCCCCCCCCCGCCTTCTCTTCTAGGGGAATCGATTCCAAGATGGATCGATACCAAACCTTTAACCAGAAAATTGAGAATCAATCTTGTGATCCTCAATTCCAAACAATTGAAATCAAAAACCTAACGAATTGGTTTTGGCACTGTCAATTAGCGCTTGATTCTCAGGTAAGCCAATGTTATATTTCAGGTAAAAAAATATAAAAAAAACCACTCTTGAAATGAAATATAAAAGTTACTCCATTTCATTATCAAAAACATTTGTCTGTCAAATAGTTATGTTATTATTTGTTCATCTTGATGGGCACAAATTCATCCTCCTCCTCCTTTTTTTCATCAAAAAAAAAAAAAGAGGCTTCAAAACTAGTTCACCCTAGGTAGTTCCAGTCCTTCTAGCCTTGGAATTAAGAATCAAACCAAACCCCTAGCCAATTCTAAATTTCTAGAACTGAAACCTAAGTGATTCTCCCTAGAACAGATTTTAAACAAGTCGATCAACCAGTCCAAATCAATTTGGTCCGGTTCCCTAGCTGAATCGGACTGATGCTCATCCCCAAGGATGCTAAAACCACAAAGACACTACTTTCGCTACAGACGCCAGAGGATATCGTCTTCCCATTACTCAATGCCCCATTGTTGTCAACCTGCATCCTGCAAGTCTTTGACCCATCGAGCCCTCAATCCTTGACCCAGAGACCCTACCCTCTCTTTTCTCTATTGCAAATCGAACATGGCTCTATGATGCAGCCCATGCTCAACATCAACTCGTTCAACCAAGAAAAATCAGCACATATTCAAGATCAATGACACTCTCCTTGACAGGTCCCTCATCGATTAGGTCTCATATTTGACTTTGTCATAAAGACTATGTCATTTTCCCACACATTGAAGCATACATCAAGGCACTCTGGAACGAGCAAAGGCATTGGAAATATTGTTTTCATTTTACTTGCTCCTAGTTTCTAAATGTTTCTAATTTTTATATAACTTACAGTTTCTAGACTTGACTTTAGTCTCTTAGGGCACGTTTGGCAACTGGCCAAATAGTGTTTGATTATGTTGTTTTGTTTATGGGAGTAGATTTGGAACAGAAATCCATTTAGTAAATTTTTTGTTCTTAGGAATAAATTTGGACTAAAATCAAGAAGTAAAAAAAGTTGATTCCTTGTTCTCAAGAATAATTCCAAAATCAAGCCAATCGAAATATTTTCTTTTCTTTTTTTCTCTTCTTCTTTCCTTCTTGTTTTTCTTCCTTTTCTCTTCTTCTTGCACCGCCACCACCATCGGCCACCGTCGCCGGTCATTGGTGACCAGTTAGGCGAGCTCGCCCAGCCACCGACGAGCCTCGTCTGGGCCTCCCTCGGCCACCGGCGAGCCTTGGCTGGGTTGGGCGAGGTCAAGCTTTATTGGTGGTTGCTAGCAACAGTATAAGGAAGAAGATAAAAGAAAAGAAAAAAGGGAAAGAACAAAAAAAGAAAAAAAGATATAAAATTATTTAAAAAATTAGAAGAAAATGGTTTGAATTAGAAATTTTGAGGACGGTGCCAAACGCAATTCTATCCTAGGAATAAAAATTTTGGACAGTTACCAAACTCTTTGAAATACTTAGAATTTGTTCTCGGGAACGGAATAAACAATAATAATTTCTTATCATAAATTATTCTCGGAAACAAAATGGTTACCAAACACTCCTGTACTCTTCTTTTGTTTTTCTATAAAAGGTCATTGAGCCTTCCTAAAATGGACACCAAATTTGATTAATGAAATTTGCTTAGTGCAATTCCTTAAACTTTGAAGAGTTCAAACCCCTTGAAACTTAATAGAATTTTCACTTGAAACCTTAAAGAGTCAAAGCTTTTAAAGCCTGCATCTTGAAGCTGCAACCATGATGCCATTTTAACTTACTCAAAGGCCTAGAAGAGTCATCATTGAAGTTCCTATCCTTTTCTTCATCCTATCCAATCATGTTTTGCCCACTTCCTTCCAAAATCAATAAGCCTACAATGCTTATCTAAGATAACTGAAAACATAAAAGTTGTAAATCCAAGAGTCTCTGTTCTTTGGCTTTGAAATCAAGTCATTAAGATTTGAATCATCAAATTAATACCCATTTTTCCAAACTAGTGTAGAGAAATTTCTACTCGATTTTTTGACAAGTTTATGTGTGTAAGTTACTCTCCCAATCTCATCGTTTGAGTAGTCGACCTTAGATTATATCACTCTACATGTTAAATCCAACGTGGTCAAACCCAAGTCCAACTTTGCCGGCAACACAAGCAAACAATGCTATCATTGTGGCCCCTTGGCAAGACCCACGCGAATTCGAGGATAGATTAGAGTTTCAAACACTGTTTCAATGAGTGCATATGAGCAGCGAGCGAGGGGCAACCACTCGAGGATGCGGTGTCAAGGTGGGATGGCTAGGGCACATGAGGCACGTTGAATGGTAGTTGAGGAGGGAGAGAGGGAGAGAGAGAGAGAGAGAGAGAGAGAGAGAGTCCAGGGAACATAGAATTAGGATTCTTTTCCTTGGTGGCGTGTGTTTTTTCATTTTTAAAAATTTCATATCATATAAAGAAAATTCATTCTAAAGGATAACTTTGCCTTCGACATTTTAGGGTGTGTTTGTTTAAAATTAATGAATGAATGAAGAATATTCTTATCGCCCATGAAAATAGTTAATCATAAATTATTATCGATAATGAAAATATTTTCATTGACTAATTTTTCTAAATGATATAACCAACTATTTTTTAAAAAATATTTTTCAAATCTTCCCTAGAGGATGTTTGTCCTTTCACCATACCTACTCTATTTGGAATCGTCTCTCAATGTATGTGTTCCGTTTTTTTCCTCTAGTGCTGAAGTGATAGAGAGAGAGAGGGGTCGTGGCCTTTCCAAGTGAGCCATTTCTCTAGGCCTTAACCCAATGGGTTAGTGGGTCATTCTATGGGTTTATTTGACTCTCAGGCGAGATCTTCCTTACCCATATCAACCCTGGAAAATGGGAAGATGCCACAACGGTACTTCTATAGTCATGGAGCTTTAAGGATTATTCTTGACCACAAATACTATGTAGCTTTTATTTACATATTTTACATCCACCTCCGCAAATAATATAATTCATTGTTTATTTGCTAAAAGTAAAACTACACACATTAGCAAGATTTTGGTTATACAGCCTATGTCGCTAAATATTTATCCATATTTCCATCAGAATATGGAATACTTTCTAAGTTAGTCTTGCAAGTTTCTAAAATTATTGTAGCTATGATTAGTTGAGAATTACGCTAGAAATAATTGTATCAAAATTGCAAAGAAAACCAATTTTTGTATACTAAGTAGTTAAGATTAAATATAATCGCTTGGTTACAAAATCCACCGAATTTCAATTTTCAACTTGTGTGAGACTTTACCCTAAAATCTCCGTATGCTCTTTCTTTGCTATTGTTTGGAAAAACACTGTTATAGTGGAATAACGTTCTCCGGTTAATAAAAATCTGGTGGGGTTTAATTCTAACCTAATTTAAATATATTGAAACTCTAAATAATGAATTTGATCACGTCATGTGTCACAACTATATGAACACTACTTTTATGTGCTCATACATAACTATTAAAAGTGGGACCAACCATCCCAATAGACAATACATTGAACCTTTTTCTTATCAAAGTAAGCTGGAGAGCGTAAGCAAAACCTTAGAGACATCAAAAGCAAAACCCAGAAAAATCATTAGTTGACTTTCCCGCAGTTCTTCCTAATCTGACCGCTTGAGCCGGTGAGCGGGCTGAGGTTACCCATCTTCACCATGGCGTTAGCAAAATCTGTCATGAAAGTAGCTGAATTGCTGCTATAAGCGTTCACTTGAGCGTCCGTGGAACCACCACTAAACAATTGCTGGTCCGAGTGAAGAAGACCTTTTTGGATTTGCAAGTTCTTAAAGTAGGCATTGTCGAAGGACGTCGGGCTCGTGGTGTCTAGAGGAGAGAGACTGTTGTCGCCTCCGGAGCTTGGGCAGTTCGCCTTGAGCGAGGTTGCGAATGTGGCGTTGATGTTGTTCTCGTTGTAAAGACGGGTCCGGAAAGTTGTGCATCGGGCTTGACCTATCGTGTGCGACCCTGTTAACAACAATCGAACAACTTTTTAATATTAATCTTAGTATATCGATCAAGCATTATTGTAAATTCGTTATTAAAAGGTGCCACAAAAAAGGAAAAACAATGACCTGAGAGTGCCACCATTTCTTTGGCGGTGAAACCTTTGTTAGAGAAGGCAGTGATGAGACCACTAAGGCTCAAAGTCGGGGCAGGGATGTTGCTATTAGCAGCACTTTGGCTTGCAGTGGTTGAGTCTCTTCTTCCTAGCGGGACTGTCCAACTTGGGCCACCTAACTGAGAATTAAATAGTTAAACAAATCCACACGTGTTAGTATTGATGCGGCATCAAGATCATAACGAGTGATTTTTTCTCATCACAATTGATCACTAGAATTAAGAAAAAAGTGTGCACTTACAGCGACGACGGAATCTCGGGCAGCCACGGTCAAGAGATCAGCGCAGGACACGATGCCGGGGCATGCACTCTCCAATTGGGCCTTGATTGTGTCAATCACGCTGAATCCCCGTAAGGAATTGGCATTTGGGCCAGCATTCTTCTCTCCAGTGAAGTTCGCAGTGTCGTCCAATAGAACAGATGCGTCGCATCCCTATTTTATATTTTGTGCCAAACATCGTTAATCAGTCAAATCGATTCTATTGAATTCATTAGATTCAACGGTCAAAATATAAACAGAACGAGTGCTATAACTTTTCCTGAACATAAAGTATGAACACTGATTAATTTCCCTTATCATTTTCCCCCTTTTGTCCCCCATTATGAACGCCTACAGACACCAGTTTGGACGAGAATAACACTCTTTCTCGGGCCTTTTGACTTTAATTTGTGTTCTCTCTAGGAACAATGCATCCAATAATTGTCGGACTAGAAACAAAATGATTGCGCTCTGAAGTGTTCTCTAAATCGAGGCTTTTGGTTAGCAACATGGCATGTCCTTTAATATTTAACAGAGGGGAGTCACCGACTTTTTGATTTACTAGAATTAGCCTGAATTTTGTCTTCTCGAATGACCTTGAAGATCTAGACAATTTACAACCCATACAGGAAAAGAGAAAAGCATCTAATTGAGAAAGTTGTAAACATGTCTCATTTTTTAGTAAAAAATGGATCAGGCTTTAAATATCAAGTTTGAAATAGAGACGGCATGTTTGATGGAGAAAGGCCCATTAGGATATGGACAACTCTTGAATTATGCACAAAGAACACGAAGTGGATAACAATGAAGGTACTTCAAATTGTTCAAAAGATCTAATACAATTTTTAGAACACCATTGGATTAACAAATTTCATTAAAAAAAGATATTTTATGGCAAAATATCATTTTTAATGTAAAAAAGTATGGCAACCAAAGTGACGGTGATCAAAATATGACCAAAACCTATTGAAAACAACTGATTGACTTGCCAAACATGATAAACGCGTAAAGTCAACCACCGTCATAAAAGCATGGCTGTCGCTCTCTCTTTTTTCCATCTCCAACGTTTAGGACTTTTGCGTGATCTAATTCATCGAATTTAAAATCATGTAGCTAATCATACTCAAACACGTCTTATCCACAACATACTCGGCATAAAATACGCTCGCCTGCATGGCTTTTGTAATAAAGTTAGAGAATACAAATGAAAAAAAAAAATTTAGAGCACGCACAACAATATTCTTGTCCATCTTGATTCGAGGATTCTAATTACCAAATCTCTCCCCAACCACCAAAATATCTAGTAGATAAGACCACTTATGGAATGAGATTTTTACACTAGCGGTGTATAGTACTCATGAAATTTTTTTCTTTGAATCACCAAAAAGAAGTGTTTTTATTCTAAGGGCCATGCTTTTTATTGCTGTTTGAATGAAAACATAGCTCTAATTTTAAAACGACTTCAATAAACACAGCCTATTATTATAATAATAATAAACTCACAAAAATGCATGGCACAAAAAGGGTCGGTCAGACTCGATTAATTCAATATGTGTACTTCCTACCTATTGTTTGGTTAGTGAAAAAGAGAGTAACTTGCGTAGAAGCGAAAGCTAATCATTCTTTTTGACCATGAGGTAGGTTGGAACGTTTCACATGCACAAAAGCACAAAGATGCATCATGCATGCACGCTTGCATGCAGCTTGAATGACAGAAGAGAAACAAAGGTAGCAATCAATCGGAAAGAGAGGAGAGACTCCGGGTAGAGGGACTTGCATTAACGAAGCAATCGTGGAAGTGAAGGCGGAGCAGCGATGCGCCCATGCGGGCCTCACTTTTGACCGCAGAGCTCACGCCGGATTTAATGGTGGAGAGGGCGCTGGGACAGGAGGTGGAGTAGAAAGTACTGGACAGCTGAGCTGAGGCTGTTTCCAGAAGAAAACACAGCAACAATAAGAAGGCGGGTCTGACAGAAGAGCTCTCACGAGCCATCGCTTGGAGTTAAAGTTTCAGCGAAGAAGAAGTTGATAAGCAAAGGAGGAGGAAGGGAAGCACAAGCTTGATGGCTGTGCGCGTAGTGTGTTTTTGTGTGATGCACCTGAATGAACTCAGGGGTATTTATACAAGAGTTTTTGCATTGTTATGCTCTTTCTTTCTTCTCAAGTCAACGGCATTGGATGCCTGCATCTCTAATATAAGAAATTTGAATTTTGAAAAAACAAGTTCAACACCGAAGTGTATGAATATATATATGTAGCCAGATCATGTGTAGTCTAGACTTCTTAGCTTTTTATTTGAAAAGTAACATTAATCTCACCGTATAGAAATTTTGTGGCCCTATATATATTTATAGGTCTGTATCATGCTGTCAATTCTAAGCAAATATAACACAAACTATCCTCATATCAGATTCTAGAAGTAATCTCCTTATGAGATATCAAACCGAGAATCTTCTCACTTTCAACTTTTCAACTTTTAAGAAGTTTCATACGAATTAAAGAAGATGGCTTAATTTGAAAAGTCTGATAAATAAGTTTATTTGCATGTGTTCCCTATTTTAATGGACCAATATTTAGGAGTCACGATATATGTTGATTTTCTCACTCACTCTCTATGTTTATTTTCTAGTGTCCAAATTTTCATTTCTGGTCCTGACCTCGCATATATTTTTTTCATCGAGTCGTTAAACTGTCAATTTGTTTAATAAAGTCTTGCAGCTTACATAACTTTTCTAATCAATCCCATCCACCTCGACAGCCAGCAAGAGTCAGATGTAGAAAGCTTTGGGCCGTGTTCATGTTAAAAAAATTTCATTACTCAAGTCCCGGTCGTGCGGTACTTAATTATGAAGTTTCTAGTATCACTCATTAAGTCCATGATCAAAAAAGTTCTCCATGTTAGACTCTGATCGACTGCGACGGGGGTGTCAATTCCAATTAATCGCATTTGTAGCATGAGGGAACGCAAGTTCAAGGACTCGCTTAAACATATCAAAAGTTCAAGGATTTAATTAAAAGAAATGCACAAGTTCAAGGACCTGAAGTGAAATTTTAACTCAACAGAACATGTTCCTTTTTCCCAATCAACATATTTAGTAAAACTTTTTATCAAAATAAAGCCCGCGTATGTCACTATAAACAGCAAAAAATAAAGAAAACAAGCAGTCAAAGTTGGATTTCGTCTGGAGAGTTATTGACTATTAGGGAAAATTGTCACGTCCAAGCGAAGGTTCGCCAAATCCAATTGATGAAACATTGACCTTCACTAACAAAGACAAGCGGATCACGCCATCTAACTATTGTACGTCCTCGCCGCCCGCCCCCACCACCCCCCACCCCCCCCGACAAAAAAAAAAAAAAAAAAAAAAAAAAGAGTCTGTAAGGCTTAATCAATTGCATGCATGGTATGAAATTTGGAACTTGCTGCATGACGACCATTCCTCTTTGTTCAACTAGTAAACAAAAATATGGTTTCCATGATATATAAAAATGAAATTCTGTAGATAATGGACTACAATGTCCCAACAATAGCATCTTGTTCTAGTTGAGATAATTAAAAAAAAAATTGAAAAGTTGAATTAGAAGTAGTGTGATAAACTCTACTAGGGTACTTAAGTGTGACCCAATGTATCTTTCTACGGTCCACATCCTACTGTAGGTAGGTCGTAATATCTTGTTTCTCACAGCAAGTCTTGTTGAATTCCTCTGCAGTCCCATATTATTATTATTATTATTATTATTATTGGTAAAAATAAGCAAGCGCATCTTCAATAGATAAACTCTACACCCATGAAATGCCCCACTAACCTCATGGACTACATATAACGAGAGCTGAAGTTCTAGTCAGCTGCTCAAACATGGAGCTGATTACTCTTAGTGGCATGGAGATCCAAACTCATCCCACGATAAGCATCGATAAAACTTCTCGATCAATGAGTCAATCCTATGGGCTTATCCGTGATATTCCTATGTGTGCCTCATTTTTCAAGCATGCATGTGTGAATGAAAGCCTCATTAGGAATCTAATCTAGGTCAACATTTCGAGTGATTGCTAATCATGCAGATTCTCCTCTATAGTCTTTTGGATTAGCTTAGAAGCAAGTTTACTAATTCGCTAGAACAAGGGATTTTCGCAGCAATATTAAATGAGGCCATGTGGGAGTTTTTCTCCACTCATTCAATTTTTAGGATAAGGAATGCTTGATGACACTTCTGCTGTTCATTGCATGCAGCTGTTTCGCACGATGTCGACTCTCTCAGTTGGAAAGGAATAATCACATAAAACATTATGGAGCTTTTTCTAATCAAATACCAATATCCCAAACTATTTTTGGTCCCACCAATACCTCAAACTTGCGCCAATTACTAGAAAAAACCATCTGTTTGTCGGCTGTTAAAATCCCACACGGCAACATGCGAGGCTGTTAGAAATCTAAAGTGGTAAAGCATGTTCATTACCATCCATGTCAGTTTCATTTGCCTTGTGTTCTCCACAAACACTGCCATTTCGGATTTTTAACGACCATTATAGACAGAAGCCTTGCGGAAGATAATTTTAGATCCTTGATATAAGCTTGGAGGTATTGCAAAAGAGAAAAAAAAAAAAAAAGTTTCTCGCTCGTTCATAATTTTGAAAAAGACAATAAAAGTTTCGAGAGATTATGATCAGATATGGCCTCGGCCGGTGGGAAAATGATTTGGAAGTGTTGGAGGATGAAATGACTTCTCCACGCGACCCACGTTCCGCCCCAATTGCTCAAGTGCTTTCATTCGGATTTTGTTGTGAAGAAGCAATACTGTTCATGCATCCGATTCACATCAGATCTATGCATGCGAGTCGTGATATGGAATCCGACAGCTCATGCGCGTTGGGCTCACATTAGCTGACAGCAACCTAAATGATTAGAAAAGGACGGTTGATATATCTTAACCGTATTAGGCTCCGTTTGTTTAGAGTAAGATGGATAATTTAAAAAATATTTTTCTAAAAAAGGACTGCTTGTGTCACTTGAAAAAAAAGCCAAGGAACAACGTTTTCCCCATCAACAACAATTTATGTTTAAACATTTTCATAGAGAAATAAGATATTTTTTGTTTATTTATTTTCGTAAGCGATGTAAGTGATTATTTTTTTGGAAGTCATTTATTTTCCATGAAACAAACGAAGTTTTAATCGAAATAGTTTTCTTTAAAGTTTCTAAGTATAGCTTAAATTATGCAATATCCACTTGATGGGAAAAAAGTGCCAAAAAGTCTTAAACCTATTACATTTGTACCAATTTAATTATAAACTTTTTAATTAGACCAATTTAATCTCAAAATTTTTCACATTATTAACAATTTAATCTATTCGGCCACTTTAAGCTAGAAATTGCTAACACGGATGCCAGTCATCCCATATAAGATGGCTAATGTTAACATTGACATTTTAAAAATATTTTTTAATAACTTTTCGATTTTTTACTATTTAGAAGAAATTCCTTTTTCCTTTTTTTCTTTTTTTTTTTCTCTTTTTTTTCCCCATTTTTTTTTCTTTGGACTATGGCCAATACCGACAATAGGCAAGGGCATCGCAACCCTTGTTGGCCATATGTGAGGGTTGCCCTCGTAGTCTAAGCGAAGGCACAACCCTTGCAACCTGGGCAAGGGCTGCCCTCATTGAATCTAGCAAGGGCTTGACTTTTGCCGCATAGCCGAGGGCCACCCTCTCTAGAAGCCGTGAGAGTGGCCCTCGCTAAACTCAGTGAATTGCCCAGGCTACATGGGTTGTGTCCTCACTAGATCTAGCAAGGGCAGTCCTTGCCTCTCGCCGATGAGGGTCATACACCTTTGTCTGTGGCCGATCACTAGTCACGGTCTAAAGGAAAAGAAAAGGAAAAAAAAAAGGAAAAAGGAAAAAATGAAAAAATATATATAGTAAAAAATTGAAAAATTATTTTAAAATGTCAACATCATCATTGGTTATCTAAGGTGCCATGACCAGCATCTATGTCAATGGACTAAATTGGTACCAATGTAAAAAATTTTAGGACTAAACTGATTTAATTAAAATGTTTATAAATAAATTGATACCAATGTATAGGTTTAGGACCTTTTTGGTACTTTTCTCTCATTGTTAGCTAATTATTGAGATTACAACGTCACGTTTGATGTATTTGTAGAAACTTGTAGTCTTTTAGTTACAAACCCAATGTGAAGCACTAGATCCTTACTTCATATGTGCGCCTGAATAGCGATGAACTTTGATAAATCTTTGTAGCGATGGACAGTCTAAAACTGTTCAAAAATTTTACAGAGAGAACCAAATTGTTGAGCAATGTAATTGCCGAAGGAAGTTCAACTTAAATTTCAAGAAGTGAAATTCATTGGATTTTCACCTCTTGTCAATTTAGACACCAACAAGGAAAAATCCTAGCTGTCTTCACTCCTCACGCCTCCACTATCTCTCGTCAGCGTCTTCTCCCTCGGATCTAGCTTGCATCATCTCTCTCTCTCTCTCTCTCTCTCTCTCACCTAATTACCCACCCATCTCCACCTTGAGTCAAACGAATTCAGTGGAATTTCCACTTCAAGTGAAACCAATAACATTCCTACTAATTGTTATACTAAAGCGATGCCTTTCATTAGTATTTCTACGCTCATCTTAAATGTAATTGTAAATTTATCTATCACCAGAATTGTCATTACCACTTAATTACAATAAAATTACCAATTTAAGTTTTGGCGACAGTTTTATTTTATATCTTATCACTAGAATGCCTCTTCTTTCGATCTAGTTCCTCCACTACCATGAACCCAAGTTAGATTTAGGAATGACACACTTTTTTGGTTATTGTGAAAACCCAGTCTAGGGGACTTTGAGGCCTCAAATTGAATCCAATTTGAGTCCCACCACCTTGGGTAGACCTAGAATCAATGTTATGAGGGAGGCCATTGTTAAGCGTGAGATAAGGGACTAATGAGGGAGAAGATAGACAAGTGGGCAATGAAGGCCGTTGAGCGCAAAGCGACCGTGACTTCGTTGGATCATCAATGGCAGCCACAAGCGATTGGACAACGGAGGGGTGGGGGGGAGAGAAAGAGGAAATTAAAAAAAAAAAAATTCTAAAATGAGTATTAGGAGGACAAGTGAAGTGAATCTGACGATTCTTCTAATGAAGATAGTAGATAAGATTTATACATGAATATACCCCCTCGCGTGCTACAAGATTGCACAGAACAATGCTGAAATTGAATGTCCTGAACTTCTAGCGGTAACTTATGAAGCACCGATACTCTCCAAGAGCCTTCGTGTCATGTCAGACACTTCGACACGTGTCCAATACTCTCTGATACTCTTGGACACTCTTTGATACTCTTGGACACTCTTCGACACTCGGTTAATGCGTGTCTGAAAATTTGACACCTAGTTAACTTTTCCGACACTCTCCGACATTCGAATCAGAATTCCAACATACGAGTTTCGACACATGATTTCGATATCGATGTCAATTTTAAAAATTTTCAATAAATGGGATGTCAAAATGTATATATGTGAAAAAATAAAACACAATAATAAAAATAATAAATGGAGAAATAAGAAAAATCTAGTCTTTTTTTCTCTTTTAACTCCTACTTTCCGTGATACACAATTCACCCATTAAGTTTTTTTTCCTCTTCCAACATATCTAACATGTGAGTCCGAAATGTCAATTGCTTGTTTTTTCTCCAGGTTTTATGAATTATTGGAATAGAGTTGAATTTGTTAAATTGAAACAATGAATGATATTAATAAATGATGGGTTCATGTTTTTAGTATAAATTCAGTCTACACTTTTTTAATTATTTATTTATTTGTGAATTTGAATAAAATTAATTTGATTGAAAAAATCATAAAATGATAATTTATTATATATATAAATATATATTTATTATACAAAGTGTCCCAACGTGTTGGAATTCTCTGTTTTTTTAGAAACAACGTGTCGTCGTGTCGTGTCGTGTCGTGTCGCGTGTCGCGTGTCGCGTGTCGCGTGTCAGTGTCGATACTACTTAGGCGGTAACAAGGTAAATTTGTTAGAACTTGAGGTCGAAGCATATTGCCACAAATAACCCTTCTACCCAACCGGTGGAAGTGTTTTTCAGCTGCAATCTGATATTTTCAGCGTCGCAAATTCAACGGCCGGTTCCATGCTTTGATGTCAACTTATGAGACAAACACCAGGGACAAAATTTGGACAAGAACAACGGAATGATCTTACAATCAAAATAATTCATCTCGAAAGAAACCAAAGTTTAAGGCGCAGAGGCCCGATTATCATATGTATTCCGAAAGATGAGTTCACCCAGCACATGCAAAACAAGACAAAGCGAATAAGACGCAATGCGATCATGCATTTGTCAACCGGGGTTAGGCAAGGTTGGTTCACAAAATAGGGTCACCGAAAGTTCAAAATCTGGATTAGACAAAATAGTAGTCTCCGACCACGAGTTGACCAAACTGGGGTGGGACTTCACTTTAGCAAAAAGGGTCATATGCATAAACACGCATGATTCGAGCATACCAAAATAGTACTTCCAGAAGGAGTCCTCAACCTAAACTCAGCATAATTGAGTCTTACTATATTTTTTTCATGCAATCCTATCTTAAAACTTTCGATTAATGTATGCTTAGACAAGTCTTTTGATTAACTGCATTGGTTAGCTATGCCAAATTATAAGCTTTGAGGACTCAATTACATTTCAGCATAAGTTTCAAGAGCCATGTTATGATTATCCTCGTGTTTGTCAATGATTGACACGTAAATTGAACTTAATTTCACTCTCCAAACCGCAATTGACGCATGAGAATTATACTATTATAATCTTTTGCCAGATGGTTATTAAGACTTTATGCGTATTCAATGTCCCACATGCACTAAGCATCTGACAATTCAAAGATAAAACATATAATCAAAGATGGACCCGTCACAATCTAGATTATTATTATCATTATCATCAAGCATGTTGGGTCTCGCTTTCTTGATCGAGAGTAGTAGGTGAAGACTCACTATTCACGCGCATCGCCGTCGACCCCACAAGGAAGTCAAATAACAAATAGAGAGATCAAATCGGCGATGGCAACGTCAAACTCGTCCAATCACATGTTTGGCGGTGCTCGCTAGAGGACTCCGATTTCTCTCTTCTCACCTCTAGGAAAGAAGGGAATCTATAAGATGCTCGTGATTTTTTAGGCGTCGTAATTTGACAATTCTGGTGGGAAAGTGTAGTGGCGGCAGATGGAAACACAAATCCCGAAAGCACCATGCATGGAAAGGGACTGGGAAAATTTTATTTCCACGACCCCACGCGCTTGCATGACCCACGATTCTTTAGGGTTCGTCGCCTTCTCTGTGATCCCCTCCCTCCCTCTCTCTCTCTCTCTCTCTCTCTCTCGTGGGTTCCAATCATGGAATGGAGGTCGTCGGTCAACGCTCGAGCTCATTGGTGACGTGGGTATTTTGGCACTTTGCCAAGTGAAAAGCACTCCACGCATTAATTTTTAACGCATTGCAGCTAATTCATTCAAAGTTCTTATTCTTTTGGCTGATCCAGCGTGGTGCCTACCATTCGCAATGGAAAAGTATGCCAGTTCTAGAAAACATGTGCTGGCTTTCTTTTGATCGCTGCGCACGATGGAGGACTTTGGCTATATGTTTTGGGAAAGTGGGCTGATTGGAAGTCGTATCATGCAATCGATTGGATCACCGTAAAAGAGGAAAGTAGGCATCTCAAACCACCGCAGTACCAATGTGGAGATCCGCTCTTAGATCATGAATGACTTAGCCAAGAAATGTTCAGGAAAAGATTCGATCAGATTCATGAAAATGCTCAGGTTGTGCTGATTAGTGTTTACAAACATGTCTGTTTAGCAATGTCTTTTTATCTAACTTACTATTTTGAGCCCAATTCACACATATCGAATGCTCTTAGCAGTAATTTAAAATCAAAACGTAAATATAGTTGGTTTCTGAAAGAGAATCCCTAAATAACTCAATGACATCATTTCACATTGAGCAAATCAAAAAAGAAAACCTTGTATCTAACACTAAACTTGGAAGCTAGTTGTAGTTGCTTTAAACGAAATTGTGGCTGGAGGACGATGCTTGCTATTGAGGTATCGTCGGAGTCATAGAGGACAAGAAGATTGGAGAGAACGAGAGCAACGGTCGTGAACCTTAGAAAATCCAAAGAGAGCTCTTCTCTTCATGATTGAGAAAAGAGAGCTTGTCAACAAAGTCCATTTTATTTCTAAAAATATTAATTAGGCATCTTTTATTCTTGCCAGTGAATGGGAAGATTGTATGGTACCATTGACCATATCGGTACGTGGTCGTTTTGTTTGATGAGACGTGAACTGAAGAAGCATGGTATGACATTCTTGATCAAATGGTTGATAAAAAGTTGACTGAATGGTTAAATTTAGGAACGATATAAGCTCCCCCTGTTACTAATGAGTTTTGGGCTCAAAGCCCAATGAAAGAACTAGCTAGATAGCTACCCGATCGAGCAAATTTGCTATTTGAACTTGCATTCAGAGCACCCTTGCCAGTTTGACACCAGTTCTCTTACACAACTACACAAGTGACCCCTTCAATTTGACTTTGTTTGTCCCTTGCCCATAAATTTGTACTTTCAGCCTTTTTCTTTGATTTGAGTTCAACCACCTGTTAATTTTGAATATAATTTCACAAGTGTATTGGCTATATTAGGACAGGCCATCGAGCCGTGTCGATGGTAGTGCCTGGACTGACATAGCCCGGGGACATTATTATGCCAAGCCTAGGCAAGACTCCACACAAATTTCCATTCAGGGCAGGGCAAGGTTGGCTTGGGCCCTTTTTCGTTATAAACTGAATTTTTTTTTTGTAAAGAAAAATTCCAAAAAAAAAAAAGAGTTGAAAATACGATATTCAATAAAAATTGCAAGAAATGGAAATGTAATAAAATTTGAGGTAAATTATACAGTATATATTACATTCAAAGCACAACGTACTAGTATACTAATAATATTAAGATTTTGATTTGACAGTCATTAAGAATAATTAAAGAATTAATAAAGAAATATTAAGGGAAATTTTTTTTCAATTAAACATGAATAAAGGACAAGTACATCCTCCCTCTAGTGACAAGCATGTGACGGTAGGATCAGTTTTGACCGTCAACAACGTACAAGTATCGTAATAATGATTACCCACAAATTACACTTAAGAGAATGTCTCTTCAGCGTTGCATCTCTCATCAATATTCAGATGAGAAAGTGTGGTCATTGTCCTCTTCTTCACGTTAGGAATGTTTGGTTGGCTTCAATTCTTGTAATAGCCAATTACGTCGGTGGACATTCCATTTATTTCATTGTTCGCAGTCAATGCTATACCTATTGCTTCCATAATTGGTTGGTTAGTACTCAATTTGGACTGCGAGGTACCACAGATGCTGGTGATGAAGACAGAGAATAGCAACCATTTTTATTGTCTGCTCTGTGTTGTCCTCATTTTTTTTTTTTTTAATGACCTACTTTCACTATAAATCATTTAATAAATTAAAAAAATTACGCCACATATAATCTGTCAATAGTTAAATTAAAAACACTTAATATCAGTTATGAATTGTCCAAGGTTAGTTATGGCTCGGATTGCTGCAGTTCATATCGCACATAGTGTCCTCGGTCCTCCTCTTTCCACATGTTTGTACCTTCATTTTCAAAACATATATCAATGTATGCACACATTTTTAGATACGTTAGGAGTAAGCGGTCCTAAGTTCCATCCAAGTTACACCTAAAACGTGGAACCTATCCATTAGAATAAATTCTCTAATTTTTAGAACTCGAAACCTATATTGCATACCTAGGAACCTAGAACCTACCTTGTCATGGGTTTCAAAATCTACCTATGTTCCACTTGTAATATTAATTGAACGACTGTAATGAGTCATTACTTCTAATTACTATCATTTGCTACAATTCATCATGACTCATATTTAGACATATGAAGATTATGAAATATTAACAAAGTAATAGTCTTAGTCATGTATATCGCCATAAATGGAAGCTTATACTAATAGTTACAAGTTACACAACACTCATTGAACGACATAAAATGCTATAGAATCGCGTGAAAACATAAAATAAGAAAAATATAAAACTTGTTTTAGATTCCAAATTTCAAATTCCAGTCGAAACAGATTTCCTAATTTTTGAAAATTGAAACCTACCATGCATATCTTAATCCAGATCTTAGGTTTTTGATTATATTGTGCTTTGGTGATATGTATTTCCCTCAAATAATTTATACATGACCAATCTAATAAACTCAAGAAAATGGTAAAATATGGTAACTTTTTACTATGAGGGCCAGCGCTGGTCAAGTCCTACCAGGGTTTTGCACATTGCACTACTTTCGGCTAGTGAGGGCCATCTCCCTTGGGCGTTACACACAAGGCCTCAAGCGCGGCCCAAGACTCCTAATCAGCTGTTCAGCAGTTCTTCCGCCATATATGAAGGCCTAAATGGCCTTATGCAGCATTTCATAAGCCTCGTGTCAGACTTCACTTCTGCATAGAGAATTCGACTTTAAACCAAAAAAGAATACACACACGCATGCGTGCGCGCGCACACACACATATACATATTGTATTTTCTCTCACTCCTATCTTGTATTTTCTCTCTCTTGCTTTAACACTAACACCTTTTACTATCTTTTATGGAGATGGCCCATGGCAAATGGGCGCTCATCCCTTAGAGCAATTGCACGGATGGCCTTTAGAGCTCTCTCTCTCTCTCTCTCTCTCTCTCTCTCTCTCTCTCTCTCTCTCTCTAAATGAAAATTATCTCTCACTTGAAGTTCTTTCGATTTTTCAATTTTAATTTGTAGGTACCAAGACTCTCCTGGTCTAGTCTCTAAAATTGGATAATTTACATGTATAAGTTCTAACAATGTCGAAACAAATTTTCAAATCATAAAACCTACAATAATTCTGCTAAAGTAGGTAGCAAAATTTTCATTGAAAATAAGTCGCTATTCTACCCAATCAAATTAGAAAAAATAGCCACATTTTGTTAGAAAAATAATTCATCATGCTACTTAAATTTAAGCTCAGAACTTTAGTCCATTAGGCTTGAAATTTTCGGCCTTTCACCCATCCTTACATTGGCCAAATTTTGCTTGTAGCCATGCCAAGTCCACGTGATTGATTCAAGTTAATTCACCATCGGCAGTCCAATGCAAAAACGCAAGCAATGAACTTATTATCCTAAAACTATATACAGTTATAACTTTTTATTTATGGGCCAAAGATTAGTACTTGATTTTCTATTCAATGAATTATTAAATGGGACTAGCCCAATCCACATGACTAATTCAAGCCCATTCACCATCGCTGATCCAATGCAAATGCAATTAATGAACTAAAGTATATAATAAATGCTCTTAAAACTATATGCAATTATAATATTTTTGTTTAGGAACTAAAGATTAGTTCCTAATTTTCCATGCAATAAATTATTAAATGGGATGCCAAAATTGAAGTGTCAACATTGATGGAGATGTATGACTTATACTAAAAAATCTTACTCTTGTAATACACTTAACCTATTAAACATAATTTTCCTTAATTTCTTGCCGAAGTCTTTTCCCACACGCACATACACATTAGAATTTATACTTCAGTAATCCAACCCCTAAAAGCTGTGTTTGGGAAGATTGGATAAAATTTATCCCATCCTATGTCAAATGCCTGCTCAAAATAAGATAAAATTGGATATAAGATTTCATGGGGGAGGTGTAAAAAAAGTTGATAGGATTTCTAATATTCATAATAAGAAAGTTATTATTTTTTAATTTAATATTATTTTATTTATATAGTTGACTTTAATTCTATCTTATAATATAAATTCAATATATTTATATATTTATATTTATTAAATATTTTAGGTATATTAGTACAATTTACTATTTAATAAAATTTTATTAGAGAAGGGGGCAAAAGAAATAAAAAATTAAAAAATTAAAAAAGAGAGGAAAAATAAAATAGACAAAGCAAATAAAAATAAAGTAGGCAAGAGTATCGAGAGAAATTTTTATCAACTTCGTTTATAGAATTTTAAGTTCAGTTATATTAATATGTTGTTTATACAAAAAATTGTGCATGATATGATGTGATATATTCGATTTTATTAATGCAACTCATCAAACAGTTGATATGATTTAGCAAAATCTCTGAATTTCATATCATATCCTATCAAGTCATATATTGTAATTAGAAATTTTGATAACCAAACGGAGCATAAGTGAAAATATTAATGGGTTAGTAGGTAGTTCCATGGGTTTATCTCAACCTTAGGCCCGATCATCATTATCCGTATCCACCCGAGAAATGGATGATGCCACAATGGCATTTCTATAGTCATGCAACTTTAAGGATATTCTCAACTACAAAGACTATGTAGCTTTTTTCACATATTTTACATCGACCTCCATAGATCACATGATTATTTGATTATTTGCTAAAAGTAAAACTACACACATCAGCAAGTCAAATAAGTAAGTTATGGGGTATAAAGCCTATGTCGCATATATTTATCCATATTTTATCTTAATATGGTCTACTTCCTAAATTAGTCTTGTGAGTTTCGAGAATTATTGTAGCTAAAATTTGAAGACAATTACGCTGGAAATAATTGTATCAAAATTGTTAATTAAGATTAAATTTAATTTCTTGGTTGCAAAATCCACTGAATTTCATTTTTCAATGACTCTATGAGATTTTACCCCAAAATCTCCATATGTTCCTTCTTTGTTGTTGTTTGGAGAAACAATAAATTAGAGTGGAATAATGTCACAAGTCTAGGAAAATTATTCAAAAAATCCTAAATCTATTGTAAGGTGACCAATTCAATCTTAAACTTTTGAATTGTGCCAATTTATTTATAAAATTTTTGAGGATTTGCGAATTTAGTCCTAAATTTTTTAACAAATTACAAATATACTCCTTCCGGTTAATTTTGGCCAAAAATCGTTGACGTTACAATCCAATCAACGCTAGCTATCTTACGTGGCACCATCAACACTGATGTGAATAATTTTTAAATTTTTTATTAATTTTCTTTTTTCTTTTCTTTTTTTCTTTTTTGGTTCAAAAAGCTAGTAGGACCGGTTGTCAACCTCTACTAGCCACTTGGCGATGGCTGTCGGCCCCTATACAAGTGCTACGAAGCCCTCGTTGACCATACCAAGAGCGAACAAGTCCTCACCAAATCTAGTGAGGGCATTGAGGCCCTCACCCAGGCGCTTGCTAGCCACAATGAGGGTGAGCGAGGGTCAGCCCTCACCATGGTGCGATGCCTTTGCTGGCCCCAATAAGGGTTGCTAGCCTCGCCCACAATCGGCAAAGATTTTTTTGTGACCCTCATCAAGTAGTCAGTGACCTCGATTAGTGGCCGGTGACCCCGTCGGCCCTTTATACCAAAACATAAATGAAAATAAAGAAGAAAAAAGAATAAATAATTAATAAAAATTTTGAAAAAATTAAAAAAATTGTCGACATAATTGCTAACCATGCCACGTAGAACAACTAGCATTGATCCGATCATCATGTTAGCGAGTTCTGACCAAAATTATTCAAAAGGACTATATTGATATTCCATTAAATAGTGTAGGACTAAATTGGCAAATTCTTAGAATGTTTAGTACTAAATTAATACAATTAAAAAGTCTAGGCTTGAATTGATTTTAGGACTTTTTGGATAATTTTCCCTTGAAATTTAGGTAGGGCATTGGCATAACGATGCCCACGGCAAAAAAAACACTGGGAGGATAAGGAATTGTCAAATTTTACTTCCAAAGCTCCTTTGGCGTGCAATTTGTTCACAATATTTGTGGATTTCAAAGATAAAAATGCTAAATGTGTCGACAATTTTTACTATAATAATTTGCTTCACGTGAATCCCTAGTTGTAAAATGCTTGATAGGTTTAATTCTAATACAATTTAAATAAATTTCACAGCAAATAATGAATTTGCAATATCAATTATCCAAGACAGACAATAAGGTTGTTGGCATCTAAATTTCAATTAAATAGTTAGATTTAGACTTCATAGAAAACTAGGGACCAATTTGGCCCTAACAAAAATATTTTTTGCATCATCTAGGTATTAGTATTATTTATATCAACAAAGTTTTATTTAATTTCCCTTATTTTACCTTATTTTTGGGTAAATATTTTTTTGAAAAAAAGGGCCCGCGAGGGCTCGAGGGTTGGGCTTCTGCCGCAGCCCCTTTTCCCTCTTTTCCCTCACGTGGGCTGGGCCCAATCCGTTTTCCTTCTTTTCTTCGGCCCGGCCCCACCTTATCCTCCTCCTCCTTTTTCCTTCCTTCCTCTCTCCTCTGCAACTCATGCACGCGCAAAGGACAGGAATAGCGCGGAAGCCGGCACGAAATCTGAATGATAGAACCCGTTTGTATTAACACTACATAAATAGGACTGAGTCAAACACTTTTAGGAACCGACACACTTGGAGGAGTGCTTTTTTAAAAAAGGATTCTAATATCTAAATGACTCTATTTGCCAGGAATTATAGAAGACTCAAAAGATAATCATGTTCTTAAGTTGAAAATTATCTTAGAATTGTTGTGAGAGACTTTGGAAGATCCGTCATTAACACGTCCCTTTTCACGTCTATCCATTAATTCGTTCATAAATGTGTCATAAAACTACTATAAAACTACTGCATGGAAGCTGAAGAAATGCGTCTATTAATGCATTAATCAATTCGTCCATAATTGTTCCAAGACAACCCCAAACTTATGCATGAAGGCCAAAATAACTTATCCATTAAATCGTCCATTAATGCCAAAGGTTGAAGAAGAATCGCATGAACTTATGCCGAGCCATTAATACTATTAATTCTTCGACAATCCCCACGCATAGCCTCGGTGGGTTCCGGCTCGCTAGTTTTCATTTTTGTTCGATTTGGGATTGATTTCCCGAGGATCCACCTAGGAGGCGCGCAAGGCCAATGGACGCAGCCCGATCTTCGAGCTCGTCCATCGTCCAGCATCACGAGTCAGGTAGGGAGTACCCACGTGACCGCCCCTGTTTTGCTTTCCTTTTGCGCCCTGTTTAGGGATCGCTCGACCAGGCCACCGTTGCGTGGTTCATGTGAGTTTTCAGCCTCATTTGTGTGTGCGCTGCAGTCTGGGGCCTAATGTGTCGATTGCTTTGAATCTCGGCTTGGATTTGGCTTGGTTGTTGGCGTTTCTCACCCCTCAGATGATGCACACCACATGTTCGATGAAATGCTCGAACCAGATCTCATTTAAGTCTCCTATGATTTTGGTCGGTCTGGGCGTCTTTTGGTCCTTAGACACGGCCGATACGTTTTTCTTCTCGATTCATTACTTGATGTGTCGTTGCCTCGTGCAGAGTGTTTTCTATCCGGCCGTGGAGTGTCATGTGCCTAGCTGGAGTCTTGATGTTCTTGAATCGGCAGGCAAACCTTCGGGTGTTCTTGGCATGCTCGAAAGGAAACCACATGAGGGCGAAAGAAAAAGGAACAAAAAGGGTAATAAAAAGAAGGGATAGGTTCAGTAGAAGTCCTAAAACTTGTCAAGAAAGTGCAAAGTCTTTAAACTTACAAAAAGTGCAATCAAGTCCTAAAACTTTTCAGTTAGTTCAATTGAGTCATAAAGTTAACACCGTCAAGAAAGTTAACGGAAATTGCTGAAGTGGCGCTGACGTCACATTTTAAATGAATTATATATTTTTTATATGGCTTTTTAAAATTATTTTTTATTCAAAATCTTTAAAAATTAGATTAAAAACTAAAAAGGAAAAGCTAAATTTATTTAAAAAGACAAAATTGTTCCAAAAAAAAAAAAAAGGCTGGAGCTTCCATCGCCGGAGGGGCCGGCGATGATCGCCAGCCTTGGGTGGGGTGGCCGGCCCTCGCTCTGGCGAGGCCTCGCCGACCCTCGCCTAGGGTCGACGATGCTCGCCCAGATCTAGGTGCCGAGCCACCGAACCTCATGGTCCTCCTCCTCCTCGGCCTCGCCATTCTTGTCGGCGTCGTCGTCGGCGGCAAGGGCAGCGTCGTCCTCGTCGGTAGAGCTGGCGGAGCGGGCAACGGCCTCAAGCTCCTCCTCGTCCTCCTCGTTGACTGGCTCGTCGAGCTGCGGCTGCTCCTCCCTCTCGGACCTGTCTGACAGGGCCTCCCGACGCTTGCTTGCCTAGATCTGGGCGAGCAACGCCGACCCCAGGTGAGGGCCGGCGAGGACTCGCCCAAGGCGGGATGGTCGCCGGCCCCCCGCGAGGGCCGGCCACCCCGCCCAAGGCCAGCAACCGTCGACGGCCCCTCCGGCAGAACGGAAGCTCCAGCCTTTTTTCTTTTTTTTTTTTTTCTGAAAAGTTTTGTTTTTTTAAATAAATTTAGCTTTTCCTTTTTAGTTTTTAATTTAATTGTTTTAAAGATTTTGAATAAAAATAATTTTAAAAAGCCATATAAAAAATAAAAAATTCATTTAAAATGTGACGTCGCGCCACGTCGCAATTTCCGTTAACCTTCTTGACGGTGTTAACTTTAGGACTCAATTGAACCAACTTGATAAGTTTTAGGACTTGATTGCATTTTTTGTAAGTTTTAGGACTTAATTCCACTTTCTTGATAAGTTTTAGGACTTCTGCTAAACATATCTCTAAAAAGAAAAAGAAAAAGAAAAGATGACGGTCGCGTGGGGGAAAGAGAAGAAGTCAAAAAGTCAACAAGATATAAAGATAAAAAGAGATAGAGAGAAAAAAAAGAAAAGAAGTAAAATGGGGGAAAGGGGTCTTTTCTCTTGCTAGCCATTTAGATGGTGCACGATCCGAGTCAGTCGGGCCGGATCCAAATCGGGCCAGCGGCCGGTCTCGATTGACTCGGGTCAGTATATTTTATTTTACTGTATTTTTTAAAAAGAAAAATCATAAAATAAAATAAAATTCGAAAAAAATTCTCTTTTTAAGGGAAAGGTCTAAAATTGATTTTAAGCATTTTTTTTTAAAATGCATGAAAAATCCTTTAAAACATCTGAAATTAGATAAAGGCCGCAAAATGGTTTTTGGAGTGTTTTTTTTTAATGCGTGAAAAAGCTATAAAAAAAAAATCAAACTTCAAAATTTAAACAAGATTAGATACCAGAAGAGTATTAGTTTATTAACTAATGTAATCAAGTCTTTAATCCTAGTTTCTCTGATTGTGCATGAGTAAAATATTTCTCCAAATATTTCTCCAAATATTTTACTTGGGTTTCTAACTAATCCACTACCCTAAATCGATTATTAGCAACTTTTAAATGAAATTTATTTGCAGGTTAAAAATTTGAATCATAAGTTGTGAATTGGTGGGCTTGTGAGAGCTAGGGCAAAGCTCAAACTTAGTCGAGCCATTAGCCTCCACGCCCGTGGGTAGGGCTGCGGGGAGGTTATGATAAAGGTGAACCTTTTATTATTGAAATAAACTTGAGAACATTGGAGATGCAACAGAAAATTCCAAACTTTAAAGACAGAAAAAGTAAATCCTAAAAGGAATATCAGTTGACTTTCCTGCAGTTCTTTCTAATCTGACCGCTTGAGCCAATGAGTGGGCTAAGGTTACCCATCTTCACCATGGCGTTAGCAAAATCTGTCCTAAAAGTGGACAAATTGCTACTATAAGCATTCACGTGAACGTCCGTGGAACCACCACTGAACAATTGCTGGTCCGAATGAAGAAAAACCTTGTGGGTTTGCAAGTTCTTGAAGAAGGCGTTGTCGAAGGACGTCGGGCTTGTGGTGTCAAAAGGAAAGAGTTTGCTATCGCCTCCGGAGCTCGGGCAATTTGCTTTCAACGATGTCGCGAACGTGGCGTCGATGTTGTTCTCGTTGTAAAGATGCTCCCGGAAAGTCAGGCATCGGGCTTGACCTATTGTGTGCGACCCTGTTAACAACGGTCGAACAATTTTTGTAAATTGATTTTAGTATATCAATCGAGCATTATTGTTATTCTTTGTTAAAAATTGCAACCAAAAAAAAGAAAAAAAAAAGGAGAAAGAAACAATGACCTAAAAGTGCCACCATTTCTTTAGCTGTGAAGCCTTTGTTAGAGAAGGCAGAGATTAGGCCGCTAAGGTTCAAAGTTGGGGGAGGAATGCTAATAGTAGCAGCACTTTGACTTGCAGTGGTTGAGTCTCTTCTTCCAAGGGAGACTGTCCAACTAGGGCCACCTAACTAAAAATTAAATAAATAACAAATTCATACGTGTTAGTATTAATATAGCATGAGGAACATAACATGTGATTTTTTTTCATCACAATTGATAAGTAGAATTGAGAAGAAAATGTGCACTTACAACAACGATGGAGTCTCGTGCAACGACGGCTAAAATATCAGCGCAGGACACGATACCGGGGCACTTGCTCTCCAATTCAGACTTGATTGTGTCGATTACCTCAAATCCCCGCATGGAATTGTCATTCGGGCCAGCGTTCTTCTCCCCGGTAAAGTTCGTAGTGTCATCCAATAAGATTGACGCGTCGCATCCCTATTTCATGTTTTTTGCCACATGTTGTTAATCAGTCCTTCTAGATAGAAAATTGATCCGATTGGAATTAATTAGATTTAATGGTTGCAAACAAGTGCTATAATATTTGCCCCCCATTATGAACATACTAATCTAAATCGATTAGTTAATTTATATTGACACTTTGAATTTGTGTGAAAGCAAACTAATGAGGCCATGCAAAAGGCACGATTTGCTTGTTCAAATATCTAGTGCGATTTTATAATAGTATTGAGTTATCAAATTTCATTAAAAATGATACTTTACCATCCATATCACTTTTTATGTAGAAATATATGGCTACCACAGCGAGGTGATCGAAATATGTCAAAATCTATTGAAAAGGACTGATTGGTTAGCCAAATGCGATAACCGAGTAAAGTCAACCGCCGATATAAAAAGCAATGGCCATCTCTCTCTTTTTGCCAGCTCCAATGTTATTTATATACCCATTTATCTGATCAACAGCATAGTTAGCGTAAAGTACGCTCTCCCGCATAGTTTTTTTCCGGTGTAAATTAGAGCATAGACCATTAATGTAAATAAAATTTTACATAATCATTCTTGGCCAATCGTAATTTGAAAATTCTAATTACCAAATCTCTCACTAACTGCCAAATTAAGGGTGGATAAGATTGTTTACCGGCAATGTATGCTAAAAATAATCACGAAGTTTTTTCGAATTACCAAAAAAATTATTATGCTCTAATAAACAGAATTGATTATTGGTATAATAAACTCACAAAAATGCATGACACAACAAAGCACCAAAAATCTCAACTAATTCAATATGTCAACCTCCTACCTACTGTTTGGTTAGTGAAAAAGAGAGTACGTAACTTGCGTAGAAGCGAATCTAATGATTCTTTTGACTATGTGGTTGATTGGAACGCTTCACATGCATAGGCACAAAGATGCATCATGCATGCTCGCTTGCATTCAGCTTGAATGAAGGAGAGAAACAATGGTAGTAATCAATCGGAAAGAGAGGAGAGACTCAGAGCAGAGGGACTTGCATCGACGAAGCAATCGTGGAAGTGAAGGCGGAGCAAGGACGCGCCCATGCGGGCCTCGTTTTTGACCGCAGAGCTCACGCTGGATTTAATGGTGGAGAGGGCGCTGGGACAGGAGGTGGAGTAGAAAGTACTGGACAGCTGAGCAGAGGCTGTTCCATGGAGGAAACACAGCAACAATAAGAAGGCTGGTCTGGTGGAAGAGCTCTCACAAGCCATGGCTTGGAGTTAAGTTTCAGCAAAGAAGGAGATAAGCGAAGGAGGAGGAGAAGCACAAGCTTGATTGCTGTGCGCGAGTGTGTTCGTGTGTTTGTTGCACTCGAATGAACTAAGGGGTATTTATACAAGAGTATTCCTTTGCACTGTTATGCCTTTTCTTTCTTCTCAAGTCAACGGCATTGCATGCAGAATTTTTATTTTTGAACAAACAAGTTCAACACCAAAGTGTATGAATATATAATGTATGTAGCGCAATTATTCGTAATCTAGACTAATTAGCTTTCTATTTGCAGACTAACCCTAATCTCACTATATAGGGATTCTGCCAGACATATAATATATCATGCTGTCAGTTCTAAGAAAATATAACACAATATATCATCATATCAGATTCTAGTAATAATTTCCTTACGAGATATCAAGTCAAATATCTTCTCCCTTTCAGCTAGAGTTACTCTCCTTCTATTCTAAAACTGCTTTTGAACTTTAAAGAAGATTCATACGAATTAAAGAAGATGGCTTGTTTTGAAAAGTACCAATTAAATATGAATATATAGATTCAATTGCATATATATATATATATTAATGGACGAATCTCAAGGAATTGGGGCATATGGTGGTTTTTCACTCCCTCTTTATGATTATTCTCTAGTGTCCAAATTCTCATTTTTGGTCTTGAACTCAGGTATATTTTTTATCTTTAAGTCCTTATTGGGGCAATTTGTCGAATGAAGTCTTGCAACTTGCCTAACTTTTCTAATCAAACCCATCAGCCTCGAAAGCCAGCAAGAGTCAGACGTAATAAGCTCAGGGGCCCATGTCAATAAATTTCATGACTCAAGTGCCGGTCACGGGGTACTTAATTTTGAAGTCTTAGTCTCCCCCATTAGTCTACAGTCAAAAAAGTTTTCCACATTGGACTCTGATCGGGCCCGACGGGCACGCCAACTCCTATTAATTGCATTTGTAGCTCGAAGGATCTTATCTGGAAAATTGACACAAGTTCAAGGACTTAGACTAAATATATCAAAGGTTCAAGGATTTAATTAAAAGAAATGTATAAGTTCAAGGGCCTGAAGTGAAATTTTAACTCAACAGTACGCATTCCTTTTTCCCAACTACCATCTATAATAAATTTCTCATCAAAACAAAAGCCGCGCCCATGTCACCAGAAGCAGCAAAAAATAAAGAAATTAGTTCAGAAGTAACCAAAGTTGGGTTTTGTCCGGAGAAATATTGACTATTAGGGAAAACTGTCGCGTCCTTACCATCTAATTATTTTATGTCCCGTGCATAAGGACTTTGTTAGGGTTAATAAATATGGTAAGCTTTGGAACTTCCCTTGAGACGACCATTCTCTTCGTTGAACTGGTAAACAGAAGATATATATACACAGACACACATAATGGACTACAATGTCCTAACGATTGCATTTTGTTCTAGCCGAGATTTACACACAAAAAAAAAAAAAAAAAAAAAGAAATAGATTGGAAAACTCTTCTAATGTACAAAAAAAAAAAATTAGAAATTGTCAACATCCCGTTGTAGGTTAGTCATAGTATCTCTACCGTTGCTCTTATTTCTTGTAGCAAGTCATGCTGCACTACTCCAAAATCCTCTAATATTCTTTTAGGATAAAGATGCGCAAGCCCATCTTATATAAATAAGCTCCATATAAATGAAATACCTCACTAACTTCATAGACTACATATAACAAGTGTTGGGGTGTGGTTCATACTTTCCATTGAGAGGAAGGCAAGAGACTACATTAGTTATGTATTTTATTAATAATTTGGATTTAGGCTATGAATAACTACTGCTGCTTATACATAATCTCTTTATTTTGTAATTGAGAGTTGTAATAGAAGAGATGGGAGGTATTAATTATAAAAGAATTCTCTGCTAGTTATAGTCCTAATTTAAATGCAGACCATAATAAATCTCGTGTATCAATTTCTCTTTCTCGCCTTTATTCTTTATTTCGTTGTGTTTGTATACTGAATCCTAACAACAAGAGCCAAAACTTTGGTCGATTGTTTGAACATTGAGCTAATTACATGTAGTGGTCTAGAGATTCAAATGCATCTCGTGTGCCTAATTCACGTAACTTCTCAATAAATAAGTCAATCCCTTGGGGATTAATCAGTGATATTTCTTTGCGTGCCTCATTTTTCAAACGTGTGCTGTGGGGATAAAATTCTTATGAGGAATCTAATCCGGCCAACATTCGAGTGATATTCCTTTATTCCTTTTGATTAGCTTATAAAACATAAACTAATTCTCCAGGCTAAGGAATTTCGTGGCAATATCAAATAACTGCATGAGTTTTACTATTTGATCACACTTTATCGTTCAGTACATGCACCTGTCTCATGCGATGTTGACTCTCACAATGGGAAAGCGATAATCACATCTAAAATTATAATTTTTTTCTCCTTGAATGCAAACATTCCTAAGTAATTTTTGTTCCACCAATATCTCAAACTTGTGCTAATTAGTAGAAAGTACCTTCCGCCTATACAGCTGTTAAAAACCCGCATGGTGGCATGGGTGGCCGTTAGAAATCTGAAGTGGCAGCCCTATGCCTGGCGATCTCCACAAATACTGCCATATCAGATTTTTAACAGCCATTATGGATAGAAGCCTCGTGGAAGGTAACTTTGGGTCATTGATATAAGTTTGGAGGTATTGAAGGTGCCCGTACCTGCCCCGGTTGGTTCTGGGGATCGGTATCGCGGGCTCCAGTGTGGAGCCCTTGCCCCCCAAAGGGGGTGTGGACGAGGTCTCCAACGGGGGGAGGATGTTTTTCGAACCCTCACCCAGGCTCTATCCAGACTTTCCTGGTGGTCAAATCAGTTTAAGGACTTGATTAGGTCCCTAAGTTTGGAGGTATTGATGAGACAAAAAAAAAATTATCACTCATTCATATTTGGAAATAGACAACAAAAGTTTCGAGAGCTCATAATTAGTTGTGGGGAAATTTATCAAAAAGGTCATAAACTTATCGTATTTGTGCCAATTTAATCTTAAACCCTCATTGGCACAATTTTTTTTTTTAAAAAAAAAAGCAAAGCGAAAAGAAAAAAAATTGAAAAATTATAAAAAAATATCTACGTCAAAGCTAATTATGCCACGTAAGATGGTCGACGTTTACGTCAGCAATTTTAAGCCAAAATTAGCCAAAATGATTTAATTGGTAAATAATTAAAAAGTTTATGGCTCAATTAGCAAATAGTCAAAAAGTTCATGACTGAATTTGCACAAATACAATAAGTCACAATTTTTTTTGGTAATTCTCCCATTAGAGATGGCCTCGGCTAACCGGAGAAAATGGTCAATGAGACTATATACATATTTAGTGTCCCACATACACTAAGCATTTGACAATTCAAGGATAAAACATATTAAAGATGAATCCGTCACAATCCCGATTATTATCATCATTACCAACATGCATGATCGAGAGTGGTAGGTGAGGACTCACTGTTCATACGTATAACCATCGACCCCTAGCGGAAGTCAAGTAACGAAAGGAGTGATCAAATCCTCAATGGCAACATCAAACCGTCCAATCATATGTTTCGTAATGCTGGCTCGGGGACTCCGATTTCTCCTGCCGCACCACTAGAAAAAAAGAGAATCAAAATATGACACGTAGTTTCTCATCGTCGCAATTTGACGAACAGAAACACAAAACATGAAAGCGCCATGCATGGAAAATTAATCTCCACGACCCCACACGCTTGCTTGACCCTCAATTATTTTGGGTTTGGTCGTGCTCTCTCTCTCTCTCTTTTCTAATTTTTGAAGTGGAGGTCGTCGATCAAGGCTCGAGCTCATTGGTGACGGGATTTTTGACACTTAGCTGAGTGAAAAGCACTCGACATGTTAATAGTTAATAAATTGCAGCTAGGTCATTACAATTATGTCATATAAATTGCATGTCATATGTCATTAGAACAATGCATGCTAATTTAGAGTAGAATTTCATACAATTAGGTTTTTTTTTTAAAAAAAATAAAGGAAAACCAAACAAAAGAGAATTAATTAGAGTAACTAATTAGTTAGTAGAATCGCGGTTAGGCTATGCATAGTATTTTAGGTCTTTACTTATATTTAGAAAATCAATTACTTGATGTATTTGAATTTCCACTTTCTAGACTGTGATTTGATTAATTTTAGAATTTTAATATTTCTTTTAGAATTTTAGATGTTTGTCTTGGTATGATCACTTGACTTTCTATACTTTTTAAAATTTTTTTTTTTACTAGTTTAGGGTATCGCATATAAATATATACTTTATTGTCATGTAACCTAGTTTTCCTCGTTAATGAATTAAATGAATGGAGCAAGTTTCTCCATGTTTGCACGTTGATGTGCAACTAAGGTTGTGCAAATCTAGTCCAATTTAATTTTGTTTATCCTCATTTTTACCACATTACATTGTCCCTTTCAATTTGGCCAATTTAATTTTGTTCAACACATGCTCCCAAAAACCTCAGTAAACCATTACTTAATGGTGTTTTTGTTCTGATGAACAGGAGTACCATTATCTAAGGTTGAATTTGCTTCTGATATGGCACATGCAATCACTAGTTCACAAATATTCACTCGAAATATCGATTAGAGTAATTCGAGATGTGAAATCGGATTTATGGAATTGATATATAAAGGGAGCGACATACTTCAACTGGATATTTGGGACAAACAAATCTCTAATTGATGACACCCAATTATGCTGCAGAGGAGAAGACCAAACAACTAGACATAAAAGGCAGAGAGAGACTTCGAAATACAAAGAGACCGCAAACTTAATCCTTAGTCATGACCAAAATAAAATAAAATTCTTAGTCTGAAATACAAGGAAAAGAAAAAGGATAAGAGTTCGGCGTTTCGATAAATTGCACCACGTCGGAGGCCAGGCCTCTGAGCTGTGTTCTTGAATCGAACGTATGGGATCACGGTGTAGGGAACAAAGGACGTTGGCTAAGGGGTTCGATTGCCGTGCTATCTTACAAGGACAATATCCTTTCTTTTTTTTTGCAAGAGAAAGATAATTTAATATATGGACCTCTACGCGCGTCACAGTTCCAGCATTTACATAATTGAGAAAGGTAGCTAACTCGTTTTGATTATTGGTTAATCCTTGAGCGACGAGGATTTGGCCACCCGCACTGCGTCTTACTAGCCGTATTATTATTATTATTATTATTATTATTATTATTATTATTATTATTATTATTATTATTATTATTATTATTATTATTATTATTATTATTATTATTATTATTATTATTATTATTATTATTATTATTATTATTATTATTATTATTATTATTATTATTATTATTATTTTCCAAAGCTTCTTTTTGTAGCCACTAGGGACTAGCCGCCCAAGATACCAATTTCAATAAGGTTCGTGTACGTTCCTATTTATATTTATCCATGTATAGATTAATTCTCACGAATTGAATTGGAGTTTGCCAACACGCGTTCCGTGCCTTCTTTGCCTTGTTTGTTCTTACATAGGATTTTATTTTTCAATGCGCTTTCCAGTCACTGGCACTGGCACTCATTTTAATGAGGTTAAGGTATCTTATGGTGCGTTTAGTAATGTTTCTATTCTAAAAAATAATTTTTTTTTCAAAAACATTTTGTTTTTGTTTTTGTTTCCAAAAACAGTTTCTGAGCATTTGAACACGTTTGATAAACTATACAAAATTTATGTTCCTGAGAGAAAAATACATTTGGTATGACCCCATATATTTTTATGATTTAGAATTTCTTTTAATTTATTAATAATTTTATTACATTTTTATTTTTTTCTTTTCTTCTCCTTCCTCCAATTGGTCATCACCGGCCACCCGCGACAAGGGCTAGCAAGGTCAAGCCTTGTTGTGGCTGGGCGGGGCTTGACCTCACCGGATCTAGGCGAGACAAGCCTCGCCTCGCCACGGCGAGGCTTGAGGGAGCCTCCCCAGCCATGACGAGGCTCGAGAGGGGCCTCGGCAATGGCTGGCAAGCTCGGGGCAACCTCGTTGAGGGCTGGCTAGGCTCTAGTGAGGTTGCTGGGCCTCGTCTAGCCGATCACCAGTTGGCGCCAAGGCTGGTGACTAACTAGGGGAAGAAGGGAGGAAGAGAAAGAAAAAAAAAAAGAAAAGGAAGAAAAGAAAAGGCAAAAAAAAAAAGGTTGATTATTAATTCTTGTTTCTTGAGTTGTTCTCGAAAACAAGAAACATTTTTTTTTTTCGTTTTTTTTTTTTGCTCCAAATCTATTCCTAGTTCCAAAATAATTTACCAAACGCATTTTTGTTCTATTTCTGCTCCTAGGAACAAAGGAATAGAAACACCTATTCCCGGGAACGTTACTAAACGTAGCCTTATTATCAATAATTTTTTTTATCTAAAATTATTGTCTAGATTGATTATCACGAATTGAATTTGAATTTGAATTTGTCCACACGTGTGTTGTCTTATTTGCCTTGTTTGCTCTTATGTAGGTAAGGTTAGGGTAGCTAATGTATCACCAATAATTTTAATGCGCTTTGTAGTCACTAGCACTAGCACTCTTTTTAATTAGATTAGGGTACCTAATGTGTTATTGGGAATTTTTTTATCCAAAAGTATCGTATAGATTAATTCTCCCGAATTGAACTTTTATTTGCCCACATGCGTGCTATGTCTTATTTGCCTTGTGTATTCTTATGTAGGTGTTTCATTGGAATTGCTCTTGCAACGAAATATTTTTCACCGAGAGTTGTTCTTTGGTTTTTATTAAAATGGTCAAGTGCTCTGTGTCAACTCCAGACAGAGGATATCAAATGCAAATATCATTTTTACCTCTTGTATCCAAACAACACTATAGAATACAAGGCTAAGGTGGAATTTCATCGACAACAAGGCCCAAAGTTTATATGTCCATACTCAAATTATGTTAGAATTCAATCAACGACACATATTAAGGATAGTTGAAAACAACACTAAAATCTAATCGATGACACTGCTCCAGTGCAATGAGATACAATGTCGAAATTTAATCAACGACGATGCATCATGATAAGGGGACACAATGTACGAATGTAATCAATGACGATGTATCGGGATATAGATATGCTTTAGAATCTAATCAATGACGAGAATCTGAAAGATACAACTAGTGAAATTAAAGTGTAATATAGGAAAAGCAAAAATAAAGAGATAGCATTTTGATTGATTTGTCGGGTTGGAGGAGCTGTTTCTTCGTTGGATGACTGGTAATATATATAGAGAAATTTGGTAACTACTGGATAGTTGTATATTCTTTAGTAACCGCTCTTGACTTTTTCCAAGTACCTTTTTCTTCGCAAATCACTTCACCCATAACCATCTTGAATCGCCGTCTTCGATAAACGTGTATACGCTGCAGGCTCTAAACTTTGTATTCCTTTGTCTTCTTCCTTGAACCCTAAAACTGTCTTGAGTTTCACCTCTGCTCCTTACTCTACTATCTTTCATGGCGTCCGATACTCCTAAATACTCCCCCGATATATATTGCCAACTTTGATGGCCTACGGTAGGATGAGAATGCTGATAATTGCTACTTTCGTCTTCTGAATGGGATCGAAGAACACCCGGAATGTCTGATTCTCAGTCCTTGTTTTCTAAATCATCAACTAAGTCCTGACATCTCTCCAGCCGTATTTCCCAACAAAGCGTGGGGAGTTACTTCTCATTCAACAACCCTCCATCATAGATATTTGGACCACAGCGCCTTCTTGGTTCAGGAGTTTTCCTTTATTTGAAATAGAATTCCATAGGTGGTATCTACGAATGAAGGATGATCTGCGAATCAAACTCACTTGGAAGAATGCCGGGATAGAGATGACATGGAGGTTAGTATGCTATCCCATGACTTAAATTAGGGGCTGTTGGTTCTATTATAGGTTTTTGGTCCTAATCAACAAATTGCTTCTTTTTTCCTTGGGGTCCCATGACCATTACTCTTTTGGACGTTTATGCCATAGCCGGCTTTTCTCCAAATGGTAATCCTATAGAAAACATGGAGCTATTGGAAATACCTCATATTCCAAAAAATGTCCTTAATTATGACAAGTTTCTTGATCGATTCTGTCGCACTTCTGACCCCATCGATTCCACTGAACATATAGCCTTTTTGCTTATTGTTTATCAAAATATATATTTTTAAGCTCAACTCTTAAGGTTTCAAGGGACTACATATATATTGTTTCGAACCTTGCAGCAGGTAAATTAGGGTCTTTTTGGCAAATTTTGTTTCTGTTCCTTGGAACAAAATTTATGTTCTTTTGTTCTGGGGAACAAAAAAAGAACAAAAACGTGTTTAGTAAAACTTTTGTTATTTTTTGTTCCCGGGAATAGATTTGAAACAGAAACAAGAAGTAGAAAAAAATTTGTTTCAAACAATTTTTCTCTCTCAACCTTTTTTCTTCTCTTTCTTCATCATCATCATCTTCTTCTTCTTCTTCTTCTTCTTCTTCTCCTTCTCCTTCTCCTTCTCCTTCTCCTCCTCCTCCTCCTCCTCCTTCCCGAGCCTCACCATGGTTGGGCGAGGTCAAGCGTCGCCGGTGGTCTCGGTGGCCAAGCGAGCCTCGCGAGGCCACCAGCGAGGCTTGACCTCGCCCAAGCGGCACATGGCCCTCCTCCTCTTCCTCCTCCTCCTCCTCCTCCTTCTTCTTCTTCTTCTTCCCAAGCCTCGCCGGTGGCCCATGGCCCTCCTCCTCTTCCTCCTCCTCCTCCTCCTCCTTCTTCTTCTTCTTCTTCCCAAGCCTCACCGTGGCTGGGCAAGGTCAAGCCTCGCCGGTGGTCTCGGTGGCCAAGTGAGCCTCGCGAGGCCACCGGCGAGGCTTGACCTCGCCCAGGCGGCTTCTTTTGGGCCGGCGACCTCGTCGGAGCGTCGCCAGCCTGAGCCTCACTGTGGTTAGGCGAGGTCAAGCCTCGCCGATGGTCTTGGTGGTCAAGCGAGCCTCGCGAGGCCACCGACGAGGCTTGACCTCGCCTAGGCAGCATGAGGTCGGCCTCACCTTGGCCTGGCGGCTGAGCCCCACCGGCCCAAGGCTCTCCTGGCCACTGAGGTGACCGGCGAGGCTCGACCTTGCCCAGATCTGGCAAGGCCGAGCCTCACAGTGGCCTGGCGAGGCTTCGACGACCGGCCACAAAGAGAAAGAAGGAAAAATAAAAATAAAAAAGAAAAAAAGAGAAAAGAAAGAAGAAAAAAACAGGAAAAATATAATAAAAATATTGAAAAATTTAAAGAAACAACAAAATTATACAAATTTACTAAACGTACTTCTATTCCTGGAATATCATTTTTTTTTTTGCAGTTATCAAGCGCGTTCTTATACTTAGAAATTGTTCCTGGAAACAGAAAAAAAAAAAAAACTATTTCTGTTAAAAAATTGTTCCTCGGAATAGAAACATTACCAAATGGGTCCTTACTTGCTCGGGGTCCACTCATTCTTGTTGCTTCATATAGAGGTTTCACTCATGCATTTTTGCAATGAGATTGAGATCTAAGGAAGACGATATGATATCAGGTCCATTCAGGCTTTTACAGTAATGGATGACTCTTTACTTTCCTCCTCTTATTAGCAAAGACCTTTGAATCCTTCCTCACTATTCTCTACCAGGCTCTCGATGCCCCACTCCTTTTCCTTTGGGATGTGGACTACTAAGCCGTTCTCCTTTGGACACTCATGAGGGTTTTTCTTCCTTCGCATTCTATCTTCAAGCTCTTTTAGAACTCAATTCTAAAGATGTTCATTTTTTTCCTTATGACTACGAAAAATTCAATTACCTTTTCAACCCTTATGCTTAGTATGATTACCATGATTTCTGGGTTTGTGTGCTTGCCCCGACTGATCTTCTTGTGTGGCTATCCACGAAAGGGAGATTATACCATGGCTTTGAGGTTTACTCGCTGCAGTATTACACTAGATAGTTTGGTCTATGGCAAGCCATGCCCATGCCCATTTCTTACTCCTTGGAGTTTCCTTTTATGAACAAGCAGAAGTATAATCATGATACTGTTGGTAATTGCGGAAGCGTGTGTTTGATGTCTGTGTAAGGGAGTCTTTTGTGTATGAACTATCAAGAGAGCAAAAGAACTAAGAACAATGTGGGTAAGAAATTATTGGGCAAAGTAACAATAAGAATGTGTAAAAAAAATCGGCGGCAAGGGAGCACAAGGGAACTAAAAGAAAACTTTTATTATTTAGTTGTAGTACAAAGTGAAGGGGAAGGAGCTTACCTTGTTGGTCTGCTGCGCTCCACCCTTCATATTTATAAGGAAGCTTCACCAACTTATGGCCCACAATCTTTGATTTCTAGTAGATTTTTTACAATTTTTCTTTTTTTACTTCAACAATAGACTCTTTAAGACAAATATATCTGCCATTTTTAGAGATAATTTTATGGTCTCTTCTAACACGTAATCAGTAGAATCTTGATTCTTCCTTTGCTACCTAAGTCTAGATTTCTTTTCTAGAATTTTTCTAGACTTCTCTAGCCAATGTCTATCTTGAAGTTTCTAGAAATTGGATCAATAATTTAACACTCCTCCTTGATCCAATTTCGTGTTACACCAAGCATATTCTGCAATGTCTCAAACTTGGCTAGTGCTAGTGCTTTAGTGAATATGTCCACTATTTGATCCTCAGTCTTGCAATATTTGAGCTCAATCTTTTCGTTGTTTTGCACTTCTTGTATGAAGTGATATTTCATGTCAATATGTTTGGTTCTTCCATGGAATACTGGACTCTTTGATAGTTTAACACTCCTCCTTGATCCAATTTCGTGTTACACCAAGCATATTTTGCAATGTCTCAAACTTGGCTAGCGCTAGTGCTTTAGTGAATATGTCCACTACTTGATCCTCGGTCTTGCAATATCTGAGTTCAATCTTTTCGTTGTTTTGCACTTATTGTATGAAGTGATATTCGATGTCAATATGTTTGGTTCTTCCATGAAATGCTGGACTTTTTGATATAGCGATTGCGGACTTATTGTCGCAAAGTGTCAGAGTTGCTTCCATCTGTGCTTCTCCAATGTCTTCTAGAATTCTTTGAAGCCATATTGCTTGACTGGTAGTCATAACAGCTGCAATGTATTCAGCTTTTGCAGTCAACTGTGTTGGTGAAATCTTCCTTCGGTATTTTGAAACTAACAAAACGTTTCCTAGTCTAAAGACTTCCAGACTCATCTATCAAAGTCTGAAGACTTCCAAACTGAAGATCGCCAGACTCAAGATTTAAAGTCTGTCCTCGTTGGCAGTTTCTAGATCGTTGAAGTAGTCTTATCCAGATACGAGGTTATCCTTAAAGATTTGATTTGATTGGTCAAAGATTATCTCATAGTTGAAGAAGGCATATAAAGATCTATTATTCGTGTGACAAGTAAATCAAGTAAGACAGATCTGTGGATTGGCGAAGTATATTTGGAAGGTTCTACTTATGGAAACCTAGATCCTGATTGTATGGGCGAACAGGATTGGTGGGCTATCTTCATATTCCTTAAATAACGCGAGATCTCCCTAATTGATTCGGTCCAACGGGTAGATTGGACGAACTCCTTTGGAAGGTGCCAACAGTTATGTAGGCATGGGAGAGTATACTAGGAAGACGCTCTAGTTGTTCGAGATAGAAAATTTCCAAAGTCTGAAGTTCCTTACTCTTTGTTAATTCATTTGTTGAGCATACATCTGTACTCAAAAGAGAAAATTTTGTGAGACCTCGAGGAAGTGTAGTAGAGTCTCTGCACTGTGAAATCGAGGACGTGAGATTGTAACATCTTTTTTGATTCATAGTGAAATCCAGCCGGTGGGCTGTTAGCATGGGAGAGTGGACGTAGGCTTGGTCTAAGTTGAACCACTATAATCTCTGTGTTTCAATTCTCTTTCCTTATCTCTTTACTTAATTCATAACATTGTCTATTTGTTTATACTATTTCGCATCCTTATTCTGAATTAAGTCTTTAAGAAAAGAAGAATTTGTTTTTACACCTATTCACCCTCCTCTAGGTGTTTATACTAGCACTTTCAATTGGTATCAAAGCTTGTGTACTCATTCATTTGAAGTGTTTTTACTTCAGAGTTAAAGATCCATGGCTAGTATGTTGGCTCCAGGTTTGGTTGAAGGTCAAAGCAACACAAGACCGCCATATTTCGATGGAAAAGAATACAACATATGGAAAAACAAGATGAAGGCATTCCTAAGATCGAAAGATCCTCCGGAATGGGATGTGGTAGATAAAGGAATCATTCCTAAAGCTACAATCTCAGATAGAGGGAAAGAGGTTACAGAGGCTAGCGACATGACTCAATAAGAGATAACCAAGAGACAAACTCTTGATGCAAAAGCTATTTACTCCTTATATTGTGCTTTATCTCCTACTGAATATAACAGAATATCTTCCTGTGAAACAGCTAAAGAAGTTTGGGATAGACTGCATATTACTTATGAAGGAACATATCGAGTAAAAGAAACTAGAATCAATATTTTGCTCGGTCAATATGAAGCCTTCAAAATGAAGCCAGCAAAATCTATTACTGATATGTTTAGCCGTTTTACAGAAATTGTGAATGGTCTTGAATATCAAGGTCAACCAATTTCAGGACCCATGAAGGTTAACAAATTGTTGCGTGGACTCTCCAAAGAGTGGAATCCATAAAGACTTCAATAAGGGAAACACAAAGGATCATACCACTTTCTGTTGATGAATTGGTTGGAACACTTCGGTCCTATGAAGTAGAGCAAATCAATGAAGAAGAAGATCACAAAGGTAAGAAGTCTATTGCTTTAAAATCTAACGAAAATTCTGACGATACAGATTTTGAAGATGACATGGACGATGAAGAACTTGCTCTCATGATTAAAAAATTCAGGAAACTGAATAAAAATGGAAGAAGATTCAATTGGAAGAAACAAAGCTCTCAAAGATTTCAAAACAAACCAGATGAGGATGATGACTCAAATAAAGATGTGATTTGTTTTGAATGCAAGAAAAAGGGACACATCAGACCCAACTGTCCCTTGCTGAAGAAAAAGAGAGGAAAAACTGAGAAATACAGAAAGGCACTGAAAGCAGAAACTTGGAGTGATACAGAATGCGAAGAGAGTGATGATGATTATGCCAATATTTGTTTAATGGCAAAATCAGAATCAGACTTAGACTCTGAAATTGATACAAACTCAGATTCAGACAGTGAAATTGAGGTCACTATCAAGAAAAATGTAAAATGGTATTTGGATAGTGGTTGCTCAAGACATATAACTGGAGATTCAAATTATTTTATCAAGCTTACACAAGTAACAGGTGGAAAGGTTTCCTTTGGTGGAAACAGTAAAGGAAGAATTATTGGAAGTGGAACTGTAAAAATTGGAAGTCTCATATCAACAACGTCTCTTTAGTGGAAGAACTCAATTACAACTTGCTCAGTATCAGCCAATTATGTGACACTGGATTCAAGATTAATTTTCAAGAAGGAATATGTTCTGGCACTAGTAAAGATCTTTCACAATCCTTCACTGGGTGAAGACATGGGAATATCTATCTTTTGGATATCAATCCAAAAAAGATTTCAATGTCTAATCTCAATCTAAGATGAAGCAAATGTCTGGCATCGAAAGCTTGGTCACATCAACATAAAGCAAATTGCCAAGATTTCTTCAAAGAAGCTTGTTCGTGGACTTCCTAACCTGAAGCATCAAAAATCTGACTTTTGTACACCTTGTGTATTGGGAAAACAGGTGAGAAATTTCTTTAAACCAATAAATCAAGTTTTCACTAATCCTGTACTGCAGCTCCTGCATATGGATTTATTTGAACTAATGAGAACTCAAAGCATTGGTGGAAAGAAATATTGCCTAGTAATAGTGGATGATTATTCACGATTTACTTGGGTTTACTTCTTGGCAAGTAAGTTTGAAACCTTCTCCTACTTTTCAAAGTTTGCCAAGAAAATTCAGAATGAGAAAGGGTATGCTATTTCAAGCATTCGAATAGACCATGGAGGTGAGTTTGAAAATCAAGACTTTGCTAAATTCTGTGATGAATCTGGTTTTCAGCATATGTTCTCTTCTCCTTACACTCCTGAACAAAATGGAGTTGTGGAAAGGAATAATAGATCTTTGCAAGAAATGGCTAGAACTCTTTTAATTGAAAGCAATATTTCTTCTCGTTTTTGGACTGAAACTGTTTCTACAGCTTGTTATATTATTAACAGAGTTGTCTCTAGGCCAATTTTGGAGAAAACTCCCTATGAGTTATTCAAAGGAAAGAAGCCAATTGTTTCTTACTTTCATGTGTTTGGTTGCAAATGTTTTATCTTGAAAAATGCAAATGATCGAATTGGTAAGTTTGAAGAAAAGTCAGACGAAGGAATCTTCCTTGGATATTCAACTTCCAGTAAAGCATACAGAGTATACAACAAGAATACTCAATCTGTGGAAGAATCAATGAATATCAAATTTCAAGATTCATTGCAAAATCAACCAGTCCAGACTCAAATCGAAGAATCTGAACCTGCTCCAAACTCTACAAAGTCTACCTTCCCTGAAGCAGCTCAAACTATAGAAGGACAACATGATTCAAATGCTGAAGAATCAAATGAAGAGGAAGATCAGCAATCTGTCAAACCAACCAGCAACTGGAAGCACAAGTCCAGTCATCCCAAAGAACTCATTATTGGTAACATTGATGAAGGAATTCATACAAGATCCAAAAGACATGAAGAGTCTAGCGCTATGGCTTTTATTTCTGAAATAGAACCCAAAAGCATAGAAGAAGCTTTGTTTGATGAAAGTTGGATTGAAGTTATGCAAGAAGAGCTCAGACAATTCAGTGTTAACGAGATTTGGGAATTAACTCCTAAACCGAAAGGAAAATCTATTATTAGAGTAAAATGGGTTTTCAGGAACAAGATGGATGAAAGAGGAAAAGTCATAAGGAACAAAGCAAGACTTGTGGCCAAAGGATATACACAAGAAGAAGGGATAGACTATGATGAGACTTACGCACCAGTAGCAAGGTTAGAAGCAATTAGATTATTACTTGCTTTTGCTTGTTATAAGAATTTCATATTATTCCAAATGGACATTAAAAGCGCATTCCTGAATGGATTTATCCAAGAAGAAGTCTATGTGGAACAACCTCCTGATTTTGAAGACCCAAAGAAGCCAGATTCAGTATTCAGACTGAAAAAAGGCTTTATATGGTTTAAAGCAAGCACTTCGAGCTTGGTACGACAGGTTAAGTAATTTCCTAACTCAAAATGGTTTTGCCAAAGGTAAAGTGGATACAACTCTGTTTATCAAAAGAGAAGGTAAAAATTTTTTGCTTGCTCAAATTTATGTTGATGATATAATTTTTGGCTCTCCTAACGAAGGTCTATGCAAAAAATTCTCAAAGACTATTCAGGATGAATTTGAAATGAGCATGATGGGTGAATTATCCTTCTTTCTCGGTTTACAAGTAAAGCAATTGAATGAAGGGATTTTCATTCACCAAGAAAACTATGCTAAAGAACTTGTTAAAAAGTTCGGTTTAGAGAATTGCAAAAAGGTTGAAATTCCAATGTCTAGTTCTTTGAAGTTGGATAAAGATGAAGGAGGAAAGAAAGTTGACCAGAAACTTTATAGGAGTATTATTGGTTCACTTCTTTATCTTACTGCTTCTAGACCTGACATTTTGTTTAGTGTTTGCATGTGTGCTAGATTTCAATCAAACCCAAAAGAATCTCATATAAGTGCTGCTAAACGCATCATCAAATACGTTGCAACATCTTCAAAGATAGGTCTATGGTATCTCAAAGAAGGAGACTTTACTTTCTTTGGATATTCAGACGCAGATCTAGCAGGTTGCAGAGTTGAAAGGAAGAGTACTTCCAGTACTTGTCAATTGCTCGGTAATAGGACAGTATCTTGGTTTTCAAGGAAACAAAATACAGTTGCCCTTTCAACAGCAGAAGTAGAATATGTGGCTCTTGGAAGTTGCTGTTCACAAATCTTATGGATAAAACAACAACTAAGAGACTTTGGAGTCAAAGATTCTTGCACAGAGATTAAGTGTGACAACACCAGCGCTATTAATCTTACTCAGAATCCTATTCTTCATTCAGGAGCAAAGCATATAGAGATTTGACATCATTTTATTAGAAATCACGTTCAAAATGGAGAAGTAATAATCCAGTTCATTGACTCTAAGAATCAACTGGCAGACATATTTACAAAGCCTCTGGAGAAAAATCTATTTGAGTCTATTCGTACCAGACTTAATATCATATCTCTTACTCAGCAAAGTCTGGATACTTTCAAGACTCAAAATTAGAAGTCTTTAAATGCTCAGACTCAGAAGATCTCAAGCCTCGACTATAAGTTGTTTCTAATTTTAATTTTGAAAAGGTAAGTTTATTTATTGGCCATTGGTTGATTGATTTATCTTTCTTAATTTACTCCCTATTTCAAAAAGGCAGTTATCAATTTTTAAGGAATTCAGTTAAATTCATAAAGGGAAGTTATTATTTTCTTGAAAAGACATCTTTTTTATTTCCTTTTATGACGTTTCGTTTACCCCGCTTCATTTACTTTATATACCACTGTGTATCGTCTTCTTCACTTTTATTTCGAAACCCTAGAATAAAAAATTCCTATTTTCTTCACTTTCACTCTCGATTCGTTTGAAAGTTCTCATCTTTTCGAACAAGTTGGTTATTCTCTCTATTGGAGTGTCAATGTCTTCAAGAAAGTCTTCGAGGATTGCAAGCAGGGGACCACGTCGCATGCCTGAGGGTCCTACCCACTTTGACTTAACCGAAGAAGAAGATTCTCCTATGCGTCCAAGTCAGCATCAACCTTCTCAACAGCGTCAACCTTCCTCGAATCAACCAAGTGCTGAAGCAAAGTTTTGACAAGCTTGAAAAGACAGTGCACTCAATGGGAGAATACGAGCTTGTTCGCTTACCCAAGCAGCCTTAACTCTTGATCTTTTCAATCTATCTCTTTTTGATTGATCTCCACTTTTTGCTGTTGACAAAAAGGGGGAGATGTTTATGCAGATTTTTTATGATTGTTTATTTGGACTTTATCTTGTTTGGTGTGTTTTTCTGTTTTTAGACTGATTTGGATTACTGAGACTTGTTAAGTAACTTAAGCTATTGTTGATTATGCTAAAGATAGTTGTGATTTAAAGACTAACATGTTTTCTGTGGTTGCAGATTCGCTTCTATCTTTTTCTAATCTTTAACAATATTTGTTCAAGAAAATCTTGGTTTGCTTAAGTGTTGCAGGTCAGAATGTCTAAATCTGCAGGAAAGTTTTGTCACCATAAAAAAGGGGGAGATTGTTGGTGAAATCTTCCTTCGGTATTTTGAAGCTGACAAAACGTTTCCTAGTCTAAAGACTTCCAGACTCATCTATCAAAATCTGAAGACTTCCAGACTGAAGATCGCTAGACTCAAGATTTAAAGTCTGCCCTCGTTGGCAGTTTCTAAATCGTCAAAGTAGTCTTATCTAGATACGAGGTTATCCTTAAGGATTTGATTCGATTGGTCAAAGATTATCTCACGGTTGGAGAAGGCATATAAATATCTATTATTCGTGTGACAAGTAAATCAAGTAAGACAGATCTGTGGATTGGCGAAGTATACTTGGAAGGTTCTACTTATGGAAACCTAGATCCTGATTGTATGGGCGAACATGATTGGTGGGCTATCTTCATATTCCTTAAATAACGTGAGATCTCCCTAATTGATTTGGTCCAACGGGTAGATTGGATGAACTCCTTTGGAATGTGCCAACGGTTATGTAGGCATGGAGGAATATAAAAAAAAGACGCTCTAGTTGTTCGAGTGTGTGAGAGATAGAAAAATTCCAAAGTCTGAAGTTCCTTACTCTTTGCTAATTCATTTGTTGAGCATACATTTGTACTCAAAAGAGAAAATTTTGTGAGACCTCGAGGAAGTGTAGTAGAGTCTCTGCACTGTGGAATCAATGACGTGATATTGTAACATCTCTTTTGATTCATAGTGAAATCCAGCCGGTGGACTGTTAGCGTAGGAGAGTGGACGTAGGCTTGGTCTAAGTCGAACCACTATAATCTCTGTATTTCAATTCTCTTTCCTTATCTCTTTACTTAATTCGTAGCATTGTCTATTTGTTTATACTATGTCGCATCATTGTTCTGAATTAAGTCTTTAAGAAAAGAAATTTTTGTTTTTACACCTATTCACCCCCCTCTAGGTGTTTATACTAGCACTTTCAGCTTTCTTTTGCACTTGTGAGCCATTATGAGGATGCAATTAAATCTGCGGTCAGTCGAGTAAAGCAATGTACCCCTAAGACAAAGGATAATAGCAGCAAAGGGAAAGAGGCTATCGGCTATGACACTCAATCAAGGCTCTCTGTTTCACTAGAGTCGCATGTAACTGAGAATCAGTAAATCATTCCAAGCAGGATTTGATCCTATTACTGGGTAATGCGTCTGAGGAAGACCGGGCTTCAGAAACAGAAGAAACACACCCTAAAACAGCTATGGTGATCCAAACTTGGTCTTCCAAATCGAAGACACTGGAAGTTGTTGAATTTGCAAAGGGAAATATTACTGCCGAGAGCGACAAAGGAATTGCTGAAGGTATTTATTGACTTTTACATCTCTGGTTCAGCTTATCACACCATGTTTTAATTGATGTTTATCTTTGCCAAATATTCCTTCAATGCGAAAAAATCCCTATTTTGGATGAGGAGGATACACTAAATGTCGTAGTGTCTTTACTCGAGAGGAGGAAGAAAAGTCTATTGCCCGAGTAAGAGAAAAGACCCAAGAGATCTGTTGAGAGCTCAGCTTTAATTCCTATTTGCTCTGTTTCCAGCAGCGCTGAAATTCAAGACACTCCAAAGCACCAAAGAGACCCAACTGACGATAACGAAGGAGTCTCTGCAAGTTACAAGCTCCATCCTTCAACCCTTTCAAATCCCTCACTAGTATTTACTCCAATTCTTTGGGCGACTTATGGTGAGTATTGTTCCACACGCATTAGTAGATATTGTTTAGTGCCCTGTTAATACAACTTTGGATAACAGATGTAGGATTCCAACTGGTAAGACAATCAAGATCGACCGGAAACACCTGCAGGTTCACCTCGACAGGCTTTGCTCATGAGAACTCCTGTATTACTCCTCACAGCCTCGGAGCATGGTACTCATTCTGTTTGCTTTGATTTTGGACTAAAATCACTTGTTTTGAGACTTTGCTTTATGCCTTTGCAGAGAATGTTGAAGCGTCCAATCCTTTATCAATTCCTCCTCCCACCAAGAATCCATCGAGACCTTCTTCATTGCCTTCTTCAGCACAGAGATCACCTCTTATAAGAGAGGAGTTCTCCAGCTGCTCTTGCCAAAACAGTACGCACCTTGGATGAAGCTTCTTATGTGCTCGCTGTTGACCTCAGCGAATTAGCTTCTGGGGATTCCTCTTCTCATAAGGTCATTGTTGATAGAGTGAGAGCTAAGTTGGCGAGATTCCTCAACCTCTCAAGTGGTGGACTTCCCATGATTATGAACAATAGAGCGGCTCTTGGTCAACTTAGGCTATTATTGGGTGAATTCTGTGAAGATGGTATTAGTGCTAACCCATCTTGAGAGCTCAGGACAAAACTTCAAAACTTCTGCAATGATCTTCCCATCACATTAATGACTTATCGACACAACTATGAGCAGATAATGTCTCTTAACTCTTTTGGAGAAGGACAGTCCAGAAGTTAGTGACCCTGTGAAGAGGATAAGTCAGCACATAAAAGACAAACGAGCCTCCTCGCAAATTGTCGTGAACGAGATAGCTGATCTCGATAGGGAGGAGTTACTTCTTGAAAGGCAGAAAACAGAGATTGAGAGAAAGCTGGAGGATGTGCGCCAATGACGCGATTCCAAGTATGACCAAAAGTTTAAAAAAAGAAAGAGGATGACTTAGATAAACATGTGGCTTCCCTCAAGGAGTTGAAAAGAGCACAATATGCCCGTATGATGGAGATGAAGACAAGAACCGTCGCATCAAAAATAGTTATATTTGAAAATGGTAGGCTTGATCACAGTATGTTTGCCCTTCAACATGGTGTTAAGACCCCTTTGTATCCCAAAAAGAACCCTCCTCAATAGAGTTGCTCTTTTTAATTCCTGTGCTTCATAATGCCGAAACTCTTTCTGCTCTTTAGCGTCTCCAACACGCTTAGTGCACCAATCATGTCACAGCTTTATGGCGGGATTAAATTCCCTTTCAATTTTCAATTGATAGCTTCCTCACTCTGTTTCCACTTCTTCACGAACCTCAACTAGTGGGCTGAATCAGTTACTTAAGAAGGCCTATTTATACCTGGCGAGTCGGGTCATTGCAGAGCATGCCGCGGTTTCTTGCCACTCCAGCTGTATTATAATGGCAAAGCCGTTTTCAATCCTCTGGCAGCGTTCATGCTGCAACGTCCTTAAAGCATTTCGAGGATCTTCAACAGTACGAAGACAAAGGACGGCTGTCCCTATTTTTTATGGATCACAATTGTGAAAACGACCATATCAGCTTGGGTCCCCATTTCAAATCGGTGCCTCCTTCATCCATATTCACAAAATGCTTTCCTTGTCATTATAAAGAAGTATTGCCCATCAATCGAGAATCTGTTTGTGCTTACGCTTGGTCTGCTCCTAATTATCCATTCAATTCACATCCTTCTTTTGACAAATAGTTCTTTCGATGGTATAAGAGAATGAAGAAAGAAATGTCGGGCTTTTGGCATGAGGCTAGAATTGATGAGGCCTTGATGTTTTGCTGTATGTCCATCGATCCTCTTGAAAACGGCCTTATTGGCAGCCTCTGTTGTTTATGGTCACCTTCATCTCATTGTTTTTTTTTCAACTGGTCCGGTAACTATTACTCTTTTGGATGTATGGTCATTGACTGGCCTTTCTCCTTTTACGGAGTTCCATGATCGGAAATTGCAAACTTGTCCGTATTTCCTTGACTCACCATGTTTTGGTCTTCCTTATAATGAATTTATGAATAAGTCTCCAACGGGCTAGTTTCTTCTAAAGAGCATGTTGCCTTCCTTCTATGCTGGCTTTTCTGTTACATTTTTTGCCTTCCCTCTTTGACTGTGTCCCAAGGGTCCATCAATATTGCTTACGCAATTTCTAATGGCTTTGATGTTGGTCTAGGGTGCATGACTTTGCTGCACTGTATGGAGGCCTTACAGATGCGCAATCTTCACTTTATAGCTCACATCCTGAACCTTTCTTTGGCCCTTTATAGGTCTTGCATGGATGGCTGCGAATTTACTTCCCTAAGTTGTTCTCTGAAGAGGGAATTCTCCCAACTCACTGGGTTGAAACTCATATCATTTATTAAAGACGAGTTTGGGCTGTGGAAATTCTGTCCTCTACGACCCTCCTGATGGTTTTTCGATCTTCGAATGCTTTCTTAATGTTTTTCCTTTCTTTGCAGAGCTTTAAAAGAAGGCGCCGATAGCTTTGAACGTAGCCCTTCTACTGAACAGTTTGACACCTGTCTATTTTGGACAAGCATTCTTACCCCAACTGACCTGATTTTAGACTTCTCCAGTAGAGGGAAGTTCTCCTTTGGTTTCGAGGTGTATAACCCGCAATTTTAGTCGCCAATTTGGGCTCACGCAGGGTATCCCTGTAGCACTTGTTTATTCCATGAAGTTTTCCCCTTTCATCTTCTTCTGGACGACAGGACCGGGGGAGAGCCAGAATCGCATGCTACAATGAGGTCACTGATACAATGAGGTCACTGATGAGGAAATTTGAATTTCTTGATTTCCTTGGGACCCTGCGTAGTACTGATGCATTCGAGGAACGGTGGAACGAGTATCGACTATCGATCAATCCTATTTCCTTCAAGCGTTAGAGCAGTCTTTTCAGGAATAATTCAATTTCCTTCTAGACTAACGCATCCATTCAGGAGATTTCCTCAAATTGCGCAATTCCAGTGGGTACGTCGTCGTGGCACTCATCTAGTGAAAGAAGCGGCTTTACTTGCTGATCTTTCTTCTATATGTACCATTCTCTCATATTCCTCGATGCAGGAAACTCATCAGCATCAGATGGAAGGACAACAAGTGCGATCCATGAGCCGTCTCTCAACCTTGCTGTTTATCCTGCTAGCATCAATCTTGCTAATACCACTCACATTTCTGAGGGTAAAGACGGCTCTCATTATTCACCCTCTCATCCATCGAGTGAAGCATCACCTTTTAAAGTTTGTGATAGCACCCATGCCAAATGGGCTCGACTCTATAACTTAATAAAGGGTGGTTATGATGACATATGTGCCTTGATTTCGAGGTGGAAGTTAAGTCTCTCCTTGCTTACTTGACCAACTTACCTTACCCTATGCAGTGCCATGCCTTGGCGTTTGCTGTTGAAGAATTTTTCCTTTCGTTCAACTCCATTTTAGCGATCTACGGGGCAAGGCTGAAGCAAATCAATGACTTCGAAAAGTTAGAGAAGGACTCGCTTCAGAAGAAAGAAGACTTAGCTCGAGCCCGTGCCACTCTCGAAGTCTACAAGGCTGACGATAACACTCCTTTGCAAGTCCCGTTTACCCAATCTAGTCTGATTTCCCAACTCGAAATGGCTTGCGAATCTATAGACCATGAATTTTCAGATGCACGTGATAGAAGAGATGACTACTTCAAGGCGAATTGCGACCGAGAAATGCAGCTCCATAGTTTTACCTTCGGGATCAAGTAGCGTTTGATGTAACCCAGTGGTAGACTCATCCTTGTGCTGTGAAGGATGGTGTTATGTCGCCAATGCAAATATGTTGAATGCATATTTCCTTTCTTTTCTTTCAAAATACTCCAACTGTTGGTCCATATAAATGAGATTCGCAATATAGTCACTGTCATGACTTTGTTAATTGGTCACATTGGCAACCCCTTCACCAAGTCCATCGCCCATTAACTTTTACTTGCTGGCGCATATAAATACATTAATAGAGTTTCTTACTAGTTTACAATCTCGAGCGTATAAATATATTTATTTTCATGTATCATAGTTTTCCACTTTGATGAATTAAATAAATTGAAAGAATTTTTTCTACGTTTGACATGCTAATGTATGTGCAACTTCCATTGTGCGAATCTAATCTAAATTCGTTTCGACCGTGTCCCATCGCCCCCTTCAACTTGGCCGTTTTTTTTTTTTTTTAATGTCAACAAATACTTACAAAAACATAAGTTTTTTGGTCAAAAAGAAATTTACATTCATTACGAAAATGATATATGAAAAAGAATCTCAAAAGTCATAATAACAAAGTAAGCCCATAAAACTCTAAAACAAATAAAAAGCCAAAAAGCAAGTCATTTCATCACGACATGATTAGTAGATATAATCACAGGCTCGTCCTTCAAAAATAGACCTATAACTATGATCGATGATACGCACATGGTAGGATCTCCTTCTGTAATTACGGGTTTGCCTTTCGACGGTGTGTGCCTAGATTCAGCATTCCCAACACCATCACCATATGAAGACAACATAAAGATATTAAAAAAACTCAAATCTAACACATGTGAGAGCAACCTTTGTAACCAATACGAAGTGCCAAAGCTTTGAATGAAAATAATTTAAACGAGCATAAAATTTGACACCAAAGTTATTGTGAATACCATTGAAACTATAAACATAATATTTATTCAATAAAACTCCAAAATCTAAAATTAAATTGGAGAGAAAGCTCCCAAATATAAGATCGGGAGAGCAAAACTCCCTGATCTAAAATTAGATCAAGAGGGGAAGGAAAGAAACAAAAAGAAACGGAAGGAAAAGGAACTAGGAGGGGAGACAGAGATCTAGGTCAAGTCCCTTCCCTCCAGAAGTAGAAGAGATGAAAAAAAGTTCAGAGAGGAGAGAGAGAGAGAGGAAGAGGAGGTGGGAGAGGAATAGGGCAATAGTTACAAAAACATAAGTAAAAAGTTAGAAATTTGGGGTTTTGTTCCACAGAAGGGTCACTTCTGTTACCTAAGATTGAATCGGCCTCTGGTGGGGCGCATGCAGCCTCCAATTCACAAGTATTCTCTCTTAAGATCGATTAGAGAAGACCAGACTAGGAATAAAAGGTAGAGAGAGGAATGGAATACCTTAAAAAAAAAAAAGGCTCAATCCTTAGCCTAAAATACGAAAAAGAAAAAAAAAAGAAAAAAAAAACAGACAAACAAGAGTAAACAATGTAAAAAACTCATACAAATCTGATCAAATCCGGCAAGGATCCTTCTGCAAGCTAGGTTGTTAACTATGAGTCGCCATTATAGATCCCTCGAAGCGCGGGCTAGGATGCAGCAGGAGGATCGGGCGGGGGATTTGTGGGGGACGCTTGTCCTGGAGACCTCTGTGGAGTGGCTTGGCCGGACGCGGCTGTCGTTGTGGGGAGAGTAACCGCTGGGCTACCCGAGGCTCCTCTGCGTCGGTGTAGATTGCGGGGCCGGTCTTGGCCGATGAAATATGCCATGGACATGGAGATATGACGTGGCCTTACTTCCTTCTTCTGGGATTAACGAAGCACGTTGCTCTAGTTGCTCGACGGATTCGACGGCCATGTTACGCCACAAGTACAGTTTTCTTCCTTTGTAAGAGATAGAGCAACTGATAATTTCATAAACGTGGACCTGCAAGCGCACTTCCAAGTTCCACCGGCATTTATACAGTTCTGAGAGGTAAGTTAACCAGTTTTGACTACTAATTTATCCGGGGTGACGTGGAATTTGCCCACGCTTGTGGTGTCTTATTGTCTTGTTCTATCCTTAAGCAGGATTTTATGAGCCAACGTCTCTTTGTAGCCACTGGACACTATGTTATTGCCGAAGTTAGATTACATGCGACGGGGAGGCAGCTGGCCTTTCAGCCACCTTAGGCAACTCCTGTACTTGATAATCATTTCACTTCTCTTCCGTTAGCAAATAAGGAAAATTATAAAAAAAAAAAAAATCTTAAATCTATTAGGCTCGAGTCAATTTAATTCAAAAACTTTCAATTTAGACAATTTAATTTTAAACCTCTTGACAATTTGCCAATTGTGAATTGAGTAATTCCAGCCAAATTTTGGACTAGAAATTGCTGACGTTAGCATTGATACAAATTTTCAAATTTTTTATATATATATTTTTAAAATCATTATTTTTTTCTTTTTTATTCATTGTGGCAAGTGGTTAGAAGAGAAAGAATAAGAAAAGAAAAAATGACTTATTCCAAAAGTTATTCCAACAACAAGAAATACCTTTTTTCAAATCATTATTTCTATTTCAAATCTATTTTCTGGCCACTTTTCTATTCCAGAAAATAGAAAAATTAGCTGATATTACCAAACGAATTTCTGTTCCTTTTTTTTTTCAGGAACAAACTGACAGAAATTTAGAAAAATAGAAACACTGCCAAACTGACCCTTATTAAGCAAACTGTGTTTATTTCTGAAACAAGGTATGTTATTAAGGGTGCGCATGATAACAATTTTATTTATGATCAGATCAATTTTTCCATTCTTAGGAACAAGTTTAAAACAGAAATCTATTTGATAACGCAATTTTATTTTTTCTATTTCAATAAAAAAAATTTAATCCAGAAATAGGTTTGGAATAAACATGAGAAGTTTTTCCTTTTTTTGAACAAAAATGAGAAATAAAAACTCTTCTCCTCACTTGTTGCTACTAGTCAACTACTCCCCTGTCACCTCCTCCTGCTGCCCGCCAAACATCTAGAAGGGAGAAATATTGTATCATTATCAAATAAATTTCTTTTCTAAGAGCAGAAATTTTATATTGTTATTAAAAGTGCATTTTTACTTAAAAAATCATCTAGGGAATATAAATAGAAAAATATATTTTTGGCCAGAATTTGTGTCAAAAACAAAATGGTTATCATTCGTACCCTAAATTGATGAGTCTATACGAATCCAAGGAAGCTTCGAGAGTGAACTACGACGGGAATCTTCCATGTGTAAAGAAAATTTTCCTTTAATTTTTTTTTCTGCCATGAAATTAATATTTGTATCTAAAAGCAAGGAAAAAGAAAGAAATGAACTTAATAGATGACATTATACTAGCATATAGACCTGTGCTATGCATGAGAAAAGACTCATAAAATAGATTACTGGAAATAATTATTTCAGAAGTGTACTTAAAGAGATTTTCATAAGTGATCATAGGCCCCTCCGACTGAAAAGGAAAAAATTAAATTGGATTAAAGTGTACTTGATCATCACGACGTGTGCTCTTCTTGCTACTCTTGACAGAATTACGTGAGAGCATAGAGAGAAGAATTGACCCAGCCAATACTGCAAAAGAACGCCCAAGCACTAGATCACGTTTCATTTTTACTCCTTCAAATAACTCACCAACCGAGTCACCCTGTTAATATGAAAGAACAAAAATAAGCCCATCTATATTTGGGTTGCCCCATTAAGGGCCTGTTTGGTTGGGCATTTGGAAAGGGCTTTTGGATTCTAAAGTCCCTTGGCCAAATGCAAACACGTTTGGTTCGATTTTTTGGGTGACTTTGGCAAAATGCAATTGCATCTCCAAGTGGCTTTAAGGACCTTTAGCCAAATGGAGGTCCGGAGGTGCATTTGGAAGTTGTCTTTTGAGAATGCAAGTTTGGGTACTGTTCATCTTCGAGGGTACTGTTCATCAAGCGAGGAAAACCACTGCACGGAGGCCAACGACCGCCGACCGAGGGGTCCCACGCGCCGGCGAGGCGCCGGTGACCGTCGCCGGACCTCAAGCGACGCTTGGGTCGCGCGACCCAGGCGACTGATGGCCTGAATTGCGCGACCCAGCAGTTGCCGGAGGTCGAGCGACCTCAGGTGATGGTCGCCGAGGTTGGGCGACCCTCACCTGGGGTCGCCTGACCTCCGGCGGCCGTCCGAGGGCCAGATCTGGCCTTTCGGCCGCTAGATCCAACGGTCCGGCCACCAGATCCAGCGGTCCGGTGGCCAGACTTAAAAAAAAAATACAAATATTTTTTTGTTTTTTTAATTTAGTAAAAGTCATTTACAAATGCAAATTTTACCAAACGATATTTTGGCCAAAGTTGTATCTCGATGCAAATTTTTACCAAACGATATTTGCATTTTGGAAAATCCCATTCACTCAAAGGTATTTGCATTTTTGCAAATGCATTCCTCAAAAGCCGAACCAAACGGGCCCTAAGATGAACCAGTAGACAAATTATCAGAGCACCACCTCAATGCAAAAGAGTACACTTATGGGAGCACAAAGATAAGTATAATTATTAGCGTGTCTGCTCTGTAAAGAATCTTTTTTACTAGCGCGTCTGCCTTGCGAAGTGAGTTCATCTTTTTGACTGGCGCATCTGCTTTGCCTGCGCATCGCATCTGCATTGCGTGCGCATCTGCTTTGCAAAGTGAGTTCATGTTTTTTACTATCTGCTTTGCGTGCGCATCTGCTTTGCGTGCGCATCTGCTTTGCAAAGTGAGTTCCAGCTGTTCTTGTCCGATTCTTCCAGGCTCGGCCGGAGCAAATACGATGTTGTCCCGAATTGTCTTGCCAACGTGGTCCCGCGCGCTGTTCCATTTCTTCTCTGGCTGCTGTCGTTACCCTCACTCTCCTCCCCTCCCTCTCCCCTCACTCCTCACTTTCGTTCTTCTACTTCCTCTTCGCTGGTGAAGCTCTTGGTCATGGAAGAGGGGCTCAACGTGGACGAAATGTACATTCCACGGTACAGGACTAAATAAATCACCGATCGCCTTCAAAATTCACTTATATTTTAAGCAAATGCAACAAACATCCTTTCCCAAATTGACGTTTGAACGATTTCATCCGCACCCATAAGACCAAAACCTCAATTTCATGACAAAGCCAGCAACTTTAGGGTGCTGCTAGGCTAACAATCAATAACGGCGAACCGACCAACAAAAAAAAAATAAATAAATAACGGCAAACTTTTCCAGCCATGTATCCCAAATTCAGGGAGAGGGGCAACCGAAAGGTCAAGTTTGGTCTTTTTGTCTCATTTCAGCTGTTTTTTTTCCGCTTATAAATTTAGTTTAGGTTATGTGCAATCATATTACAACACTCACTTCAAAACAGAAAAAAAAAAAGAAAAAGAAAAAAAAATTGACTGGGACACGTTAGCAGCCTCAAAATAGGACATACACCCATTTTTTTTCGACTCTTAAATTTGGGGTTGAGCTATAAATGAGTTGTTAGACATTTCAAAATCCGTGTGTTTCGCTGTTGCCGCTTCGTCTCTCGTCACTCTCTCAGTTCGGCCGCCACGAAGAGTGCCCCCCTTGGCCCGGCCCTCCACCTCGGAGACTCGAACCGAGCTCTTCAAATCCAAAGCCCATGCTCACCACCCACAAGCGACGTTTCCCAAATTTCCCAAGCGCTGACTGGACTAGTGATCGTAGCCAAGAATATCTCCTCTGTAGGGTAACACCACCTTCCATGTTTTACCCTGTTTTTTGGTAAGACATAAGGCCGAACTGTATTTGTGATGCTTTTGTGAAAGTCACTGAGAAATCCGAGTCATTAGTTGATGATTGGTGACCTCGTTCTTTGTTCTAAATGCTGATCACTATATCCAAACCTTTCAATGCATATAAGGTGCGTTTGATTTAATATTTTGAAAGCCTATAAGAAAAATGTAAAACAGCTTACTTTAAAGAGTTTTAGGTAAATACAAATGGGTTAGTGGACTGAGGCGGCTCCCGGTGATGTCCTGTTGTGCTCACTTTGAAAGTTGAAGGGCCTATTCATTAATCAAGCATTGTAATGTTATGGGGTGTTTGGTAGGAGCCATGGACGAGTTGGGCTTTCGTTCTTGAAGAGGACGTCGTTGAAATTAGGTTGGACCGAATTTGCTTTTCAGTTGGACTTAAATCGCTATTGATAATGGGCTCCGGGTGCCTTGAGCCGAATCTCGTTTGTGGCCCAAACCCGTGAGACCAGATTTTGGCCCATATTCGGACCAGGCTCAGGGGCCCGGCCCGAATCCTTATTTTTGGAATAAAAATTATTTAAAAATAGAAAATTTTAAAAGTCCTGAAAATTTAAATGTCAATTTAGTTTTAAACATTTTGACTTGGTGCCAATTCAATTCTAAACCTTTTGACCTAGCACGAATTCAATCATTCCAGCTAATTTTGGTTGTATATTGCTGAGGTGTGGATATCGGTCGGACAACATGGCACGGCTAACCTTTTAACGTATTTAATTGATAGGTCCACTTGAAAAATTTTAAACACTTTGTAATCTACTGTGGAATATGAGTGGAAAAATCATTATCTTGTTGTTAAGTTACTAAACAACTGAGGAGGCCTTTTATTCTCCAATCTAAAAGCACTTAACAATCTATTAATATGTAACTTGATCAAGGTAAAATCGTTGTTTGAATTACTAATGGTTGATCGGACAAAAATGTGAGTAGTAATATTTTACACATGTAAAACATATTTTGGAGCTTACCTGGTGCAGCCGAGCGGTAAGACTCCTTTTTCGTTGACGCAATATGATAATGACATGAAAAAGTCTTTCTTTAAGGAACTTGTGTGCCCACTGGGGCTAGGCACGATGTTCCAACCTTCCAAAATAGTAATGTCAATTGACGCAGATTACATCACAATGCTTTGCATCAGCATAACATTCCAGTCGGCAAAATGTTCAGGGGATGCGGCTCCTGAAAGCTTGACTCGCCGGAATCAACCCCCAAAACCAGAATGAGCGGAGAAGGTGGGCACAGCTGGTCTTCTCGCATGCAGGAATGGTTTCAGCAGGAGCCAACTCTTCTGAGGCCTGAGGCCGGCACCGAATTTTGCTCCATCTTCAGAGCACCCAAGAGCCAGGTGGAGAGCAACCCCAACGCTTACAAGCCCCATATTGTGTCCATTGGCCCGTACCACCACGGGAAACAGCAGTTGAAGATGATCGAGCAGCACAAAACTCGAGTGTTCTCCACACTGCTCGATCGGACCAGTGATGATGATGGCACGGGCCTGGATGGTTACTTCACGGCTGTTGCCTCGCTGGAAGTTGACATACGGGATAGCTACTCAGAGGCCCTCAATTGTGAAACCTCGGATTTGATTGAGATGATGGTTCTCGATGCTTGTTTCATCATCGAGTTATTCCGCGTCCAAACCGTCGAAGAGAGGATTCCAGACTATGATGACGACCCCTTGTTCTTCACGCCATGGATTCTAGCGGCCCTCATGATTGACCTCCTCATGATTGAAAACCAGATCCCATTCTTCGTTCTTCGAGAGGTCTATGCATTATCCATGTCTCTTTTTGATGGTGGTCGCTCCATCCAAGAGATTGCCATACTGTTCTTCAACCGCGCGCTCCAATGGCCAGAGGAACATCTCCGGATGCACTTCCGAGCCCCCAATATCACGCACTTGCTCGACTTGTTCCGACTGTGCTTGGTCGGCCGATCTGATGACAAAAGACGCCAACAGCTCGATGAAAAGTTCCAGCAACTGATGCCCTCCGTGAATTATCTGCTTCTCGTGGGGATAAAGTTTGAAACAAGGAAGAGCCAGAACCTAATAGACGTCGAGTTTGATCACGGAGTGCTCCGGATCCCTCCTTTGACTCTCGACCTTCTCACCAGTTCCTTCTACCTCAATTGCGTGGCTTATGAGCAGAGCTACCATTACTGCTCCAAGCACATCAGCAGTTACGTGGTCCTCATGGGAGGTCTCATGGGCACCGCAGCGGATGCAGCGTTCCTGTCTCAGTGCGGCATAATCACGAACCTTCTAGGGCCCGACGAGGAGGTCGCACGGTTCTTCAGTGATCTCGCCAAGGATGTCCAGTTCGATTTCAGGGAGAACTACCTGGCCGAATTATTCGAGAAATTCACCCGGTACCGTCGGAACAAGTGGCGCATGTGGTGGGCAGGAATCAAGCGCGAGTACTTCAGCAGCCCCTGGTCTTTCATTTCGGCTGCCGCTGCTTTCATTATCGTAGTTCTTACAGTTATCCAGGCCTTCTTCACCGTTTATATTTATTATCATCCCAAGAAGTGACCCAGCTCTGCGACACAGCTTCAGAGAGATATATGATGTTGATGTACCATCCGTGTAGTTTGGAGAAATCAGACCAGTAAAGTCTGTGCTTCATATCCGGGTTTTGCTTTGGCTGCTGTACTCCTAATTCATTTTAGATTGCTTAAACTTAATTACATCTTCATCACTGCAAATAGATTAGCAAATTTGATGAAGAGCACCGCACTAACTAGAGAATTTAATATTAGTGCAACTGATCCAAGTTGACAGACAAAGATTTCTCAGACGCATGATCATTGTCGGTTCAAAAGAAGAAATAATCACTAATGGACCATAGAAACAGCGAAGTATTAGGGATCGAATTGGGAAAATGGACACAAACTAGCTGAAAGGTGGGTTTTTTTCAAAGCTGAGAACGATCTTTAAATGAGAATGAATTTCCTTAATTATGTTTACCGTTTTGGAATTTCAGCTGAGTAAAAAGTTGTTCCTGGTCCACGTGGATCTCTAAGTTCAAGATATAATTCGTATATATTAAAAAAAAAATAACTGATTTTACCCAGTCAGTAATTCACGTCCTTGCACGGACAAGCCATTCGGTTCGGTTGGGGCTGAACTTTTTGTTAGGGCCGAGTATACCCACTAGACTCCGAAAAGTGAGGGCCGACCCATTCGACAGGAATCAAATAGAAAAAACCCTTCATTTTATTTGTTCTTTTATGTAATTGGTCTTATTTATTTATTCGAAACTTTTTACTAGTTTAGGGTATCATGCGTATAAATACACCAGTAGTTTTCCTCTAAGATAAATAAAAATTACTGTTCCATATTTGTGGCATACTGCAGCAAATGTAATTGAAGGAGACTTTCTCAAAATAGGTCTGATCAGTAGGCGACGAACATACATGTCAATTACATTAAAAACTACTGTTCATTCTTTGTAGCAATACTATAGCAAATGGAAGACAGGTCGTCATAAATAATTGTCGGCCATGAGTGTTGTATCACGGGTTTGCTGTCTTTTGCGTGACTGTTTGGCTTTCCCTTCCCCTGATGCCTGTGTGAGGCACAAAGATGCAATGTTTGAGGCAGACTCTCCTGAAGTAATAAAATCGTGTCTGCTTTCCGCTCGTCTTATTAAAAGTTTCTTCATCCTCCTCCCTCAAATGATCCGGTTCTAGCCTAAAGAGCATGCCACTAGCATGATATGATGAGATTTTATGAATACACTCTCCACTTATCATTTTATGAATTCTGTGGATCATAAATCATCTTAAACTTTAAAGTTTATGAAATAGCTTCTTGGTACTTAGAGACTAAAAGATAGTCCCTTTTGAAAGGCTAAGGTAGCCATGTTTGTAAGATAGCACATCTGTCTCAAGTATATATACTTATGATTTGCTTCATAGCCCCATCATGGTAAATATATATTTCAATTTTTTTTAAAAAAAGAAAGAAAGGTCATTTAGTTGCATTTAGTCGTTTCCGGCAGTTTGATATGATTAGTCTAGCTTAATTTAATCTATTTTTTTGCGTGTCAATTCAAAGTTTGTTGAGTAAGATAGAAGATTTCTTTTAGGCTTTGTGCACATTTAGGGGTGTATGATAATGCTTCTACTTCGGGAACAATTTCTTTTCAGAAATAATTTTTTTCTATTTCTACTCGGGAACAATTTCTGAGTAAAATAATGCATTTGATAACTATATAAAATTTCTACTCTTGGAATAGAAAAATAATAAAAATGCATTTGATAAGATTTATAAATTTTTGTATTTATTCGTTTTTTTCTTCTTTTTCACAAATCGCTGATCGTCGCATGATCGCTAACCGCCGACTATCGTCGCCAATCGCCGCCACACGACTGCCGCCCATAGCCCATCGGCCGCCATCCCCTCCCACGGTCGCCCGTTCGCCTCCAGCGGCCGGCCGGTGGCGGTTGGTGGTGGCGACGACAAGTTGCCAGTGGTCGAGCGGTGGCGATGGTGGTCGATGGCAATCGTCGACCGGCGGGGGTGGCCAATGGGCTATGGGTGGCAACCGTGCAGCGGTGGGCTATGGGTGGCAACCGTGCAGCGAAGAGCGGCGGCGATGGTTGGCAATCGAGCGGCAGTGACGACGGTCGCTAGCAATCGGGGGCTATGGCGACAATGGTAGGTGGCGGCGACGACGACGGTAGGAGGTGGTCAGGTGGCAACGATGGCGGTCAGCTAACGATGGCCACGGGTGACCAAAGGTGGCTGGCAGTTGGCAAGCGGCCAGCGGTGGCCACATCAAGGAAGAAGAACACAAGAAAAATATAAAAGAAAAAATTTCCTTATTTTTAGAAATTGTTCCCGGGAATAAGAAGCTATTTTTTTTCTTATTTATATTCCAAATCTATTCACCTATTACTTTTCTATTCCGGGGAATAGAAAAGTAAGTTGGTATTACTAAATAAATTTGTGTTCTTTTTTTTGTTTCGGGGAACAAAATAACAGAAATTGAGAGAAATAGAAATATTACCATATAGGCCCTTACTTCACAAGAATCCTATGACGAGACCATGTTTTAATTTTGCCAAAAGAACTCAGTTTACTTTTTTCTTTTTCTTTTTTTCACATTCACCTTGCTTTATTATTATTATTATTATTATTATTATTATTATTATTATTATTATTATTATTATTATTATTATTTATGATTGTGCAGTTATGCATGACAACATATATATGCATATTTAGGAATAAAAAAATGAAAAAGATTGGATTAAACAGCTTCTTTTTTTCCTCTGAAAGACAGAAGGTGCCATTAACGGGCATCTAGTAAAATAAGCATAACCAAGCCCCTGATTCGAAACGTTTGGTTTGCATAAATAAGATGAGCCCCTACATATAACTTGACTTCTAACTGACCTAAAATAGGTTAGTAGCAGTTCTACTCTCATTTAATAAATCATTAAGTTGCGATTCATAAGGTTTAGGAAAGTTAATGCGAAGACTCAGCATCTCCTGGCGAGGGGGCTATCTCCGCTTACTCAGCAATCCGTTAAACCACCCCTAGGTCTGCCTCGATTAGCGTCATGACAATTATAGTGCTCAAATTAAAATTTAGATATTTAATAGATGTAGTAGTTACCCTACTGGTCCAGGCTGCCATTCTTCTAATAAATAGGTGGAATTTTAAAAAAGTGCAGTTGTTTTTCCGCTAGATCAAATTTAGGAGATTTTATATTTTCTCTAGAGTATTGTTAAGTCTGTTTTAATTGTAGCATTAGAGAAACGCTGCACCCATGAGTCCAAGCACATCTACGCCGAAGGGTTAATGGCTGGCTGACCGTGAACAGAGGCTTCACGCTTGTCAAGTTTTCTGAAAAAGTTGTTTCCCAAATTATAAATATTTTCCTAATCTTTCTTTCTTTTTTTTCTAAAACCCATTTTCATAAATGGCCGAAAGGATGATAATACCTTTGCCTAACTAGGCCAAATAAGAACATCGCTCCATCATTTCAAAGTTGTTCACGCATTATCAAGTGTAATGTCATTTAGGGTATGTTTGTTTCACAAAAAAAAAAAAATACTATTTCTGAAAAATATTTTCCAGAAAGCTATTTTACAGGAAAGCGACTTTATTTTTCAATATTTGACTAAAACCTGAAAAAGACCTAACAATTATTTTCTATCGTTTGATAAGGAATATCTTATGACAGAAAATAATCAAAAAATTCACATGTTTAATTTTTTTTATTTTTATATATTTGTTCTTTCCTTTTTTTATTTTTTTTTTCCTTTGTGCTTCTTCCTTGGACAATTATCAGCCATGGCGATAGTTGCCACAGACTACCTTGCCCAAGGCTGACAAAGCTCGAGCCTCACTACCAAAGGCCGCAAGCTCGCTTGATGTGAAGAGGCTCTAGCCTCCCCACTGAAGGTTGCAAGCTTGCTAGCCTCGAGCAAGCTTAAGCCTCCTCGCCAAAGGCCGCAAGCTCGTCTGGTCCAGTGAGGCTCAAGCATCGCTACTAAAGGGTGGGAGACTGGGGAATGGGTCGAGTAAACTCCCCTGGGCCGGAAAAATAACAGACGAAGTGGTAGCTTCCCCCGACCGACTCAAATACAACAATCGCGACCATGCGTCCAATACAAAATCTGGAAAGCTACTGAGCTTATTATGGGGGACCGTCAAGCACATCCGACAAGGATCAAGGGGCATCTCGTTGGTCTGACCCCTCCCCCCATTTATTTATTTAAAAGAACCGGGGAGGACCTCTACTACTGGTATTTGCCCCCCTTATGCAACCAACATAGGGGGCTGCTACAAGCCTCAACATCGGAGGCTACAAGCTCACCCAATCTAGTAATGCCCAAGCTTGTCGGTTGTCATCATGATTGGTGACCGATTGAAACAAAAGAAAAATAACCACTGGGGCCCACCTCAGTGACCACCCTTCCAACATGAAAGGGGGAGGTGGGGGGTTTGAATCCCCATCTTCTTAGGAAGGGTTGGGGTGGGAACAAATTAGTTTCAAAAGTGGGTTTCGACTCCCACGCCCTATAAGGTTATAAGGAAACCGAGTAAAAGTCTAAGAGTGATAGTTAGAATAGGAGTAAAGTAGGATCGACAAAAAAAAAAAATCGATTTTTTAAAAATTATTAAAAATTAAATTTTTTTTATAAAAATATTTTTATAAGAACAAGTGTTTCATTAACAAGGACCCAAGCTCGAGCATTGAGCACTTGCCCATGGCCTTTGTGAACATCGGGCTTGAACGTCGGGACCAGAGCTTGAGTGTTAGGGATTTGAGCACGGCCTTTATGTCGAGTTCAAGTGTCAGAGCATTGAGTATGGGCACCAAGGATTCGAGCCCAACCTCGATGGACCTAGGTGTGGGTGTTGGGCGCCTAGGCCCAAGCACTAGGGTCTCAGGCATGACCTGATGGACCCAAGCTTAGCCACCGAAGACTAGTTCTAAACATCGGGACTCAAAAATCAACATTGGGATTTCTGTGTTTAAGTGTAAAGTTTCTAGTCTAAACGCAAATATCTAGTCATGTTTTGAAAAACGTTTTCCGGTTCTTTCAAATAGGAAATAATTTCTTGAATTTAAGTTTCGGTAGGAAAACATTTTTTATCGAACCGCTGACTCGTTTTTCTAAGTGAACAAACACTGCAAAATAAGAAAGATATTTTTTCGGAAAATATTTTTTCGGAAAATATTTTTTGCAAAACAAACTATCCCTTAGTCAAATTGCACGTGTATACACTCAGCAATTAGAACTAATACATATGTACCACGTCGTTATGCATATTCTAAAGAACACACAAACACAGCACATGGAGTCATGCCGGGGCATAAAGTGTTGTGGAACTTTCCTTGTCGTTGCTCTAAAAGAAAAATCGAAATTGCACTTATAGTTTCAAAAAACTGTTTGACGAGTGCGCCTCAGAACCTTGATTGGAAAATATAGTACTAAAAGGGCGTGGATGCTAAACAACCCCTCCCCATACATCGAATCCTCAAACCACAGTCCTTTGCTTTCTAAAGAATGGCCGATACCTGCAAATATGTATGTGGAATTATTTGTTGCTGAATCTTCTCGTAGATATAGATACAAAGACTCGGATCGAACTACGTAAATTTACTGTTTTATTTATTTATTATTCTTCATTTATTTGTTCGGTGATTTTCGCATTAACTATTTGCAAAGATCTCAATTAGGTTCGGCGTTAATTTTACATCACCACCAGTTAGGTGATCCTCATGATGACGAGCGACGTGGCGTTCCCGTCTCAGTGCCCCATAACCGACGACGAGGTCATGAGGTTCTTCAACGATCTCATTAAGGATGTCCGGTTTGATATTGAGTCTAGCCACTTGGCCGAGTTACTCGAGCAAGTGATCGGTACCACCGGAACCAGTGGAAGGTGCGATGGGCAATCAAGCGCGAGTACTTCGGCAACCCCTGGTCATTCATTTAGGCTGCCGCTGCTTTTATTCTCGTAGTCCTTACCTTCGTCCAGGCCTTTTACGCAGTTTACGCTTTCTATCTTCCCGAGGATTAACCGAGCTCTGCAACACTGCTTCAGAGAGATATATGATGTTGATTTACCATTCATCGAATTTGGAGCAATCGGACCAGTAAAATTTGTGTTTCATTTCTAAGTTTTGCTTTGGCTATTGTCCTCTAAATTCGTTTTAATTGGCTTGAACTTAATTACATCTTCATCACTGCAGTTAGATCACTTGAAAGTAACGATTCGTCAAAGAGCAGTATATTCACTAGAGAACTTAATGTTAGTGCAGCTGATCAAAATCGACAGATTAAGAATTGTTGGGAAAAACGGATTCCCAAAATAGCGATTCGACACTTAATTGAACCCTAAAAATAACAAATGCGGAAGCATACCCAGGAAAACACATGTATCACCAATCAAAGGGTACGTCACAATGTCGAACGTACCTTTATTTCCACAGATTAAAACACTGATGTTGTGATTCAAGGAGGAATCGGACATTGTTCTTCAGAGGAGAATACTGTTCTTTTCTTAGGGAGAAAACGGTAAGACGTAAAAATAGAGAGAACGTAATCTCTCTTTTCAAATTACGTAACTTCTTCAGATAACCGCCTATTTTGATTTTCCCTTTTATTCTTTTATCTATAATAACTTCCTCCACGGGCCCTCAACTTACAGGCCGGGTTTTTAGGCCCATCATGGGCGGACGGGCCAACTTAGGCCCATCAACACATAAAAAAACCCATCATCTCCCACTCGCACATGGTGGGCCAAACAGAATCCTCTTTACCTCTCTGCAATATTCATACTGGTGAATAATCTGTGCGACCATCATACTTTGAGAGCTCGTTGCCAGACATCTGTTAGGAATATATAGCAGCTCATAATGGACATCATATCCTGAGTAGATTTAGTATGCAGTATCCTAGATCGATCGATCACATTTATATCTTTCTTGATCTATTTTTAAACAATGATATATTGTATTCACAATTATGATTATCTCAAAAACAATCACAATTGGTCGACCGGTGAATACAAAACTAGAATGTGATTCTCTAAATTTGATCTTCCTCTTTCTTTGAAATTCTCAATTTCAGTTCAACTTGCTTTTCTAGAAATATCCCATTAGATCGAATCTATTCATGATCATTGGCAACATTCTAAGATAGCAAACACTGAATAGAAATCTTGAGAATAAGTAAGAGTTATGAGGGCACTAAATTGAGGAACTCTTTTCCTCAAGAGTCTCACACGGCATAAAAAGTTGAGATCAAAACTTTTGCCACTCTTATTGGCCGTCTAATGCATACGTAGTATGAAATACGTATTACGGTATTAACTCATTTCCTATGGAGCGTATGTCTACACTTTCAATATTGTACAGATAATAGTTCAGACATACCTAATGTCTAACTTGAGTTCACTATCTACTCTTTCACTAAATTCATCAGAATTCACATCTAGCATTATAGACAGATAAAGTAAAATATGTGGGTTATTTTACTTTCGGACATAATAAATATTATGTCATCATCTTAACACTCAGTTACGGCGACATATATATTTTAAGCTTGAGCTCTCGATTATCACCTAGATAATAAACTTAAAAACTGTCTCATCTCTATTTATCACATAGTAAATAGAGGCGATTACTCGTGTGAGTTGGCTAATCTTTATATGTCTGACATACTTTCTCAATTTTGTATAATGCACTGAGCATTAAGATGCATAAACGTCAAACAAAGATTCATAGGCATTAATGATAAAAACACAAATTCATTAAATGTTAACACTTAAGGGAAATTATAATATTTAGTACATTAGCCTCTACGCAGTCCTAGAGATTTCACATGGCCACAAAACACATCTCTAGGTATTGGCTTTGTCATAGGATCTGATATCATTCTATGCGTAGATATGTACTGTAAGTTCACATCTTTTCGTGCAACCATATCTTTGACAAAATTATACTTGGTATCTATATGTTTGGTATTGCCATGATATTTTGGATCTTTGATGTACGCTATTGCTGCTTGGCTATCACAGTTAACCAACAATGGGTTTGCAGCATTCTTAATAACACCTAAATGATCCAAAAATCTCTTAAACCAAACACCTTCTTATATTGCTGCTGATAATGCCACGAACTCATCTTCCATCGTGGACAAGGCTATACATGTTTGTTTCTTACTGCTCTAAGATATGGCGCCATTATTCAGTAAGAAAACAAATCCAGATAGATTTCCTTTCATCTAAATCTCCTTCCCAATCAGCATCTGAATAGTCTTCAAGTCGCAGATCCTTTACTTGGTAACTCAGTGTATAATCAGTAGTTCCCTTCAGATACCTCAATATTCTCTTAACGGCTTTCCAATGTACTTGACCTGGATTGGATTGGTATCTACTCACTATTCCAACTGCAAAACATATGTCAGGTCTTGTACACATCATGGCGTACATCAAGCTCCCAACAATACTAGCATAAGGAACATGTTGCATTTGTTCATTCTCTTATGGAGTCCTTGGACATAATCTATGGCTCAATCCTTCACATTTTGCAATAGGAGTATCTATGGGTTTACAATCTTGCATACGAAATCGTTCAAGAACCCTATTTATGTATGTTTCTTGCGAAAGAGACAATGATCTCTTCAAATGATTTCTTGAATTCTTAACTCCAAGAATATATGCAGCCTCACCCATGTCTTTCATCTCAAAGTTGGAAGATAACCAACTCTTGACAGTATTGACAAACTCCTTATTGCTTCCGGCAATCAGTATATCATCAACATATAGTGATATGATCACAAATTGATCTTTGAATCTTTTGATATATACACAATGATCGTCATCAATCATTGAAAAATCATATGCCATTATGGCATTATGAAAACATATATACCATTGTCTCGATGACTGCTTAAGGCCATATATTGATCTCAGAAGTCGACATACCTTTTGTTCATGGCCTTTCATAATGAAACTAACAGGTTGTTCTATATATATTTCTTCCTCTAATTCTTTATTGAGAAAAGCAGTCTTTACATCCATTTGATATAACTGAAGATCCATACTAGTTACTATTGCTAGAATTATGCAAATCGAGGTAAATTTCACTATAGGAGAAAATGTTTCCTCATAATCAATTCTTTCCTGTTGATTATACCATTTCGCCACAAGATAAGCTTTTATGTCTTTCAATTGAGCCATCAGCTTTACGTTTTATTTTGAGAACTCACTTGTTTCCAATAACTTTGCATCTTTTTGGAAGATCAACCAGTTCTCAAACATGGTTTGACTTCATTGACTCCATTTCCTTTTTCATTGCATGTATCAATTTTTCCTTACTAGGGCAATTTAGAGCATCATTAACATTTCTTGGCTCATCTTCATCTTGTGGAGCAACTATAAAGTTTCCCCTTTAATGCCAAAATGTCGACGGGGAATACTTTTGCGACTTGTTTGCCGTATGGGAGATTGTACACTTTACACATCATTCCCCATTATGCTCCCACTCAGATTAGATAATGACGATATCATCTCATCATGTGGTTGTAATTGAGAGTAAGTTGAATTAAATTCATCACTTCTCATATTACTCCCACTTGGACGAGCTCCACTAAGTTTATTATCTTGATCCAAGGTTTCAAATAGAGAGTAGTCCTCGTTTATTTCACCCTTCTTAGGAAAATCATTCTCTAAGAATGTGACATCCCGTGATTCGAACTCAGTTATACTCCCACTTTCCTGCTTACCTATAAACACATACATTTTCGAGTGTTCAGAGTATCTTATGAAAATACTCTTCTTTCCTTTGGGACTTAATTTCACAAATTTGTGAGAGAGCTCGTGAGTATAGACAGCACAACCCCACGGTTTAAGAAAACTTAAGTCTAGTTTTCTACTTGTCCATAACTCATATGGAGTGGAAGTAACTAATTTAGAAGGCACACGGTTAAGTATATAGTCAGCAGTTAACAAAGTATCACTCCAAAAAATGATAGGTAAGTTAGCATGCGCTATCATGGACTTAACCATTTCTAGTAGGGTTCTGTTTCTTCTTTCCGCAACACCATTTTGTTGAGGAGTATATAGAATAGACAACTATCTTTCTATTCATTTTTCATCACATAAATTTCTGAATTCATCAGATAAATATTCTCGATCTCGATCGGATCTCAATACTTTTATTTTCTTATCTAATTGATTTTCAACTAAGCTCATAAACTTTTTGAAACAACTCAATGCTTCAAATTTATGAGAAATCAAATAGACATAACTGAATCGAGTATAATCATCCATAAATGTGATGAAATAAATAGCCCCGTGCCTTTCTCTCATATTTATTGGACCACATACGTTAGAATGGATTAAATGCAAAGGAAATTCAGCTCTTTTACCTTTTCCAAATGTTTTTCTTGTTGTTTTCCCTACTAGGCAATGCTCACATATGGGCAAATCAACTTTTTCAATATTGCCTAACAAGCCCTCTTTGGCTAGCCTATTCATATGTCGTTGGCTAATATGACCAAGTCTAGCATGCGATACATTCACATCATTATCATATGAATTAGAAGACGTGAAAATGGAACAACAAACATTGACATTACCACAGTCAACATTTAATACAATAAAACCATCTAGAAAATAACCACAACCGAAGTAGTTTGTATCTAAATACAAATCAACACCACTATTATGGAAGTTAATACTAAAACCACGCTTAACCAACACTAAAACAAACACTAAATTTTAACGACTCTCCGGAGCATATAAAACATCATGTAGGAATAAAGTGCGTCCACCACGCATGTTCAATTGGTAGGTGTCAATCCCTTTTACTTCGACTCTAGAATTATTTCCTACATAGATCCATTTAGTTCCAGTCGGAACTCGTCAAAATTCTACAAAAGATTCTCTATCCTTTGCTACATGGTCTGCTGCTCTCGAATCTACAGTCCATAAAGGATTAGATTTAGTTAAAAATACATAACTTGACACATAAGCAAAGTTCTCAAAAGTACAAGGGGTGTTTACCTTCTTTGGCTCACGACAATTGTGAACATAATGACCCATCTGGTCACAGTTATAACACTTCACCCTTGAAATACTCTTCACACGAGGACGTTTTCCTCTCTTATGTTGGTTAATTCTTGATTTCTTGCAAGAAAGACTTGATCCCTTGCATTTCCACCCATTGAATGAATCAATGTGCTTGCGCTTAGAGCTCGAAGCCCCTTCTGAGTTGGAAGTAGCACGGCAAATATTTGTTTCCTGCTGAAATGCCTTTAAGCAGTCCTCTACTAGCTCAAGGTGACGCATAGCATCCTTAAGTTCTTCCACAACATGGTCAAGAGCTTTTAGTGCTTCTTGCTTTTCAAGTACATATTGAATTTTCTTATTCAATATTTCACAATTCTCGCCGTTCAATTTGTCTTCTTTGTTCAAATCAGCAATTATGTTCTTAATTGCTGAAGCCATTGATCTAAACATATCAGACACATATGCACGAATTATTAATACCTATCATTTATGCATCCAGTTTGCACAAAACATCATATTAATGAATAATTTCTAGTAAGGTTTCAGAATCAAAAGGTCACTATATTTCCAATCATCATCCAAAAATCCTAACTTGAAATTATCATAATATAATCTTCATGCAAAAAATAAGTTCCGCAAAGTCACTAAAACATTCTTGAACTTCCCACAAAGAATTGTAAATTAACATATTAATTTACAACAATAGATAACATTGAACTTTCAATAATTAAACATGTCCATTACACTAAGTAATATATTCAGAGGAAAAACATCAACATAGAAAGAGATATTTACACCTAAAACATCTCAAACTAATCTAAGAAAAAATAAATTGGGAAAGTCTCTTCTAATCTCTCTGTAAAATTCTCTGAGAATTTTGAAAGCACATTGGCCAACCATGGAAAAAATTTTGGAGAGCTCTCATGCCACCTCCAAGGCGCATTCACTCTGCGCCGTGTGACACTCAACACAAGGGTTGAAGTTTCGGTTAACTCGATTCTATAGTACTCTTTTACAAAAGCTATTGCAAGCCTGTTATAATCCGGGACCACGTTGAATTCGCATAGGCGATCTAACATTGCTTGCCATTCAGGTGGAAGAGTGTTTATTAAGGGCGGCACATTCTCAAAATCCGGCATAAGATAACCATTCCAAATGATTTCTTGTATCATTTGATTGACCTTGACCATGTGTGATACTACATCACCGTCATTCCACCGATAATTAGCTAACTCTGTCATTAGCTCTTTAAGTCTTGCCTTTTCTTCGTCCATTTTCAGAAATGCAGGCATGCTTGTGTAACGCATCATGGTTTTTGCAACAAATGCAGAACAAAAAATGGATTACTTATAATCCACAACGACTTAATTGAAAAAGAAACATATACCTTTTCCCTCCTTTTTTTTTTTTTTTTTTGCGGTCAACAGTGGTCATTGTCGGTCAACACCGGTCAACAATGGTTATCGCTAGTCAACGGTGGTCAATGGTGGTCATCGACCGTCAACGGTGGTCATCGCCGGTCAACGACGGTCATCACCGGTCAACAACAGTCATCACCGGTCAACGGTCGATGAATGACCCGATCAGGTCAACGGGTCAGGTCAACAGGTCCGCCAGGTCGAATGGGTCGTGTTGGGTCGAACTGATCGACCACGCACGTGCCCTACGCGTGCGCGAGCAACCGCCGGCAGACGTCACGATGACGTCATCTGGTGCGTGCCGCGCACGCGTGTGCAGTTACCGCGTGCATGCGTTGCACGCAGCTGCGGTTTCTGCTACTCGCGCCTGCATCGCACGTGCCTAGGAACCGCCTCGCACGCGCCGACGAAGCTGAACACTTCGATCGCGCGTGGCGGCGCGTCCGGCAACCTCTAGCGAGGAGCCACTAGTCGATCTTCTTGTATCGACGAGAGCCACTACTCTACGCTATCATAAACGAACTTCGATTTACAGAAAATCACAAATGGTGGTGAACAATGCGCGGTGTCGGGATTTTTCCGTCCCTGATCGATCAACGGTGGCGTTTCACGAAAAAATCAATCAAAAAACTTGTTTATAAACATATACAATAATCGGGAAACATGAATAATGCTCTGATACCAATGTTGGGAAAAATGGATTCCCAAAATAGCGATCAGACACTTAATCGAACCCTAAAAATAACAAATGCGGAAGCATACCCAGGAAAACACATGTATCACCGATCAAAGGGTACGTCACAATGTCGAACGTACCTTTATTTCCACAGATTAAAACACTGATGTTGCGATTCAAGGAGGAATCGGACACTGTTCTTCAGAGGAGAATACTGTTATTTTCTTAGGGAGAAAACGATGAGATGTAAAAAGAGAGAGGACGTAATCTCTCTTTTCAAATTATGTAACTTCTTCAGATAACCGCCTATTTTGATTTTCCCTTTTATTCTTTTATCTATAATAACTTCCTCCATGGGCCCTTAACTTACGGGCCAGGTTTTTAGGCCCAACATGGGCGGACAGGCCAACTTAGGCCCATCAACACATAGAAAAACCCATCAAGAATTCTTAGAACGCATGATCATCGTATACTCAAAAGCAGCAGTGATCGCTAATTAGACCATTAATGGAGTGAAGGGGTTGCCTAGATTCCGATTTCACGCACAGGCTAGGCAGATTGAACTAGAGTTTGAAAAATTGAGGCCTATGTTATGCTACATCAAACCAATCACACATCTAGATTTATCATTCACACTTTCTTCGGCACTTGTTTCCTTCAGCTTTGCCTGACTTCACCAGACGCAACGTCGCAAGACGTGACAATATTTCAAGGCCAAAATTTGATTTGTTTTCCACATCATCACTGTTAATACCTGAATTTTTTTCAATAAATCAAATATGCCTTTTTTGTCATAAATAATAATATAACTATTAAAAAAATAAGGAGGCTTCAATTCAATTGACCATTAATGCATGGGCGCAGCCCATTAATATCAGTTTAGACCCATCAACCCAATTTGCATAATTAGACCCCTTAGGAAAGGAAACCCACGACATTAGATGGAAGGGCCCATCCGAATTCCGAAAAGCCCCGGCCTCTCACTCTCTCTCTCTCTCTCTCTTCCAGCGAAAATCCTTTATCGCGTACTCCCTCCTTAATGCTTTATTGCGTTCGCTTTGGTCCAAGGATCTTGGTTCAAATGACGCTTAAGGCTTCAGAAAACAAATTCATTGAATGGTCTGTCTACTGAACTGCTTGTGTCACGGGCCGATCGATTGGGATCGTGACCGTGCGGCGACTCAGGCTCTTTTCGATCGCCTAATATCGCCAAATTGTCAAATAAAGTCTTGCAACTTGCCTAGCTTTTCTAATCAAACCCATCAGCCTCGAAAGCCAGCAAGAGTCAGACGTAATAAGCTCAGGGGCCCATGTTAAGAAATTGTATGATTCTGCCGGTCGCGTGGTACTTAATTTTGAAGTCTTAGTCTCCCCCATTAGTCCACAGTGTAAAAAGTTTTCCACATTGGGCTGATCGGCCCCGACGGGGACGCCAACTCCTATTAATTGCATTAGCAGCACGAAGGATCTTATCTGGAAAATTGACCCAAGTCCAAGGACTTGACTAAATTTATCAAAAGTTCAAGGATTTAATTGAAAAAAATGTACAAGTTCAAGGGCCTGAAGTGAAATTTTAACTCAACAGTACACATTCCTTTTTCCATCAAAACAAAACCCTCGCCCATGTCACCAGAAGCAGCAAAAAATAAAGAAATTAGTTCAGAAGTAACCAAAGTTAGGCTTTGTCCGGAGAAATATTGTCTATTAGCGAAAACCGTCGCGTCCTTACCATCTAATTATGGTATGTCCCGTGCATAAAGACTTGTTTGGGTTAATTAATTGCTTGCATGGTAAGCTTTGGAACTTCCCTCGAGACGACCATTCTCTTTGTTGAACTGGTAAACAGAAGATAAGGATTTACATATATACACACACACACACCCACATAATGGACTACAATGTCCTAACGATCGCATCTTGTTCTAGCTGAGATTTTCAAAAAAAGAAAAAAAGAAAAAAAAAAGAAATAGATTGGTAAACTCTTCTAGCGTACAAAAAAATTAGAAATTGTCTACATCCTGTTGTAGGTTAGTCATAATATCTCTATCGTTGCTCTTATTTCTTGTAGCAAGTCATGCTGAACTACTCCAAAATCCTCTAATATTCTTTTAGGATAAAGATGCGCAAGCCCATCTTATATAAACAAGCCCCAGATCCATTATATACCCCACTAACTTCATGAACTACAAAGGAAGGCACGAGACAACATTAGTTCTGTATTTTATTGATAGTTTGGGTCTGGGCCATATAGCTACCGTTGCCTATTATAATCTCTTTGTTTTGTAATTGAGAGCTGTAATAGAAGAGATGGGAGGTATTAATTATAACAGAATTCTCCACCGGATGTAGCCCTAATTTAAAGGTAGACCAGAATAAATCTCATGTCTCAATTTCTCTTTCTCACCTTTACTCTCTATTCCGTTGTGTTTGTACACCGAATCCTAACAAAAGAACCGAAACTTTGGTTGATTGCTCGACTATTGAGCTAATTACACGTAGTGGTATAGAGATTCGAACTCATCTTGTGTGCCTAGTTTACGTAACTTCTCAATATATAAGTCAATCCCTTGGGGATTAATCAGTGATAGTTCTTTGCGTGCGTCATTTTTAACGTGTGCTGTGTGGATGAAATTCTCATCAGGAATCTAATCCGGCCAACATTCGAGTGATATTCCTTTAGTCCTTTTGGTTAGCTTATAAGAACATAAACTGATCCTCCAGACAAAGGAATTTCGTGGCACTATTAAATAACTGTGTGAGTTTTTCTACTCAATCACACTTTATCGTTCACCGCATGCCGCTGTCTCACGCGATGTTAACTCTCACAATTGGAAAGCGATAATCACACCTAAAATTATAATTTTTTTTTTCGTTGGGTGCCAATATTCCTAAGTAATTTTCATTCCACCAATATCTCAAACTTGTGCCGATTACTGAAAAATATTTTCCGTCTATATAGCTATTAAAAACCCGCGTGGCGGCATGCATGGCCGTTAGAAATCTGAAGTGGCAGCCTTATGCCCGGCGATCTCCACAAATACTGCCATATCAGATTTTTAACGGCCATTATGGATAGAAGCCCCGTGGAAAGTAAATTTGGGTCATTGATATAAGTTTGGAAGTATTGATGAGACGAAAATTTTATTATCACTCGTTCATATTTGGAAATAGACAACAAAAGTTTCGAGAGCTCATAATTACATATGGGGAAATTTTTACAAAAAGTCATAAACTTATTGTATTTATACCAATTCAATCGTAAACCTTTGTCATTACAATGAAAAAAAAAAAAAAAAGCAAAGAGAAAAAAGAAATGAAAAAAAATTAAAATTTTTTTAAAAAATATCCATGTCAGAGTTGGTTATGCCACATAAGACAGTTGATGTCCACATCAACAATTTTAGTCAAAATTAGCCGGAAGAACTCAATTGGCAAATAATCAAAAAGTTTGGGGCTCAATTAACAAATAGTCAAAATGGTTATAATTGAATTTGCACAAATGCAATAAGTACAATTTTTTTCTAGTAATTCTCCCATTAGATGTGACCTCGGCTAATTGGAGAAATGGTCAATGAGACTATATACATATTTAGTGTCCCACATACACTAAGCATTTGACAATTCAAGGATAAAACATATTAAAGATGAATCCATCACAATCCCGATTTTTTTCATCATTACCATCATGCATGTTGGGTTTCCCTTTCACGATTTAAAGTACTAGGTGAGGACTCACTATTCATTCGTATCACCATCGACCCCTAGCGGAAGTCAAGTAACGAAACGAGTGATCAAATCGTCAACGGCAACATCAAACCGTCCAATCATATCTTTCGTAATGCTCGCTCGGGGACTCCAATTTCTCCTTCTGCACCGCTAGAAAATAAGAGAATCAAAACATGACACTCGTAGTATTTCATCGTCGCAATTTGACGATCAGAAACACAAAACATGAAAGCGCCATGCATGGAAAATTTATCTCCACGACCCCACACGCTTGCTTGACCCTCAATTCTTTAGGGTTCGGACGTTCTCTCTCTCTCTCTCTCTCTCTCTCTCTCTCTCTCTCTGTTCTAATCGTTGAAGCGGAGGTCGTCGGTCAAGGCTCCAGCTCATTGGCGACCGGGTTTTTGGCACTTAGCTGAGTGAAAAGCACTCGACACTTTAATAGTTAGTAAATTGCAGCTGGTTCATTACAATTATGTCATATAAATTGTATGTCATATGTCATAAGAACAATGCATGTTAATTTAGAGTAGAATTTCATACAATTAGTTTTTTTTTTAAATAAAGGAAAACCAAACAAGAGAGAATTAATTAGAGTAACTAATTAGTTAGTAGAATCATGGTTAGGCTACGCATAGTAGTTTAGGTCTTTACTTATATTTAGAAAATCAATTACTTGATGTATTTGAATTTCCACTTTCTAGACTATGATTTGATTAATTTAAGAATTTTAATATTTCTTTTAGAATTTTAGATGTTTGTTTTGGTATGATTACTTGACTTTTTTTTCCATTTTTGTAATTTTTTACTAGTTTAGGGCATCGCTTATATATGTATATGTTCGTAAAATTCTAAACGCGAGTAAACGTGTCGAACGAGTAATATAATGATAAGAAATAGTATCGTCCCACAGAGATTGATAATTAATAAACTAATTAAATACTAAAATAGATTAATTCTAAAATTTATCTAACAAATCAAAATATAATTGAGAATAAATTAAAAACAAAATTTGGAGATTAAATGCAGTGAATCAATCAGATAAATATGTTAGAGCATCCGATTTCACCATAACCACTAGATATGAATTTCAGATTGTTCTAGATACAAGAATGATATTAAACATGTAATAGCGGAATTTCCTAATCTATTTACTATCCTATCTCTAGGTATAACAAACATACTCAGTTTATTAATTCACTATATCTTTATATGAATTAAAATAAACATGAGTGCATTAAGAACTATGAATATTCCCGACTTACAATGAGTTTTTGGATCACTTTATCACCGAAAGCTACATAAATAACGTGGCTCTTAGAGGATCCTAGGCTGGAGAAGAAAGATGAGTTTATCCACGTTTAATTCATGGTTATATATTATAATGAACAATTGCATATTATCACTTCTCAGTCTCAAATATGCATATCAGATCATTCAAGTGGTGGCCAGTCACTCGAAAATATTATGCACAATAATATATAACTCACATGAATGAAATCAATTGTAAAACATAAAAATCATGAAATTTACATCATCATGGTTAGGTTACATCGTAGTCCTAACAAAAGAAAATTAGAACATAGTAGAAGAAGAAATAAAAATATCAATTAAACCCAACATCTTAAATCAAAGAATAAGAATTCTTTCATCACTTTTGTCTTCTTTTCAAAATACTTGAAAAGCTCTCAGAACAATGAAAAAACGATCTAACAAAAATCTAACTGATGTCTCAGCTCTCAATGTTCTCCTATTTATAGGATATATCCAAGATCCTTATCTCCAAGCAATTGCGCATAAAATTAGGGAGTAAATAAGAGGATCTTTGATTTGATATCTATCTCTCAACGCTTGCAGATAACATTAGGGAACAAAATCAAGGATTCCCTGATTTGATATCCATCTTCCACTACTTTTTTATTTGAATTCCTGATTTTTGCGATTCTTTTCCTTATCTTCTCCATATCTCATTATTCTGCATAAACAAGGAAAATTCGAATAATCGAAGGAAATCCAAATATTTTATCACAGATATTGCATTATTTGTTACCTAAAATAGGTAAAATAATTAGGTAAAATAACTCTATTTTTATAGAGCTATCAGTATACTTTATTTCATGTAACCTAGTTTTCCTCGTTAATGAATTAAATGAATTGAGCAAGTTTCTCTGTGTTTGCATGTTGATGTGCAACTATGGCTGTGCAAATCTAGTCTAATTTAATTTTGTTTATCCTCATTTTTACCGCATTACATCGTCCATTTTAATTTGGCCAATTTAATTTTTGTCAACACATGTTCCCAAAAACCTAAGTAAATCATTACTAAATTGTATTTTTGTTTAGAAGAACGGCACTAGCATTAACTAAGGTTGAATTTGCTTCTGGTATGGTGCATGCAATCAACTAGTTCACAAACATTCACTCAAAATATCGATTAGAGTAATTTGAGATGTAAAAATGGATTTACTGAATTGATATATAAAGGGAGACTGACATACTTCAATTGGATATTTAGGACAAACAAATCTCTAATTGATGGCATCCAATTATGCTGCGAAGGAGAAGATCGAACGACCAAAAATAAAAGGTAGAGAGAGACTTAGAAATACAAAGAAACTACAAGCTTAATCCTTAGTCTGAAATACAAGGAAAAGAAAAAGGATAAATGTTGAAGAAAAACACACATCTAATCGAATCGGGCAAGGATCCTTCTGCAAACTAGCTGGTCGTTTACTACGAGTTGCCGCTAGCGATGCTTCAGAGCAGTTTGGCCGAAGCCGGGGGCAGAAGCAGCAGGATAGCCGGAGAGCGGGCAGTACTAAGGCGGGGGTTGGGGTTTTGGGGGCGTTGGCTGGGCCGTAGTCAGGGGCATAAGAGTCCGGCGTTTTGATAAATTGCACCGCGACATGGGCCAGTGTTGGAAGATATGATTCATCAAATCGTATCTAATTGTTGATAGGTAGAGAATCATGTTTATTTTAGGATTAGAAAGATAGGGGAATATTTCTTTTCCTTTATTAATCTCTTTCTTTGTAATTAAATACACTTTGTACACAATAGAAATGATATACAGAGATATACAAAATTTCTTCTCCTATTTCTCTTCTATCTTTTTCTCGATGCTTTTCCTTTGGTCTTCTAATAGCTAGGCCTCTGAACTGTGTTCTTGAATTGAACATATGGGATGACGATGTGGGGAACGAAGGACGTCGGTAAAGGGGTTTGATTGCCGTGCTATATTACAAGGACAATATCCTTCTTTTTTTTTTTGCAAGAGAAAGAGAGACAGATAATTTAATATATGAACGTCTATGCGCTATTGAGAAAACATTTCCTAAGTGGTTTCGATGATTGACAAAACTGTAGAGACTTTGTTTTCTAATCAAAATTAGTTTTCAGGTGAAAAGTTTGATGAAATATAATCAGAAAATCTCAATCAGAATCAGAGTCGAGGATTATTATTCCATTCTTGTACATTGTATCAAACAACTAGGAATGAGTAAATCACCCGTGCAATAGCTAGCCGGATTCCTTGCCATATTTATGAAGAGTTCCAAAAGGAAAGTTTCCCTAATATCTTCTGGAAATCCAACTTTCCTAAAACAATCCTTTAGAGGCAAATTGTTCTTTCCAAACATAAACATTCAACTTTTGAAAACCCGATTTGTTGTATGGGTGGAAAATACATATGGGAAGCTTCATCATGGGCAATCTTGAAGCAATCAAATCTTCTTGACCGTATCCAGGGCCAACGGGTAGATTGGCTGGATGATTCTCCTGGAGACTTGTCCAATAGTCAGCTTGGACTAGAAGGAATATAAGAGGAGGTTTTGAAGTTGAAGGAATAATAATTTGCATTTACGAGAATTAAAGCTTTTGATTCCAAAGTCTAAAGAGTGCTTTGTGTTCTCATACATTCGTCTTGCTGAGCGCTACTATGTAACCTTTTAGAGGCCAAGTGTGTGAGGAGTTGTTCACACGAACTTGTGTTCTGTAGCTCAGGACTTGTAACCTCTAATCAATTCTTGCTAGTGGATTTCAGCCTATAGGCTGTAGTGCGGGAAAGTTGATGTAGGCTTGTAAAAGCCGAACCACTATAATTTTGGTGTGCAATTCTCTATCCCTTACTCTTTTAATTATTGTGGTAAAATTGCGTACTGGTAAGATCTGACCACTTCATCAAAAGTTGTCTTGTTGTAATATTTATTTAAATTCTATCATTTCTATAGAATCACCTATTCACCCCCCTCTAGGTGATATTTTAGCCATAACAATTGGTATCAAAGCACGGTTACTCTTTATTAAAGTGCTATACTACTTCTGAGTTAACGATCTATCTATGGCTAGCAATATTGCGCCAAGTCTGATGGAAGGACAGAGTGATACAAGACCCCCGTACTTCGATGGGAAAGATTACAATATCTAGAAGAATAAGATGAAAGCATTCATTAGATCCAAGGATCCCTTGGAGTGGGATGTGGTTCTAAAAGGCGTGAGATTTATAGCTTCTTCGAAAGAAGGTGGCAAAAAACCAGAGATCTTGGCTTTATCTTATGTGGACATAACCAAAAGAGAAGCACTAGATGCTAAAGCTGTTTACTCTTTGTATTGCTCTTTATCTTCATCTGAATATAATCGAATATCTTCTTGTGAATCAGTGAATTTAGGATAGGTTGCAAGTGACATATGAATGAACTGATTGGGTTAAGGAGATGAAAATAAACATTCTTCTCCAACAATACATACCCTTCAAAATGAAACCAAAAAAATCCATAACTGACATGTTCGGTAGATTTACTAACATTGTCAATGGATTGACATACCAAAGGCAACCTATATCAGATCCAATGAAAAAGAACAAGATTCTTCAAGGGTTGTCAAAGGAGTGGAGCAACATTAAGACATCAATTTGAGAGACTCAAAGAATATCACCTCTTTTTGTGGATGAACTCATAGGAACACTTCAATCCTATGAAGAAGAACGTCTAAATGAAGAAGACACAAGAGGTAAGAAATCAATAGCTTTAAAATCTAATCTTGACTTTGATGATTCATATTTAGACGAAAATGACAAAGACGACGAGGAGATTGCTCTTATGGTAAAAAAGGCTTCAAAAAATGGCTAGAAAAGGGAGGAAGTTTAAAGGAAAAAAATCGTTCGAAACTTCTGAGCAAAAAAGAAGTTTCAACAACAAGGAGGTAAACAAAGATGTGGTTTGCTTGGAATGCAAGAAGCGAGGACATATCAAACCAAACTGGCCTCTTTTGAAGAAATGGAAGAGCAAGTATGAGAAGACAAAGAAAACACTGAAGGTCGAAATGTGGAGTGACATTCAGTGCGAAGAAAGTGATAAAGAATACGCCAACATTTGTCTCATGGCAAAATCTGACTCTGAAGAAGAATTTGAAGTAAGTAATTTTGATATTTCGGTTGAAATATCTAATTACATTGAAGAATTACAAATTGATTATAAGACTGTGCTTAGAAAATTCTTAGAATTGAAGAAGGAAAACTCAAGATTGAGACAACAAGATTTTTTCCAAAAAGAAAAAATTGAGTGTCTTGAAAAGGATATTCTTCAAACAAAAGAAAATCATGATTCTGTTTTAAAAGAAAATGATTCTTTAAAAAAGGAAATTTCAGATGTTGCAAAAAGATCTTCAATTGTCTTAAAAACTTTGGAACATATTTTGTCCATGCAGATCCCATATTATAACAAATCATAACTTGAATTAAAAAAAAGTTTTAGAAAATGATTTTACGACTCACAAAGAGAGGAAGAAGCAAAGACCTCCTAGAGTTTTCTATAAAAATCATTTTAGAAAACAATTTGTAAAGCCTGTTGATAAAAACTTTCTTAAAAATGTTCAATCTATGTCAGTCATGATCATTATGAAATGACTATTCCAAAGGTTTGAAGCCAATTCGGAGGAACTTTCTAAGCATGGCCGATCCTTCTAACCAGAAAGGACCCAAATAGATATGGGTACCAAAGAAGACATGAATTTACATTAACCTTTGTAGGTACTAAAGAAAAAGAGAAACAAGTGGTACCTCAATAGTGGTTGCTCAAGATATATGGCTGATGATCCAAGCAAATTTGTTGAGTTCACAAGATTTAATGGTGGAAGTGTTTCCTTTGGAGGGAACAACAAAGGGAAGATTATTGGCAAAAGGAATTGTTGAGATTGGAAACCTGACAATAAAAGATGTATCTCTTGTCAAAAGTCCGAACTATAATCTAATTAGCATCAACCAGCTATGTGATGCTAGATACAAAATATGCTTTCAAGGAGACAAGTGCTTAGGCACAAGCAAAGATTTGAAGCAGTCGTTTACTAGGAGAAGACACGGAAATATCTATATATTAGGTATAATTGTTGATGATGCTCAATGTCTAATCTCTGTCGAGGATGAATCAGGCCTCTAGCACAAGAAGCTTGGGCATATAAGCACCAAGCAAATAGCAAAAATCTCCTCAAAGAAATTGGCATGAGGTTTACCAGATCTTAGATTTGAAAGATTTGAAGTTTGCTCAATCTATACCCTAGGCAAACTAGTAAGGAATTCCTTCAAACCTATCAACTTCGTTAGTACTAACAAAGCTTTGAAACTTTTTCATATGAACATCTTTGGACCTACAAGAAAGCAAAGTTTTGGAGGTAAAAGGTACTGCTTGGTAATAGTCGATGATTACACAAGGTATAGGTGGGTTTTCTTCCTTACGCACAAGCATGAAACATTTTCTCATTTTTCAAAATTTACCAAAAAGATTCAAAACGAAAAAAAGGTATTCTTTCTTGCATCAAAACTGATCATGAGAGAGAGTTCGAAAATCAGAGTTTTTAAATTTTTTGTGAAGAAAACGATTTTAAGCATCAGTTTTTGACTCCCTAAACCAAGAGGAGGTCATGAGATTTGTCAACGATCTTGTTAAGGATGTCTGATTTGATATCAAGTCTAGCCACTTGGCCAAGTTATTCAGGCAAGTGACTCGATACCACCACCATGGGTGGAACGTGCAATGGATGCAAATCAATCGCGAGTACTTCCGCAGCCCCTGGTCCTTATTTTGGCCACTGCTGCTTTTGTTCTTCCAGTCCTTACCTTCATCCAAGCCTTACTACACTATTTACGCTTACTATCATTCCAAGAATTAACCAAGCTCTGCAACACAACTTCAGATATATATATATATGATGTTGATGCACCATCAATTGAACTTGGAGCAATCAGGCCAGTAAAATTTGTGCCTCATTTCTAGGTTTTGCTTTGGCTACTATCCCTTTAATTCATTTTAGATTGCTTAGAGTTAAATACATCTTCATCACAGCAGTTAAGATTTCTAGCAATGGAACGAGTCCATAACCCTTAATTTAAAAGGCAACGATATAACAAAGCGCACTCTATTAACTAGAGAATTCTAATGTTATTGCAGCCGATCGAAATTGATAAACAAAGATGTCTTAGATGCATCATCATTGTTGACTCAAAAATAGCAGCGATCGCTAATCGGACCATTGTGAAGTGGACTGAAAACGGTCTTAAACGAGCTTTGAATGAATTTCATATATTGTGTTTATCGCTATGGAATCTCATCTGAATAAAAAATTATTCCTTGTTCATGCCAAAGTGTGGGATCTCTAACTTCATGGTAAATTTATACTCTCTCTCTTTTCTTTTCTTTTTAAAAGAAAGTTCATATTAGCCTTTCAGTAATTCATTTTACAATTTTGAAATTTCATAATCATAAACAATATCTTTTATATCTTTCAAAATTTAGGCTTTGGCCAAGCTGGCACGGACAAACCATTCAATTCGGTTGGCCTTAATTTTTTTTTAAATTAGGCCTAAGCCAGATTACTAGACTCAGAAAAGTGTTAGCTAGGTTCACTCATATGTAGAGAAAGCCCTGAGTTGCAAGCCCAAAAAGGACTCGAGCCCGTATGATAAGTCATATGGAGAAATAGAGATTCTCACTATCTTTAAAGTGGTAACCGCAAAAAGATGTAGTAACAAGAGAAAAAGAGAAAGCAGAAAAACTGGGGTTGGGGCAAAGTCTGATTTACATCAAACTGGCATCTGAGGTCAATTCGTGGTCCGATTGAGCTGAAATTTTGTCAGCATATTCGTGGCACAATCTTCTCGAACTTGAACAGTTTGATTTTATTTGAAGCTCCATACATTAGGTTTTTCGTGGATTGATCAAAACCCGCGTTTTTGGACAGATTTATCATTGATCTCTTGTGAAATTCTTGTGTATTGCCAAGAATTATGTTCTTGAGGTCTTTGCTGCGATGTACCTCTAGTATTTGCTAGAGAAAAACATTGTTCACCCAATTTTGTTGATAGTGAAGATTTTCGGGTGGACTCCGGTCCCGTGGTTTTTGATCTCCTCACATCGAGGAGGTTTTCCACGTAAAAAAATCATCTTGTGTTCGCGTGCTTGGTATTTATTTTACTCTACTATATTGATTCCTATTAGGTTTACACAAGAGGGGAGATTATTTTATTCCGCTGCGTTAATTCGATATTGTTCGAATTGTTACTGTTCTCCCATAAGAGTGGTATCAGAGCATTTGGTTATTGCTTGATTTTTCTGCCTTGTGTTAAACAATGGAAACAAATACGAGTAGAATGGTTACATTAAATGGTTTGAATTATCATATTTGGAAAGGGAAGATGGAAGACCTTTTATATGTGAAAGATTTTTATCTGCCCGTATTTGCCGAGGAGAAACTGGAGAATAAGACTGATGCTGAATGGTCTATATTTCATCGTCAAGTGTGTGGCTATATTAGGCAGTGGGTGGATGATAATGTTTTGAATCATATTATTGAGGAAACACATGCACGCAGTTTTTGGGATAAGCTCGAACAGTTATATGCTCGAAAGACTAGAAATAATAAGTTATTTTTGATAAAACAGATGATGACTCTGAGATATCAAGATGGTACTCGTTTGACTGATCATTTAAATTCTTTTAAAGGAATTATAAATCAGTTGGCTGCAATGGGAATCAAGTTTGATAATGAGATACAAGCACTATGGTTGCATGGTACTTTGTCAGACTCATGGGAGACGTTCCGAACATCTTTGTCTAATTCTGCCCCGGATGGTACGATTACCATGGATTTGGCCAAGAATAGTATTTTGAATGAAGAGATGAGAAGGAAGACACAAGGATCGTCCTTTTCACATTCTGATGCCTTGGTTGTTGAGAAAAGGGGAATAAGTGAGTCTCGAGGTCTGAGAAATAGAGATAAAAGTCGAGATAAAAGCAAAGGTAAGTATAATAAATTTACTAATATTGAGTGCTATTATTGTCATCAGAAGGGACATATTAAGAGGTTTTGTCGCCAGTTAAAAAGGGATAAACAAAAGGAGAAAGGTAAAGAGAAGAAAAGTGATAATGATAGTGATGACAATCGTGTTGTTGCACTTAAAGAAGACTTTCTCATTATTTTTAATGGTGATGTGATGAATTTTGTTTCTCATGAGACCGGTTGGGTAATTGATAATGGTGCATCTATTGATGTTACATCTCGTAGGGATTTCTCTACATCATACAGGTAAGATGATTTCAGATCTATGAAGATGGGAAACAATGGGCTAGCTCAAGCTGTAGGCATCGGTGATGTGTGCCTAGAAACCAACAATGGCACAAGATTAGTATTGAATAATGTTAAACATATACCTAATATCCGCTTGAATTTGATTTCTACAGGCAAGTTGGATGATGAAGGGTATTGCGGCACCTTCAGTAATGGTAAATGGAAGCTCACCAAAGGTTCTCTTGTTGTGGCTAGAGGTGAAAAATATTCTTTGTTGTATATTATGCAGTTAAAGTTATCCATAGACAAAATTAATGCAGTAGACAGCGAAGATGCAACTGAGTTATGGCATAAGAGGGTCAGTCACATATTTAGAGGTTTTGTCACCAGTTAAAAAGGGATAAACAAAAGGAGAAATGTAAGAGAAGAAAAGTGATCATGATAGTGATGACAATCGTGTTGCTACACTTAAAGAAGACTTTCTCATTGGTGATGTAGTGAATTTTGTATCTCATGAGACCAGTTGGGTAATTGATAATGGTGCATCTATCCATGTTATGTCTCGTAGGGATTTCTTTACATCATACAGGTCAGGTGATTTCGGATCTGTGAAGATGGGAAACAATGGGCTAGCTCAAGTTGTAGGCATCAGTGATGTGTGCCTAGAAACCAATAATGGCACAAGATTAGTATTGAATAAGGTTAAACATATACCTGATATCCGCTAGAATTTGATTTCTATAGGCAAGTTGGATGATGAAGGGTATTGTGGCACCTTCAGTAATGGTCAATGGAAGCTCACCAAAGGTTCTCTTGTTGTGGCTAAAGGTGAAAAATATTATTCGTTGTACATTATGCAGGCAAAGTTATCCACAGATAAAATTAATGTAGTAGACAGCGAAGATGTAGCTGAGTTATGGCATAAGAGGGTCAGTCACATATTTGGAGGTTTTGTCACCAGTTAAAAAGGGATAAACAAAAGGAGAAAGGTAAAGAGAAGACAAGTAATAATGATAGTGATGACAATCGTGTTGTTGCACTTAAAGAAGACTTTCTCATTATTTTTAAAGGTAATGTGGTGAATTTTGTATCTCATGAGACCAGTTGGGTAATTGATAGTGGTGCATCTATTCATGTTACGTCTCGTAGGGATTTCTTTACATCATATAGGTAAGGTGATTTCGGATCTGTGAAGATGGGAAACAATGGGCTAGCTCAAGTTGTAGGCATCGGTGATGTGTGCCTAGAAACCAACAATGGCACAAGATTAGTATTGAATAATGTTAAACATATACCTGATATCCGCTTGAATTTGATTTCTACAGGCAAGTTGGATGATGAAGGGTATTGCGGCACCTTCAGTAATGGTCAATGGAAGCTCACCAAAGGTTCTCTTGTTGTGGCTAGATGTGAAAAATATTCTTCGTTGTACATTATGCAAGCAAAGTTATCCACGGACAAAATTAATGCAGTAGACAGCGAAGATGCAGTTGAGTTATAGCATAAGAGGCTCAATCACATATTTAGATGTTTTGTCACCAGTTAAAAAGGGATAAACAAAAGGAGAAATGTAAAGAGAAGAAAAGTGATAATGATAGTGATGACAATCGTGTTGCTGCACTTAAAGAAGACTTTCTCATTATTTTTAATGGTGATGTGGTGAATTTTGTATCTCATGAGACCAGTTGGGTAATTGATAGTGGTGCATCTATTCATGTAATGTCTTGTAGGGATTTCTTTACATCATACAGGTCAGGTGATTTTGGATCTGTGAAGATGGGAAACAATGGGCTAGCTTAAGCTGTAGGCATCGGTGATGTGTGCCTAGAAACCAACAATGGCATAAGATTAGTATTGAATAATGTTAAACATATACCTGATATCCGCTTGAATTTGATTTCTACAGGCAAGTTGGATGATGAAGGGTATTGCGGCACCTTCAGTAATGGTAAATGGAAGCTCACCAAAGGTTCTCTTGTTGTGGCTAGAGGTGAAAAATATTCTTCGTTGTACATTATACAGGCAAAGTTATCCACAAACAAAATTAATGCAGTAGACAGCGAAAATGCAGCTGAGTTATGGCATAAGAGACTCAGTCACATCAGTGAGAAGGGTTTGTCAATATTGGCCAAGAAGAAGCTCCTTTCAGGATTGAAAAGTTCGGCGCTAAAGAAGTGTGCTCACTGTTTAGCAGAAAAACATAACAGAGTTGCATTTAAAAACTCCAATCCTTCAAGAAAGTCAGGTATACTAGATTTAGTGCATTCTGATGTTTGCGGTCCTATGAAAACAAAATCACTTTGTGGCTCTCTTTATTTTGTTACCTTCATAGATGATTTTTCAAGGAAAATTTGGATTCATATCTTGAAATCTAAAGATTAAGTATTAAATGTTTTTAAGCAATTTTAGACTTCAGTTGAGAGACAAACTGGAGAAGAAATTGAAATGCATCAGAACTAATAATGGGGGAGAGTATATTGGACCTTTTGATGAATATTGCAGACAACAAGGTATTCAACATTAAAAGACACCTCCCAAGACGCCTCAATTAAATGGCTTAGCTGAGAGAATGAACAGAACACTGGTTGAAAGGGTAAAATACTTATTTTCACAGTCAATGCTACCTGGCTCATTTTGTGGTGAGGCTTTAAGTACAGTTGTGCATGTAATAAATCTTACTCCATGCGTTCCTTTAGAGTTTGATGTTCCTAATAGAGTTTGGACATGCAAAGATGTTTCTTATGATTATTTGCATGCCTTTGGATGCAAAGCATTTATGCATATTCCCAAAGATGAGAGGTCTAAACTTGATGTGAAAACACGACAGTGCATATTTATTGGTTATGAACATGATATGCTTGGCTACAAATTTTATGATCCGGTTGAAAAGAAAATTGTAAGAAGAGAGACGTTATGTTTATGGAAGATCAAACAATAGAGGATATTGAGAAAGCGGAGATGATTTCAGCACCACAAGTTAGTGATAATTTGATTGGTTTGGATCTAGTTCCTCTTACAAATATTCCTACACAGGTTGATGAAGAGCAGTAGGAAGTCAATGTTCCAAATAACGCACATGTTCCTGAACATGTTGAAAAATATAATATTATTCCTGAACCAGAGGCTCAATTAGATGTCCCACTGGATGTTCCAGTCCGGAGATCCGTTAGAGACCGACGACCTTCCATTAGGTATTTTGAAGATGAGTATGTATTATTAACAGATGCAGGTGAACCAAAATGCTATGCAGAAGCAATAGAAGATGAGTACAAAAGCTATTGGTTTGATGCTATGTAAGATGAGATGCAGTCACTTTATGATAATCATACTTTTGAGTTGGTGAAGTTACCTAAAGGTAAAAGAGCTTTGAAGAACAAGTGGGTATATAGGTTGAAGCAAGATGAACATACTTCACAACCACGGTACAAAGCTAGATTGGTTGTTAAGGGATTCGATCAGAGAAAGGGTATTGATTTTAATGATATATTTTTTACAGTAGTGAAAATGTCTTCTATCCGTGTGGTACTAGGCTTGGCAGCTACCCTAGATTTGGAAATTGAGCAAATGGATGTCAAAGCAGCTTCCTACATAATGACTTGGAGGAAGAGATATACATAGAACAACTTGAGGGTTTTAAAGTGAAAGGGAAAGAGAATTATGTGTGCAAATTGAAGAAAAAGTCTTTATGGCCTAAAACAAACATCGAGGCAGTGGTACAAAAAGTTTGCGTCAGTTATAATAGAACAGGGCTATAAGAAAACTTCCTCGAATAACTGTGTGTTTGTCCAAAAATTTTATGATGATGACTTTATTATTCTCTTGCTTTATGTTGATGATATATTGATTGTTGGCAGGAATGCTTTAAGAATTGAGTTATTGAAGAAACAGTTGAGCAAGTCTTTTTCCATGAAAGACTTGGGCTCGGCGAAGCAGATTCTTAGCATTAGAATTACCTGAGACAGAGATGCTAAGAAGTTGTTTTTGTCGCAAGAGAAATATATCGAGAAGATCCTTTAGAAATTTTACATGGACAAGGCTAAAGTGGTTAGTACTCCTCTTATTGCCCACTTTAAGTTAAATATGAAGCAAAGTCCTATAACTAATAAAGAGAAGAAATATATGGCAAGTGTTCCATATGCCTCAGCTGTAGGAAGCTTAATGTATGCGATGGTATGTACACGCCCAGACTTGGCGCACGCAATTGGCATTGTTAGTCGCTATTTGTCAAATCCAGGCAAAGAGCACTGGAATGTAGTGAAGTGGATTATGAGGTATCTTCGGGGAACTTCAAATTTGAAACTTAGTTTCGGGATCGAGAAACTTGAGTTAGTTAAATAAACAGATTCCGACTTGGCTGAAGATATTGATACTCGTAAATCTACTTCTGGTTATTTGATTTCTTTTATGGGTGGAGCTGTGTCATGGAAGTCAAAATTGCAGAAGTGTGTTGCACTTTCTACAACCAAAGCTGAATTTATTGCAGCGACTGAAGCTAGTAAAGAGATGCTATGGATGAAGAAGTTCTTAGAAGAACTTAGGTTCAAGTAAAAGAGGTATGTGTTATTTTGTGATAATCAAAGCGCAATTCATCTTGGTAAGAATTCATCTTTTCATTCTAGATCGAAACATATTTTTGATGTTAGATATCATTGGATAAGGGATGTTCTAGATGAAAAGTTGTTGGAACTTGAGAAAACTCATACAGATCATAATGGCTCTGATATGATGACGAAGACTCTACCAAGAGAGAAGCTTAAACATTGCCAATTGATAGCAGGGATGGTGAATCCCTCCACATTGTCGTTAGGGGGAGATTTGTTAACTAGGTTCACTCCTATGTGGGGAAGCCCAATGAGTTGCAAGCCCAAAAATGGCTTGAACCCATATGATAAGTCATATGGAGAAATATGGTTTCTTACTATCTTTAAAGTGGTAGTCATAAAAAGACGTAGTAATAAGAGAAAAAGAGAAAGCAGAAAAACTGGGATTGGGGCAAAATCTTATTTACTTCACACTAGCATCGGAGGTTGATTCGTGGTTCGATTGAGCTGAAATTTTGTCAGCATGTTCGTGGCGCATACTTCTCGAATCTGAACAGTTTGATTTTCGTTTGAAGCTCCCTACATTAGGTTTTTCGTGGATTGAGCAAAACCTACGTTTTTGGTCAAATTTATCCTTAATCTCTTGTGAAATTCATGTGTATTGCCAAGAATTATGTTCTTGAGGTCTTTGCTGCTTTGTATCTCTAGTATTTGCTAGAGAAGAACATTGTTCACCCAATTTTGTTGATAGTGAAGATTTTTGGGTGGACTCCGGTCCCGTGGTTTTTGATCTCCTCATATCGAGGAGGTTTTCCACGTAAAAAAATCGTCTTGTGTTCGCATGCTTGGTATTTATTTTACTCTACTATATCAATTCCTATTAGGTTTACACAAGATGTGAGATTATTTTATTCCGCTGCATTAATTCGATATTGTTCGAATTGTTACTGTTCTCCCATTAAAAAGGCGATAGACGACTCGACCGGTATCAAGAACACCCTTAGGGCCCCACCGGTTGACAACCCAACTATTAATGACTACATCCTCTCCCTCTTCTTTCTCATATATATATCAAAAATTATAATTCATCGTTTGAATTTCCTTGGGCACTTGCTTGCTTCAACTTTGCCCGACTACACTAGACACCATGACGCAAGAAATGATAATACTTAAGGCCGTGATTTAATTTATTTCCCTGATCATTTTTAAATATTTAGAAAAATTTTACATGATATTAATTTTTATGTCAACTTGATTTTATTTATCTTTATAAAAATTTTGACTAGTTTAGGATCTCACACGTATAAATATATGCTTCATTTTCATGTGTCGTAGTTTTCCTTTTTGATGAACTAAATGAATTGAGAGAAAATTTTATATGTTTTGCCCGTTTATGTGTGCGCAACTTCAATTGTACGAATCTAGTGCGATATAAGTTGGTTTATCCCCATTTTCATTGCTTTACATCACCCTTTCAACTTGGTCGATATAGTTGTTGTCAACGTATACTCCCCAAAACCCAAGTAAACCATTACATAATTAGGTTTTTGTTCCATAGAACGGCTACTTACATTAGCTAAGGTTGAATTTGCCAGTTGTATGGTGCATGCAATCAACTAGTTCACAAATATTCTTTTGAAAGATCGATTAGAGAAATTTGAGATGCAAAATTGATTTACCAAATTGATATATGAAGTGAGACAACAAATTTTAAGCAGATATTTGGGAAAACAAAACTCTAATGAGTGGTACCCACTTATTTTGTGGAGAATAAGACCAAATCACTAGGATTAAAGGTAGAGAGAAAGACATGGGATACGCAAAAAAAAAAAAAAAAACCACACCTTTAATCCTTAGCCTAATATACAAAAAAAGAAAAAAGAAAAAGGCAAACAAGAATAAATAATGTAAATAACTCATACACCTAATCAAATCCGGCAAGGCTCCTTCTGCGAACCAGCTGATTGTTGACCATGAGTCGCCATCATAGATCCCTCGAAGCGCCGCTAGAGACAGAAGCAGGAGGAGGATCGGGACGGGGGTTTGTGTTTTTGGGGGGCCCGCTTGGGGTGCGGAGGGGCTCCGGTGTTGGTGGGTTGGCTGGGCTGCCGGACCTGGGAATGGCGGCGGGGCTGGGGCTGTTTTTCTTTTTGGGGGGCGGCTTGGGGGCGGCGGGACTCCCGAACTTGAGGAGGGTTTCTGCTTTTGTTTTTGGGGGGTGGCGTTACTACCCGACCTGGCGGGGTGTTTTTGTTTTTGGGGGGCAGGCTGGGACGGCCGAACTTGGGGGACGGCTGCGCCGGAGGGCTTTTGGTTTTTGGCAGGGGAGTTTTGTATTTGGGGCGCCGCTGGGATACCCAACCTGGCTGCGCCGTGGGGGTGTAGCTCACGGGGCCGCCCTTGGCCTTTGCCACCCTCCGACATGTTCATATTGGTGATATTCACGTTAAAAATTGGGTTTACGAGGACTATTTTTGTTTCAGACATTTGGGATGGTGGTGAGGGCCACGAAGCACGGCGGTTAACGGGTGCGATGGCGGGGCTATGTTACAACTACAATTTTCTTCCTTTGTAAGAGATTGAGCAACTAACAATTTCATATGTGTATAGACAGGTCGGTTGGCCAACTTATACTATCGACTTAATGCGGGCCAGACGTGGAATTTGCCCACGCATGTGCTGTTGTTTTTTCCTTGCCTAAGACTTTATATTCCAAGTCGCTTTGTACTTTGCAAGTACTACACACCATGTTATTATAAAATTAGTTAACACATTAAAGGATGGACTATGTGATATTTTGTGAGATCACTACTGATTATTATAAATGATTAAGCTATTCGATGGAAAGATTTGAACTCGAAACCTTCCATTATGATATACTGTGAAATTTTATAAAATCGTTATGAATTAATTTAGAAGTTTAGGATGTTGGATAAAGATATAATTTAATATTTAAAATATCTTAGTGGCCCCGTTTCTTTGGTAGGCACAGATAGTGCCTAGTGGTGGACAGAAAGGACGAAAAAGCGAGGCCCCTGCCCTCTCGGCCGCTATGATTAGTTAAGAGTGGTGGGCGGAGAGTAACGAAAAAGTGACATGCTAAAGTATGGTCCCCTTTGTTTAGTCTCACCTGGTGCATGAGATTTTCACGATCACAATTTTGCTATCTAAGCAAAATAACAAATTTAAAAAGAGTTTCTCGTTGTATAATGCTTTGTCTTTATCGATGCAAAGATTTTAAGCTGGTTTTGGTAATGGAGGTTTGAAAATTAGACTGACAACTGATTACCAAAAATTAAATCTACCTCTAAAATGGCGCATGCAATCAACTAGTTTATATATGTTCTCTCGAAGAGAAAGATAAAATTTGAGAAATTTGAGATGCGAAAATGAATTTACTGATTCGATCTATAAAGTGAGACAACATATTTTAAGTAGATATTTTGGGACAACAAATCTCGGGTCAATCATGGGGGAGGAGAGGAACATAGGTCTAGGAATAAAACGTAGAGAGAGACTTGGCATACGAAGAAACCTTACGATCGATCTTAGCCTAAAATACAATACAAAAAAGGAATGATTATTGATTAAATCTGACAAGGATCCTTCTGCCAATCAGTCGGTCGTTGACTATGTTCGTTATGAGCCAATGTAACAAGTTTAAACTATCTTTCTCGTTTGTCATTTTTCTTTTCCAAAGTACGGTTCTATTTTCCAAAGCGCTCCCCAATAGCGGGGGCACTGGCCAGCCTAAGATACCGTTACATAATGCAGTTTTCTCATTATAGAATGCTGTCGTGTTTACTGAGGAGAAGACGTTTTTTGGGGGGTGGGTGGGTGGGGCATTGTTCAACCTTTCTTAGTCCATTGTTCAAACCAGCTGACTCAGACCCTTATCAAGTCTGAACACTCAGATAACTTGCAGTGGACGGTGGTTGGGCGCATTGTTCAACCTTTCTTAGTCCAGCTGACTTAGACCCTTATCAAGTCTGAACGCTCAGATAACTTGCAGTAGACGGTGGGTGGGCGCATTGTTCAACCTTTCTTAGTCCATTTTTCCAAACCAGCTGACTCAGACCCTTATCAAGTTTGAACGCTCAGATAACTTGCAGTGGACGCCCCGCACCCACCCACCTAGTGTTTTCTTCCTCTAGTCTATTGGTAATTGAGGGAAACTTTCTCTAATTGGATCTCTAATTCGTAGTTTACAAACACAGCCACATACGCAACAAATTAATAAAGAATCAAATCATCACCTCAAATGTGAGTCGAGCTGAGGTTGCGGATCTCCATCGACCTCAAGCAGCAATATAGCTCCGATGTCACTCCGAAGTCACTGACCTTGGACAACCTTAAGTTGGTCACATCTACGCGCCATGAGCGCATGGAGAGGGAGAGATATTATTTTACCTAGGTATATCAGTTTAAAGAGAAAAGGAAAGTCAATTGGGAATTCTTCAATCAAAGATAGTGGAAAACATATCTATAAACACCTAATGTTTTGCCTATGATTGTTGAAAAATTCGAGACACTTTGATCGAAAACAAAACTTCATAAAAGATTTCGATTGAAGGATCCAATTAGGTTGCAATCTTCAAGAGCTTTCCAACCATACCAAGACCGTGGGTTTAAAAAATATAGCAACTCTTAGGGTCTGTTCGTTTCGCGGAAAATGGGTCATTTCCGGAAAATATTTTCCCAAAAGTCATTTTCCAAGAAAATAACAATATTTTCTGGTATTCGGCTAAAACCTAAAAATGTTTCGGAAAATATTATCCGATGTTCGATAAGGAAAATATTTTCTAAGACTTCACAACTTAGGCATTCATCACTTACCAACTTATAAATCCATCAAATATGAACTTGCCTTTAAATCCGGGCAAACTTGCTTCATATCTTTGTTCCCTCATTGTCGCCAAATGCTCATCTACTCTAAAAAATGTTCATATGGATTGTAAAAAGAAGCAAAGCATGTACAGCCCTAATGGAAATCTTCAAGTTGAGTGGCTTGTTTTCCTCCTGCGTCTTTTATGTGGAGCCCTTTACTTGAGCAATGTATAACTGCAGGATAGAGTAAATAAAAAAAAGGATAAGCAAGAGTGCAGAGCATGAGCTCGAGATCGGCGAGCTCGAGGTTCGCCTAGCAACGGCCGACGACTAGCCAAGAAAGAAGAAGATGAGAAACAAAGAAAAGAAAAAGAAAAAGAAAAAGAAAAAGAAGAAGAAAAGAAATGGAAAAAAAAGTAAATTAAAAATAACTTGAATTAAAAAAGAAAAAGAAAATTAAAAAATAATTCGAATAAAGAAAGAAAAGAATAAGAAGAAATGGGAGGAGGAAGTGAAGATTTGTAGAAACATGAAATAAGAGAAATTAAGTGAGGAAAATGTTTTCCACTTTTCAAAAGTGGAAAACAATTTCCCCTTAATTTAGAAGGCTTTTTTCCTTTCATGGAAAACATTTTCCCTTTCATGAAAAACATTTTCCCCAAGGAATTCATTTTCCGTGAAACAAACGATGGAAAATCCTAAATACATTTTCCTAGAAATTATTTTCCGCGAAACGAATGGAGCCTTAACTATGGTCATTTGATCTTGAGGTGTTGAGAAATTTATGATTTGACTCAATCAATTCATTCCATCTTAAAAATCAAGTGAATGGCATTCTCACGTTGCAAGAATCACGTTGATTGGATTTTGTATGTAGAAAATGCTATAAATTTGTACAATAATCATCCATTCGGCCAGATGCTCCGAAATCTATGACCACGACACTTTATTTATTTATTTATTTCTAAAAAGTAGGCCACAATTTTCTGAAAATTCAAATCACGAGGTTTCCATAGGCACAAAAATTGGGCCGATTAGACAGATGGAAAAGATATACTCAATCAAAGTTTGGTCAACCACTGAGGGTTCACCCCAGTGGCTATCCTTCCAACTTGGAAGGGGGAGGTTGAGGGTTCAAATCCCTACCTTCTCAGGGGAGATTGGGGTGGGGACGATATCATTTCAGGAGTGGGTTTCGACTCCCACACCCTGAAAGAAGGCAGGGCAAAAGTCTGAGAATGAGTGTTAGAGTAGGCTTAGAGTAGGACCGACAAAAAAAAATCAAAGTTTGGTCAATCATTTAAAAAAAAAAATTAAAGCCCTCAATAATGGCACTAGGTGACATTGGGAGCAATCGTAAGTTATCCTCTTTAAGAGGAATAGTAAGTTATCCTTACCACTTAGCAGATGGGTCTACTTGTAAATTTTGGACCACGTGGTACTCTACTAATAGATGCGGGGTGGTAACATCATCACCTCATTAGTTAATGACTACTGGATGAGCCCATTCATAAAATTCTAAAACACTCCAGAATACACCATCGGATACCGGACTTATTACATTTTACTATTAAATTCTAGATTCGAGGATGGTAAAATTATTGTTGTTGATAAGTAACTATTAATTGATTGGGCCACTCGTAAAATTTTAAAACACTTGGTAGGATGCGGGAGATGATAAAATCATCCTTACATGAATAAGTAATGAACTACTTGTCGGGCCCACTCATAAAATACTAAAGCACTAGGTAATTTAGTACTAGATGCTAGATATAACGATGGTAAAATCATTAATATCATTGATGAGAACTAATTAATTAACCACCGCGCAATCACGATGTCCGCAGAGGCAGGGTGCGGCTGATTTTCTGGCATGGAGGGGCGGTTTGAGCAGACGCCGGCTTTTCTCAAGCCCTCGGCCAGCAATTCCTTTTGCTGCATCTTCAGAGTCTCCAAGAGCCGATCGGAGAGCAACACCAAGGCTTACCAGACCCAGCATTGTCTCCAGAACCACCATGGGCAAGAGCAGCCGAAGCCGATCGAATAGCACAAGCCTCGACTGTTCTCTATGCTGCTCGATCGGACCATAGCGTATGTTTCGGCCCTGGACGATTACTTCGAGGCCATCACCTTGCTGGAGACCTATATACAGAATAGTACTCCAAGGTCCTTGATTGGGAAACCCCGGATTTGATCGGGATGATGATTCTTGACATTTGTTTCATTGTTTAGATGTTCCATGTCGCTGCTGCAGTGATTCAACCGGCCGCTGACGACCCCTTGTTCTCCATGCCATGAATTTTCTCGCTCCTCACACACGACCTCCTCTGGATTGAAAACCAGATCCCATTCTTCATTCGTCAGACAATCTACGACTATTCCAAGTCTCCCTCTGAAGCCGACTGCTCCCTCTAGATTGCCTTTTGGTTCTTCAACTACAATCTCCGACGACTGGAGGACGAACTCAAGAGGCATTACCGAGTCTCCAACGTCATGCACTTACTGGATTTGGTCCGACTGAGCGTGGTTGGCGATATGGAGCTCGAACATCGCCAACAGGTCGATAAAGAGATAAAGAGTTGCTGCAACTGATACCCTCCGCAAAGTAGCTACTTGTCAAGGGATAAAATTTAAACCGAGGAAGAGCAAGGACCTAATGGACGTCGTGTGCGATCACGGAGTGCTCCGAATCCCTCCTTTGACCCTCGATGGTTTCACCACGTTCCTACTCAACTGCGTAGCTTTCGAGCGGTGCTATTCTTACAGCTCCAAGCACATCACCAGTTAAGTGATCATCATGAGATGTCTCATGAACACGGTGAGCGACGTGGCGTTCCTGTCTCAGTGTTGTCGAAATGGTTTGTTATCATAAAAGAAGCGTCTCTTGGTTAAGAGAAGACGTGATGCTTGGTTAAAATAAGAAGTGACTTTTGGTTATGAAAAGATGTGACTCTTTGTCCTGAAAGGAGATTATCGGTAGTTATGAAGAAATTATTCTTGACATGAAGAGTGGTGATGGTTGGGGATAAGGTATCTATTCCCAATAGATGTATTGATTGGTTGTATGTGCATAGAGACCAAATAACATATTATTTATAATAACCATAACTGTTTATAAATGCTTCTTCTTCAGAACACTTTCTTCTTTTCTTTTTATATACGCATCTTTAACACATTCAATGTGAAATTCCAATAGAAAAATTGAGTAATTGTTAGACTCATTTTCTACGGCTTTGATGTATATTGTGGAGATATATTTGTTCTAAACTTGACATCAATAATAGTAGGGGTAAATAGTACCTTAAGGATAGTGATCATCATCATGCATTAAAGCATTAAAGATCTACTACTACTTCTCTATCTTCTTCACCAAATAAATTTCCCACAATGAACTTTAAATATATGTTGCCAAACACAAAGATCTTATGATTGAAGTTTATGAGCCTTTTCAAGTTAATGCAATTGTTTCAAAATTTTTCTTAATCTTGGAATGATTATCGAAATAAAATTCTTCACACGATTGAGAACCTTATTTTAGAAAATGTGCTAAAACAAAATTCGAATTGAGGAAGGTTCTTGGGATTGTGAAGCTAATTATGTGGAAAAAAAGTCATAAATAAGGGGCATTTTGTTGAAAATGACAACATGGGTAGAGACGATGAAAGCACTGGAATAATGGCATGAGAAAATTTGATTCAATGGTTCTATTATATGGATTTAAGCATAACAATGCTTATGAGTGTACTTACTCAAAATTTACTAAAGAGTATGGAATTATAATCTGCTTACATATAGATGACATGCTGATTATTGGTACAAATATGCATGTTATAGATGAAACTAAAAAATATCTATATCCTCAGTTTAAAATGAAAGATTTGAGAGAAGTTGATACAATTTTAGATATCAAAGTGATCAAACATAGTGACGGTTATGCTTTAAGTCAATGCCACTATGAGGAGAAAGATCATTCAAAGATATCATCATTTGAAAATCAAAAAATAAAATGTATCATATCATGTGCAATTAAAATGATGAAAATACTGGACAACATTTAACATGATTAGACATGCCAGTGAAATTGGAAGCCTAATGTATGTTATGCATTGCACTACACTAGATATAACTTTTATTGTAGGTAAATTGTCCAAATTTACTAGTAATCTTAGTACTGTGCATTGGAAGGCTATAAGTAGAATTCTTTGTTATTTAAAGAAAACAATGCATTATGGTCTATATTATGAAAGATAACCAGCAGTACTAGAAAGATATTTAGATGCTAGCTGGATAACTAGTATAATTGATAACAAGTCAACATCTGGATGGGTTTTCAAGCTTGCAAATGATGCAGTCTCTTGGGCATCAAAGAGGCAAATATATATAGCACATTCAACGATGTAATATGAATTTATATCACTATCAGCGGCTGGTAAAGAAGCTGAATGTTTGCGGAATTTGCTATTGGATATAGAGTCCTGGCCACAATCAATGGCAGTCATATCTTTACACTGTGATAGTGAGGCAACCATGTCTAAGGCATACAATAAAATATACAATGGAAAATCTAGATATATTAGTTTGCGATATGAGTATGTTCGACAATTAATTACTGATGGAGTTATTTTAGAAATATACATTCAGACAAATGATAACTTGGCTGATCCATTCACGAAAGGACTCTTGAGAGGTTTAATAAGCAGCATTGCCAAAGGAATGGATAGTCAAGCAAAGTGGAAGCCCGACTTTATAATTTCTAACGAAATTATTAAAGTTAAATGGGTATGAACAAGCTACTAAAACTTGACGGTGATTGAGTACTGGGGCACAAGGTTAGTACTCATGGAAAGTTAGAAGGATGAGTGTAAGAAAACACTCTTAATGAAGTTCAAGGTTTTAGCAAGATAATGCTAAGGTAATAAATTTAGGAACTCCACCCATATGAACATAAGAAGTGGTGCCGTTTCTAACAAAAGTCGGATAAACTTTTGTAAATGTTCATGAATGTAGGAGGAGCACAAGGCCATAAAAGTGCGTAGGCATAGGATTTCTAACCGAATATGTATAAATTCGAACGTGTGATAATTTGACTAACAAGTGGAATTGTGGTTCAAAGTTTTATCCACCACTAATTTCATTAATGAAAATATTTACACTAATTGAAGGTTCAAATCTTAATAGATACTTTCTTGTATGTATGAATTTATGTAAATTAGTATATATAACAAACTAAGTAAGGGATTGTTGAAATAGTTTGTTATCATAAAAGATGTGTCTCTTGGTTAAGAGAAGACATGACTCTTGGTTAAATAAGAGGTGACTCTTGGTTATAGAAAGAGATGACTCTTGCACCTGAAAGGAGATTATTGGTAGTTATGAAGAAATTATTCTTGACATGAAGAGTGGTAATAGTTGGAGATAAGATACATATTCCCAAAAGATATATTGATTGGTTGTCTGTGAATAGAGACCAATTCACATATTATTTAAAATAACCATAACTATTCATAAATGTTTCTTCTTTAGATTCTCTCTTCTTCTCTTTTCATTCACACAACCTTAATTTAAGGTGAAATTTCAAGAGAGAAATTTAGTTATTGTTGAACTCATTTCTTTGTGGCTTTGGTGTATATCATGGAGGTATAATTGTTCTAAACTCAGCAACAACAATAGTGGGGATAAATAATACCTTAATGACAGTGATCGTCATCATGCATCAAAGCATCAAAGCATCAAGGATCTATTACTACTTCTCTATCTTCTTCACCAAAAAAATTTCCCCAACAAGTGCAGGATAATCACAAACTTTCTAGGAACTGACAAGGAGGTCACGAGGTTCTTCAACACTCTCGTTAAGGATGTTCGGTTCGATATCGAGTCTAGCCATTTCGCTGAGTTATTCAGGCAAGTGACCCGGTGCCACCGGAACAAGTGGAACGTGCGATGGGGAATCAAGCGCGAGTACTTCGGCAGCCTCTAGTCATTCATTTCGGCCGCCCCTGCTTTTATTCTCCTAGTCCTTACCTTCATCCAGGCCTTCCATGCCGTTTACACTTATTATCGTCTCGATAATTAACCGAGGTATGCAACACAACTTCTGAGAGATATATGATGTTGATTTAGCATTCATCGAACTTGGAGCAACCAGACCAGTAAAATTGGTTGTTCATTTCTAAGATTTGCTTTGGCTATTGTCCTCTTAATTCATTTTAGATTGCTTGAACTTAATTAGAACTTCATCACCGTAGTTAGGCTACTTGAAAGTAATGATTCGACAAAGAGCACTGTATTCACTAGAGAACTTAATGTTAGTGCAACTGATCAAAATTGACAAACAAAGATTTCTTAGAGGAATGACCATTGTCGACTCAAAAGAAGTTGTGATCGCTAATCGGACCATTGATGAAGTGATCAAGTTTGCCTAGATTTCGATTTCACGTGCCGGCATTGAACTAGATTTTGAAAAGCTGAGGTCTATGTTATGCTACATCAAACCAATCACATGTCAAGAGTCACGATTTATTGTTCGCACTTTTTTTGGTACTTGTTTCCTTCAGCTTTGCTCGACTTCACTGGGCACCGTGACACTAGACGGGACAATATTTAAAGGCCTTTATTTGATTTGTTTTCCACATTATCATTATTGACACCTGAACTTTTGTCAATAAATTTAATATGCATTTTGTCATAAAAAATAATATAACTATTGAAAAAAAAGAGGCTTCAGCTCATTTGACCATAAATGCATATGGACAGCCCATTAAAATCAGTTAGACCCATCAGCCCAATACCGCACTTCACACTTTACTCACTCTTTATTACTATTCTTGATATGTTTGTTGTGATTGCTTTTATATCTGTTTTGTGTTGTGGTTCATTTATTTTTAGTTAGATGGTTAGGTTTAATTCAAGTTTCATAATAAACATAAAAATACTGAGTGAACACCTAGAGGCCAATAACTTTAAGATTCATAATTGGATAAAAAGATCGCATGTGACACATATTTGATAAATAATCAAGTTTAGATATTGAGAAAGCATTAATTCAATAACTAATATAATTAAGTCTCCGTACTTAGATTTCTAGTTATGTAAGATGTGAGATATAATCCTGTAGTTGTGACTCTATTCTAGCATAGAATCCCTCATCTTTAGATCTTTTGAATTTTGAATGAATTTTTCAACGTCGCACAAGGTGAGAGTTAGGAAGAACCCATGCTAATTGTGTCACGCCCAAAACCCCGGACACGCACACACTCCTTGGCGGTCAACTAAAATTTGCGATGTTCCCAGGACACGTCGCCGACCCTTTTTATTTTATGCACATGCATAAGCAAATTAAAACAATCCTCGGACAACAACAAACCTGGGATAGAAAAGCAGGACAACCCAATTTCATAAAAACACACTTTATATACAATCCAAGTCAGTCCTAAAAGTCTGCACTCTAAGGTCTGCCCTAAAAGAACTACCGGACAACCTCTACTCCGGATCCCTTCGACTCGGGCTCAGGATCCTCCATGACACCCTCCGGTATCTCTAGACTAAGGACCTAAAAAATTGTAAACCACAACAAGGTGAGAATAAATCTCAGCAAGTCAACACCCTAAACCCTGACTAGGACGAGAATTCACTCAGAGACATCCTAAACATGCACTACTCAGAACTTACCTCACCACAGCACCTACCTGCACATTAGTGCACCTCATAAAACAATATGCATACGGTAATTGCATTCAATAACTGGAACGCATCATATCACTCATCAAACAATTCACAGAGGTCTTGATTATAGGGCCAAATCGTTATGACACGTCTCATTCCATACCATACAATTTCGTCCCATAATCAGACGTGGGTAACTCATATCGGTGGTTTAATCCACACCTGATATTCACTCTCAATATTCAAACTCTAAATTCAAACTCAACATACCAACTCAATATTCCAACTCCACATTCCAACTCAATACTCAAACTCAAAGTTCTAGAGGTGCCTCCCCCCACGAAGTTCCAATATTGTGTGGCACTTAGTCCCTTACCACAATAAGCAATAGCTCAAAGTACTAGAGGTGGCTCCCACGAAGTCACGCTACCATGTAGCACTTAGTTCTCGACTATAATAAGCAATAGCTCAAGGTACTAGAGGTGGCTCCCACGAAGTCACGCTATCGTGTAGCACTTAGTTCTCAACTATAATAAATAATGGTACAAGGTTCTAGAGGTGACTCATACAAAGTTTTGCTAAAGTTAGTCCTTTACCTACTCACAACCATTCGATTTTCTCAACACATCTCATCCTCTTTTAATAGTCGCCCATAAAGCGATAACAATAAACCACGACCATGGCACAACCATTCATGCATCATCATGCATAATTTCTAAGCATATCACATGTCAACCATATCACCAAGTAGGTATGGTTCAGCAAAAATAGCATCAAGAACAATTACGAAAACTACTACTGGTCCTAACCGGCAGAAACGGTCCACTCATGCGTCTTCGAGTTTAAATCCAGAAATCTAATCAAACAAGTTCAGAAAATTCCCAAATTTGAATATGCTGTAAAATACACATAAAAGAACATTTTTCATGAAGACACATTAACCCAGATATTTCTAGATTCGGCTTAGTAAATCGCTCAATCCAGTATAAAAAATTGTGTCCGTTTCCAGAAAGTCTGTTTTCCGAAATCAGTTTGGTTAGAGATCCAACACTTGTCCATTTGATCTGAAATTTGACTGTATTAAATTAAAATATGTGAGAAACAAATTTTGTGAAGAAACCATTTTGAAATTCGAACCCTAAGAGTTGATAAAAACCCCTAGAATCCCAAAAGGTCACAAATTTTAGTAAAATCAGAGATTCTGTTTTCAAATGACAGAGTTGAAATCTCATTCTTTTTTAATCCCTAAAATCTTGAATAAAATATATGTGATAGCTGAGAATGTCTAAAACGTTTTTCAAGGGGAATCAACCTCAAATTCGCAACCCATTTTGATCTACGAAAATGGCAAACGACGAGGGTCCAGAAACCTAATCCGAGAAAAATCCATTGAATTGGACTAATCTCTCCTCATTAGTGCTAATCTCACAAATTAGATCAACACTAATCTAGCTTAAGGCTAATCTAACCATTCTAGATTAGCACTAATCTATCTTAAAGCTAATCTCACTTAGAACTAATCTAACTAAGCTATTTAACATTAAACAAACCTCCTAAGTGCAATTAACAACCTAATCAAGGATTAGGGAGTTAACTCACCGGATTTGCGAGCTGATGAGTTCACGGCGATAGCAACGCCAAGGCAGGTGAGACTCAAGCCTGGAGTGAGGCCAAGAGAAGTTTGGAAGGTTCTGAAAAACACCTCACAAGTCACTGCTCAAGCTGCTTGCTCTGGAGCTACTGGCTTCTGCTCGATTCTGCTCTGTTTGGCTGAGAGCTGAGCTGGTCTCAACGGCTAGTTGGAGCTGGGATGGTTTCAGACAGCAGTGGAGAAAGCTTGACGGCTCAGGACGGCGGCCGGGCAATGGGTGATGAGCGCAAGCGGCGTGAGGGATCGAGCTGGTCTGTTTACGGTGGCGAGATAGCTCGGCAAAGGTTGGAGTTGCAAGGGTTAAAGGGGTCGGCTGAAAGTATAAAGGAAATCAAGATGGAAGAAGAGAAAGAAGAAGATGATGAAGCAAAAACAAAAGCAACTGGTCTGCTAGTTTTCTAGCTCCAAAAACAGCAACCATGGAGAAGGGAGCAGCAAGGAAGAAGAAGAAGAAGAAGGGAGCTGCAGCTGAAGGGGAGGACAAATGGCCTCACAAGTCTTCATAAATATCCCAAAACACTCAAGTGTTATGCCCCCAAAGTCCACCACTCTTATCAGCAGCCATTCCTCTCCAAAACTTCTCCAAAAAGCCAAGGAATGTGCTGAAATGTTGCAGCCCCCATGGACCTACGAATTTTGAGACATTTCCCTTCCAATTCAACTCAAATCTCTCCAATTCAATCCAAATAAATGTCCCAAAATGCCAAGAAGGAATTCCACTCTCAAATCCATAATTTTCCTCACCAAATAATCCAACTTAGATGCCAAAAGTGCACTAAAAAATGGGTCTCCGAATTTTCCTAGTCCAAAACGTCCAAACTTTGATTTTTCCCCGAAAATCTCAGACTTGCTGAAAATTCTTCGGAGGATGAGTCGACGTTCTTAAAATAAATCGTGACATAACAGAACTTTCAATTTCTGAAATCGGATTCAATTTTGTGGTTAATTTCAACCGGACGCAATTTTCACACGACCTAACCTACTGAGTAGCTTTTATGAATTTTTAGTGCATTTGACCCTCAGTCGATTATTTTCGATCCACATTGTGCATCTTCGACACATTGGCGACTCTTGGTTGTCGTGAAAATCTCAAGGTTTCAAATATGGGCACATGGTATAGAAATGACAGAAAATTTGATTTAGTGCCATTTGACAATAATTTTGCAATTAGGTGGAATCACCCACACTTTAATTACGTGCCTACCGACCTATCTTTAGTCTTTGATCGATTTTGACGGTGCCGTATTAACCCTTGTAGATTAGCACGGTCGAGCAGTCGACTTCTGGTCAAATTCTCAAATCTGTTACGTTTAGATTCCTTAACGGCTTTACTTGATAGACTAGTTATCTTGTGAGTGGCCAACTCAGAGAAAAAGGCCATAGGTGCATCGATGAAAAGCCCATTTCATTTAGTCAAAAGTAGGGTTGAAAATCAGGATGTTACAAATTGAAGACGGTTGGTTCCCAACTTGACATTACCTCTAAACCCATCTTCCCCTAGACATGATGAGTACTTAAGGAGGGTCACAACTAGGGGTGTACAACTAGAACCGCTCGAATTGGGAATCGCCCAGACCAGACCAGACCGGTCGATTCTAGGCAATTCCTAGAGAGGGTAGTTCGGTTGCCGGTTCCTATTCTTGGAATTGGTGGCCAGTCAGTTCGATTCCAGGTTTTAAGGTGGGAATTAGACAGACCGGACCGGACCAGCTGATTTTATATATATTGGCAAATCCAGGACTTGCCTAGCTTCGATGTGAAAAGAAGAAGTCCACTCACCTACTTCAGAACTTGCACTAAACTATGTTTCTTCGCATTCAAAGCTTGCAACTTCTCCTCAACATCCTTACTAGCCACGGAGCTCGCATTGGTGGTGGGCATCTGGGAAACCGCGATCTTAGGCACATTGAGGGGCCTAGAGAGGACGGTGGGATCTGGGTCTTCAACCGCCACTCTGGCAACAACGGCAGCGGCGACGAGGACTTGGTTCGGGTGCTTCCTGAGGGTGGGTTAGGTTCGGGCCTAGAGCTCCACGGCTGCCAAATTGCACCAATGCTTGGCGTGGTGTGCCATGGGAGGTGCTACTGGTGGGTAGAGAGAGATTGAAAGAGAGTTAGAGAGAGAGAGAGAGAGAGAGAGAGAGAGAGAGAGAGAGAGAGGGGATGCGAGAGAGCATGTCTGCTATTGTTTATGTCGGAAATAAGAAAACGTGTAGGCAACGACGGGTGAGACGAGGTGGGGTTCACTGGATGCGGACATGATGTCTAGCTTGTTAGAAAATAGTAAAATTGAGGACAAGTTGAAGTCTGCAACTCCCATTAACACTGAACCAAAAGTTCAACTTTGTTTCGTACACAAAGCCAACTTAATTCTAGGTGGTGTAGTCTAGGTGGTTATATATATAAATATAGCAATCGTAAATGTTTTTGGTTGAAGAAGACCACTTTGCTCAAGGGAGGGAGGTTGTTGCTTTTGCTCTTTCTCTGCTGCTCATCTTTTTGTTTTTTGTGTGAATTACCGATTCCACCGGACTGGACTGAACCAGACTGGACCGGTTAGTCAGTCTAGTTTCCGATCCCAGAATTTGGGAATCGGTCCTCCCGATCCGGCTCCCGGTTCCACTCGGCACTAGACCAGGCCAAGAACCAATTAGTCCTAGTCGCAACATTCATTAATATTTTTCTAATTTTTAAATGATTTTATTTAAGCCTAGTTGAATTTATTTATCTTTTTAAAAGAAATTGTACTAATTGAGGACCTCACGTGTATAAAAGGTTTTTTTTTTTTTTTTCGTGTAACGTAGTTTTCCTCTTGGATGAATTAGATGAACTGGAGAGAATTTTCTGTGTGTTGCATATTGATGTAACTTTTTTTTTTTTGGTCATGAAAGCATTTCATTCGTTCATTCATCAGTTGGAGTGCTACAAGCAACACTAAGAGAAGATTCTGAAATCCCACAGAGGTTGGGGAGGCGAAGATTTCCATACTAGAGGAAGAGTCTTTGTGCGGTGTGCTTTTGCAATCCAATCGGCTGCTTGGTTGGACTCCGTCGAAATATGCGTAATACTCGTTGAAGGTAATTGGGCTAGTAGACGGTTGCCTTCTTCCATTATATTGCGCAAGGCCCATGGAATTTCTTTTCGGCCCATAACAACTCAACAACTGAGGAACTATCACTCTCACATTTGTACTTGCATTCCTGGTTCCCCTTTTCCTTCATGTGCTGTACTTGTCTTTGGACCAGAAACCGAACTCCTCGCACAAGAGTTAGGGTCTTAGCTTGAAGGGGAGTACTTGCCCAGATGTCAGCCGTGAAACCATCAACTAATAGACCTCTCGAATCACGTAGAACTCTTGCGATTGAGCTCGGTTTGTCTGAATTTGTCCATGAGCAATCAACGTTCAAAGTTTGGAAGCCTTTAGTCGGTGGGTGCCAGCAAGTAAGTGAGTTCTCGCATCTGGGTTCCTTCGGTTTCTTCATCTGAATCCAATAGCTGAAATTCTTGACTTGTGCTGTTGCTGCAGTTACTAGACCAAGCGAGTCGAGTTCTTTAGACCAGAAGATTCTGCTATTTCTACTTTTCCATATTTGCCATAGTATCGTTGCAAGCAGTTCATCTCCTGGTACTTGTGCTTTTGATCCGAAAATTTCCAACAGCCATTTGTCTAGTCTGGTGATGTTTAGGGCTTTTATGTTCAATTTTACTCTCGGATCTGACCACACTTTGGTCGTTTATTCGCAAAGCAAAAATAGGTGCTCTGTTGTTTCCGGCTCTCTGGCGCAGAATGGGCAAAGCAAATCATGTAATGCTTTTCTCTTAAATAGATTCTCCCATGTTGGCAAGGCATTTTGACATAAACTCCAAAGGAAGATCTTTATTTTTGGGGGAATCTGTAGGTTCCAAATCTTAGTCCATAAGGAGCGGGGGAACTGCAAAGATGATGATGCTATGTTTGTGTATAGTTTTGTAGTCTTCGCATGCACTTTGTTCTAGCCGCTTTTCACTGAATAGGTACCAAATTTATTCCCGGACCAGATTAGTTTGTCCTCCTTTAAATTGGGAGCAATAGAGATGGTTAAAATTGTGTTGGCCGTTCTCTCATTAAAGGAGATTCTTATTCTGTTCTCATCCCACTCTATCTTCTGTATATTAAACAACTCAGCAACCATGATAGGATCATCCCGATTTGCTGGTCCCCCAACTATCCCAATAGAAAGTCATCTATCTTCTCGAATCTTAACAGATTTGCCATCTTTGATTATCCATTTCATTTCTAGTTCTATGGCTTCTCTACCCATAAAGATACTGTGCCATCCCCATGAAGGGCGGTTCCCCTTCTTTGCTCGTCAGAATTCTAATTCAGGAAAGTAGATGCCTTTTAAAAATTTTCCCCACAAGGTTGATTGATTTTGGGATAATTCTCAACGCTTGTTTGCCTAGCATCGCTGTTTTTAATGTTTTTAGATCTTTGAAACTGAGACCCCCTTCATCTTTTATGGTTTTGAGAACTTCCCATTTTTTCCAGTGTAGTCCATTCTTTGCTTCAGCATGCCTCCATAAAAAAGAAGCAATTCTTCTTTCAATAGCATTACAAATAGAATTTGGAACTTTAAAGACTAACATTGCATATTGAGGGATTGCTTGCACCACACTCTTAATTAAAATTTCTTTCCCAGCTTTTGTAAGAATTTTTTCTTCCAGCCTTCTAGCTTCATATTCACTCTCGCCAATATCCATGCAAACATTTCTTTCTTAGAGCTTCCCCAAGCAGATGGTATACTGAGGTATTTCCCCGTCTTTTCGATTATCGAAACTCTTAATTCACGTGCCATATCTCGCTAAAGATTCATAGGGCAGCCCCTACTAAAGTACACACCTGATTTGTTGAGGTTAATTGCCTAGCCTGTGGCATAGAAGTATTGATTTAAGATTGAGGCTACTTGTTGGCATTCTTTGACAGTCCCTTCCAGAAAAAATATAGCATCGTCAGCAAACAATAGGTGTGTTAGGGTTGAACAATACCTGTTGAGAGTAATCCCCTTTATATCTCCTTCTTCCAGCGCTCTATGCATCATCCAAGATAGGACATTGGCCATAAGAATGAATAAATATGGCGATAAGGGATCTCCTTGTCGTATCCCACGTGATGGTGAGAAATATGGCGTTGGTTCTCCATTAACTTTCACACTAAAGGAGACAGATGATACACATTGCATAATAGGTCCTACCCATCTTTCACAAAAACCCATTTTTAGCATGTTGGCTCTAAAAAAATCCCACTCAACCCGATCATAAGCTTTTTGCATATCCAATTTGAAGATAGCTTGGAATTTCATTTTACTATTTCTAATTCTCGATTGGTGCAATACCTCTTGAACAATCAGAATATTATCTTGTATTTGTCCGTTTTTCACGAAAGAACTTTGTTCATTTTCAATGAGCATAAGCAGCCACTTCCTTGCATTGGTTGATTATATCCCGCACATTCCATGGATCCTTTGCCCGGCCCAGGATGCATTCAACCAAAGACAAGCTATCACTTTCACACTCCCACTTCTTATTTTGTACTTGTTCTCCTCCCACGTGTGTTTCCTTTTTCTACCTCAAGTACTCTAGCCCGTGCAACAAAGCTAGGGCTTCTGCTTGTGGAGAAGATGCTGGTCGAATCTCACGCACGAATCCATTGACGACCATTCCTCTTGAGTCATGCAAGATCCCAGCAATTGAACTCAACGATTCTCCTTGCACCCATGAACAACCGACATTCAGCTTCACTAATCCCTTGACAGGTTGGCTCGGTTTACCAAGTTTCTTCATTCCTTTCTGCCGCTTCCATCTGCTGAAGTTCTTTGTTTGTGTGTGCGTTGTGTCAACTAGGGATAATGGATCTGGGGGCTTAGCTCAAAAGATGTAGTTGATGCATGACTTCTTGATCGACTAGAGCACAACCACAACCATCTCTCCTTCAGGTGATCCTCTCCTCTCTTCAAAGAAATCTGTCACGCCCCGATCCTCGAGCGCGCGCCCATCCCTCACTGGTCGATTAAATAGTGACGTCCCAAGATGCATCGCCGACCCTTTTCATTTTAATACGCATGCGGTGGCAGATATAAAATCCCACGACAATAAAACAATGGGATAAGAAAGTAGGACCATAAATATTTCATAAAAGATCTTTTCATAAACACACAGAAGTCTACAAACAGGACTCGGCTTTCAACAAAAGAAAAATGTCCTAGGACTAACTAGTCGGACATGTTCGCCAATTCTCCAGGCTTCACCTTCTAAACTTCGGGCCTCGGGTCATCCACTGCCGTCAACTAGAGACTTGAAAATGGTTATACAATAACTAGTGAGACAATGTCTCAGCAATTTCAACCCCCTAAGACCCGATTAGGAAGCCAATATGCCCTAAGAGCTGCCTAAGCACAACACGGGTCAGAGGACTTACCTTGGCCTCAGTCTCCTTCCTGCAAGTCAATAAAATTGATATTTCCTACCAATCAATTTAATCAGATCGAACTATCGATCAATCGACCTAGTCGATTCCTTGCCATCACGGCCATCTCTCGGTCAGCCCATTCAATACTATCTATGAGTCCGATCAAAATCAATGACTCCTCATACAATGTGAAATATAGATAGTATTCTATCCTATCTCCATATGACATATAAAGCCATCGAGCGGGTATGCATAACGTTCTATCTCCAAGACGACATATAGAGTCATCGAGCCGTTATAACATACCTGTGCATAACGTGCTATCTCTAAGACGACCTATAGAGTCATCGAGCTATTATAACACACCGTTGGGTTATACCGACCTATCTCCAAGATGACATATAGAGTCACCGACCCAGTATACAAGCAATTCATTCTCAAGATGACATGAGAGTCATCGAGCTATTAAATCATACCGTCGTATCTCCAATATGACATATAGAGTCACCGAGCCAGTATACAAGCAATTCCTTCTCAAGATGACATGAGAGTCATCAAGCTGTTAAATCATACCTAACTATCTCCAAGATGATATATAGAGTCACCGAGCCGATATACATGCAATTCTTTCTCAAGATGATAGGAGAGTCATCGAGCTATAATAGTATAACGTCCATTCTCCAGATGACATACGAATCATCGAGCCGTTAAGTATTTTTGTTTAGAAGACACAATCAATTTACCCTTTTTATGATACTTGATAAAAGTACACGTGTGTGGGTACAAGGCCAGCCTTAGCCAAAATATAAGATTTTCGCTTTTGAACCTCCCATTATTTTCAGCAGTCCCAAAATAGATTTTTGGCGCTATAGACCGACGCCCGGTAATTTTCCACTTAATTACCAAAATTATCCAATTTATGAATAAAATACGAAAATCACAATTAAATCAATTCAACACAAATTATGGCTCAAATAAATAAATAGATTGCACAACAATAACCAACATAAAATTCCAAATCGTCGGCTATCCCAAATAATTTCTGAAAATAATTAATTAATTAAATAATTATGAAAAATATTAAATAAATGCAAATAAATCCAACTTAGGCCCGTAATGCCTAAATGGACGCCGAAATGAACCCGGAAAATTTCTAAGATTCGTTAAATAAATATTAAAATGTGTTTACTCGCTAATGGCACTAACTAACCACCTAACATGCATCGGCAGATAATTAAATTAACTAATCTATTCTAATCTATCCACCTAAACATACTTAATTTAATCTAATCAACCCCTAAACATGATTAACTAACTAAGTAAGGATTAGTGAGTTAAACTCACTTGTTTGGCGATCCGGTCGATGCAAATCGATGGGGACACAACGGGGCTCGATTCTCTCAAAAGCGGGCCTAACTTTCAGAGCCGGGAACAACCTCAAAACGGGCCTCGAAGGTTGCTGTAAACCCATTCTTTAAGCTTATGTTCTTGGCTGGTAAAGAAGAAAACAAAGGCTAGTTCGGCTTCTACTTCTGCTTCTTGGACAGAGGAGAACCAATGGTTGAACGGCGAGGAAACGGGCTAATCGGAGCTTCGACGAGCGGGTGGTCGGAAATTGGTGGCTGCCGGGGGTCTTCACGGTCTTGTTGGAGGTTGGGATAGGCAAAGGAAGGGCTGGAATAGGAGAAAAATGAAGAAAAACGCAAAACAGTGTAGGCGAGCAGTACACCGGCGGATCGGCGACCGGCGGCTTGCGGTGGCCGTACTGGACTGGCAGTAGCTCCATTCGGGGCGAGGGTGGGCTCGTTGGGACGGGCTATCTCTCCTGGTCATGGTGATGGGTGGATCGTTGGCTGATTCTTACGGGAAGTTGACTTTTCACTCGGATCTTTAGCGAAAGGTCAGCTGGCGCAGAAACTGGAATAAAAGAAAACAGAGGAGGAAAACGATCCGGTGGGCGTGCGACGGTGGAGGGGAAAGTGCAGCTCAATTTCTCCAGTTCTTTGGAGCTTCAAGACAGACCAAACGTGGAGAAAGCAAAGCCAAAGGAAGAAGAAGCAACTGGTCAAGGATAGGGGGCCACCTTGGTCATATTTTATCTTGCTTTGTCCCCTTGACCTCATCCCTTCACTAACTGGCTTCCATGGCCACAATTCAGCCACTAATGCTCCATTCTAGAAGCTTGAATTGGTCCAAATGTTGAGGGTAATGGGGGCATACGAATTTCATAGGTCTCTCCCTCAATTGGACACCAATTCCCTCTTAAATCATCACAAACCAGCCTCTATAAAATCAACCGACACCTCACCGATCCAATCAATATTTTTCCTTACCAATTGATCCTACTTGCATCCCAATTTCACGATAAAAAACGATCCCCTACATTTTTTGGACAAAAATGGCCCTACGACGACTTTTTTCCAAAAACTCTCGGTTTGCAGAAAAATCTTCTGAGATTAAGTCAATGTTCCTAAAATAATTTATGACATGACAGAATTTCCAATTTCTGAAATCGGATTCAAATTCGTGGTTAATTTCACTTCAGCACGATTTTAGCGTGACCTAGGCTACTAGGTAGCTTTCAGAACTTTTTAGTGCAAATGACCCGTGGTCGATTTTCTTCGAGCAACAAAGAACCCACTCGACGCATTGGCGACTCTCGGTTGTCGTGAAAATCTCAAGGATTCAAATGCAGACATAGGGTACCAAAACGATAGAAAAATCATTCTAGTGCCGGCCGACAAGAATTTTCTAATTTAGTGGAATCACCCATGATCAGCCACACATCTCAGTTGAACTAACCTATCTCTGACTTCTAATTAATTTTTAACTGTGCCATAGTGACCTCTAAAGATGAGCACGGTCGAGTAGCCGATTCCTAGTCGAATTCTCAAGTCTATTGCCTTAAAATTTCTTAATGGCTTCCCCAGATAGTCTAGTTATCTCGAGAGTGGCCAACTCCGAGAAGAACATCATAGGCGTGTCGATGAAAAGCCCAACTTATCCAATCGAAATCAGAACCTGGAAATCAAGATGTCACAACTTTTCCCCTCTTATAAAAATTTTGTCCTCAAAATTTAAACCTTTACCAATCCTTAAACAAAAAAGTGGGGGTATCGTCGTTTTATCAAGTCTCACTTTCCTCGGTTGCTTCCTCAGTTCCGTGATGTTGTCAAACCACTTTGACTACACAAAATCTACCCTTTCTGATCCACTACCTAAACTAGGCTTCCCACGTACGACACTCTATCGCCCATGTCTAATTCTTCAAGACTTAGCACATGGGTCAGGTTAGGCTCATACGTCCCCAACCTCGACACGTGAAAGACGTCATGCACTTACGCCTACCTCGACGGCAACGCAAGACGATACGTTAGGATCCCGATTCTTTCCAGAATCTCGAAGGGACCTACGTACCTCGGTTTCAGTTTCCCTCCTTGCCAAAGCGCAAGGTATCCCTCATTGGTGACACCTTCAGAAAGATGCATTCACCAATTTGGAACTCTAAGGACCTTCGATGCTCAACGGTACAACATTTCTGGCGACTCTAAGCGGTCTTTAATCTATTTATGATGATAGCAACTGCAATCACTGATTGCCAGACTAACTCTGGGCCTGCAATCTCTCATTCTCTGACCTCAACTCAACAAACTGACATTCTATACACTCTGCTTTGTCCTATCTCAAAAGGAATCACTTGATTGTTCTGCTGAAACTGGGAATCCTCGGGTCTTGATTTGACATAGATTCGTTACCAGCACTCCATGTAGATGACTATTTGACTCACATATCCTTCTACGTGTCTGCCCAAATCAGGATCCCTTCATACAGCAATGAAGTGAGTCGGCTTCATCCATCTGTTGACCACTATCTCAATTGGAAACATTACCTAATTCTTTTGACAAGCTTGTCACAAGGTCCATCACAAAATACCTTCATTCCCACTAGGACCTCCCAAGTGATTGTAAACGTCCTCCCAGTTTGCATTACCGAACTTCCACTTATTAACACGTCTGACACTTGCAACCTATTCGGTAATATCTGTCTTCATGTTAGTCTACTAATCGAGCTGACGCTGATTTTGACCTACTTGGTACTGTCTGGCCGAATACTACAACTGCTACAGTGAATTCCTGACAAGGTCTCCTCCTTAAGCTCCGTACCGTCTGACACCTATCATCACCCACAATACTTCGACGTTCCATCATCAGAGATCTGAAAGTCAATCCTTCCCTCATCGGCATCCTCTTACAAAATTCCTTAAGCATCTAGGTCTGTCAAATGAAATGTCTTGATCCTAAACTGGACTTCCGGTTCAATTCTGAGGGCGGCCATAAAATTCGAAAGGAGGCCCACCTCAAGTTGGAAATTGAATCTCAAGCTCTCTCTTGAGTAACATTCATTCCTTAACTATCATCTGTACAACTAAAACCTCACGACTCAACACGTCTGCGACCCTATTAGTCCTTCCAAGGTGATATAAGATATCCCGATCACAGTCCTTCAGGAATTCTATCCAGCGAAGCTGTCTCATATTCAACTCCTTATGAGAGAATAAATATTTTATACTTTGATGGTCTGTGAAGATTTTGAATCTTTCTCCACATAATTAATATCTCCAAATCTGCTGAGCGAAATTAATTGCTGCGATTTCTTAGTCATGCGTCGAGTAATTCAACTCTTGGGGTCTCAATTGACGAGATGCGTATGAAACAATCCTACCATGTTGCATCAGCACACAATACAGTCTCCTAAACGACGCATCACTATAGATCTCGTGTCCTCTAGGACTAGATGGAATGGTCGGTACAGGTGTGGTAGTCAGCTTCTACTTAAGTTCTTGGAAACTACACTCGCACTTGTCTGTCCACACGAACTTTTCTCCTTTCTTCAGGAGTAGAGTCAACAGCAACACTGATGCCGAAAATCCTTCCACGAACCTTCTGATCTTGGTCCACTGATAACTACTTCGATCTTGGTCGAGTCCACGGAGATTCCAACCCAAACGGCTTCTGATCTCTGATACTGTTGTCGATCTTGGTCCACTGATAACTACTTCGATCTTGGTCGCGTCCATGGAGATTCCTTCTCCTGAAATCACTTGACCATTCTCAAATAACTCTCGTGTTTCTCAACACTCCTCGAACATAACAAAATATCATTGATAGCCACGATCACGAACTAACCTAGATATTCTTGAACACTCGGTTTGTCAAATCCATGGCAGCAACTGGAGCGTTCGTCAGACCAAATAACATTACAATACTCTCATAAGGGCCATATCAAGTACGAAACACTATCTTCGGTAGAACCTCCTTTCTTCTTCTCAACTGATAATACCCCGTCCTCAAGTCGATCTTTCAAAGTATCGATACTCTTTGTAACTGGTCACACAATTCGTCGATATTCGGCAATGAACACTTGTTCTTGATCATCACTTGATCAGGTTGACGATAGTCATTGCATAGGCACAACAAACAATCTTTCTTTTTCACCAACGAAACAGATGCTCTCCAAGGTGATGCACTAGTATGTAGGAATCCCTTATTCAACAATTCTTGCATCTGCACCCTCAGTTCTTTCAACTCAAACAATGACGTTTGGTAAGAAGCTTTAAAGAGTGGCTCCGTCTCGAGTGCTAGCTCGATCGTAAATTATATCTCTTTCTCTAACGATGGCCTGGCAATTCTTGAGACAACCCATCAAAAATTCTTAAACTATTGACATGTCCTCAAATCTTCAGCTCTTCAATCTGTCTTATCTATCGCAATCTTCAAGTAACCTTGGCAACCCCTGTCTAACAAACGGGTCGCCATCAAACGACAAGATTAATGGAATCGAAGGTCCTTCTCGACTCCCAATAAACTCGACACTTTCACATGCTAACGGATAAGACTGGATTATTTCACATCGATAATCCACTACTATGAGAGGCTCCTTGAGCCCACTCTATTCATACGTGACATCAAAGTTATACCTCAACATCTAGTCGAGCACAACTATAACTAGAGATTCCCTTTTCTTCAGCTTCATTTCAACAAATTAAAATTCAATAAACTTAGTCCAGAGCTCTGCTGCGCTACTCTGATAAAATCTCCTCAAGAACATTCTTCCTCTGATTGGTGCAGGGTTGTCTCCATTCCTGTCCCTTTCGACATTCTAATGGCGTCCTAACTGTAGTAACAGCATCTATGCTCCCTTGGACTTTCACTAACCATCCTTCACCTGATGGTGGTCACTATCACAGCACGTTCTAGCCACACCGGGATACTGGATTGACCAATGGTTCCTTCTATAATTTTGGCACCCATCTAGTGAGTCTTCTATCTCCTGTCAAGTGACAGCATGCACTCTTTCTGGTATTGTAGGCATGTTCCAAAAACCCCACAATGTGTTCTTTGGTGCACTTCTTCTGATCTGTCCTGTCGATAGTGACAGTAGTAACCGTTGCCAAGGTTCCATCGGCTTGCACGGACAATCCATAAACCAATGTCCGTGCTGGCGACACCTGCTGCAAATTCTTGTCCTCGAAAGACATGAGACTGATCCATATCATCTTCCACGAGAACAACATGTTCCATATTGTCTCGGTGCTTACCTGACTACCCCACCCTTCATATTAGGCGGAATAGAATACTCTTCTCTCGACATCGGTCTTTTCCCTGACCGACTTCCATTTCTGCTTGAACTGAATCTTGACTCAGATTCTGAAGTTTGTTCCATGATCACAATTCCAAGTTGGACCTCAGCAAATGCGGCAACAACGGTGGCTCGATCCTAAGCTTGCTAGCTCAACCAATTCCAAGGAACACTAGCGCTTGAACGATCCCATCGAACCTAGGATCGCTCGATGCTGCTACACTAGTATCGGCCTACAACGGTACTCTTACACTCGCGCTGGCCTGAGTCGGCGCTCTGCCACAACAACCTCGAGCACTGATCCTTGTCGGCATTCTACCCTGAGTCATAAAGGCTACTGCCCTCTTACTAGGAGTTCTCAACTCCTAATCACTCAAACTACAGGATCATTATAGAAACCTATTTTTTTTAATTCCAATACTAGATTAGAATTTAAATGACCCACAAACAAGTTACCAATCAGCTATCATAGACATGCACCAACATGAATTAAAGGCCATTCCTACTATCTCATCACTCATCGTACATTATCACTCGAAACACAGACCTTGCTTTGATATCACTTAAACGGGGATGTCACGTCCCAATCCTCGAGCGCGCACCCATCCCTGGTCAATTAAATAGCGACGTTCGATGACGCATTGCCGATCCTTTTCATTTTAATACGCATGCGGAAACAAATATAAAATCCCCAGACAATAAAATAATGAGATAGGAAAGTAGGACCATAAATATTTCACAAAAGATCTTTTTATAAACACATAGAAGTCTACAAACAAGAATCGACTTTCAACAAAAGAGAAATGTCCTAGGACTAACTAGTTCGACATGCTCGCCGATTCTCCGGGCTTCACCTTTTAAACTTCGGGCCTCGGGTACTCTACTGCCGTCAACTAGGGACCTAAAAATGGTTATACAATAACCAGTGAGACAATGTCTCAGCAAGTTCAACCCCCTAAAACCCGATTAGGAAGCCAATACGCCCTAAGGGCTGCCTAAGCACAACACCGGTCAGAGGACTTACCTTGGCCTCAGTCTCCTTCTTGCAAGTCAACACAATTGATATTTCCTACCAATCAATTCAATCAGATCGAACTATCGATCAATCGGCCTAGTTGATTCCATGTCATCACGACCATCTCTTGGTCGGCCCATTCAATACTATCTATGAGTCCGATCAAAATCCAAGACTCCTTATACAATGTGAAATATATATAGTATTCTATCCTATCTCCAGATGACATATAGAGCCATTGAGCGAGTATGCATAACGTTCTATCTCCAAGACGACATATAGAGTCATCGAGCCATTATAACATACATGTGCATAACGTTCTATCTCCAAGACGACCTATAGAGTCATCGAGCCGTTATAACACACTGTTAGGTCATACCGTCCTATCTCCAAGATGACATATAGAGTCACCGAGCCAGTATACAAGCAATTCCTTCTCAAGATGACATGAGAGTCATCGAGCTATTAAATCATACCGTCCTATCTCCAAGATGACATATAGAGTCACCGAGCCAGTATACAAGCAATTCCTTCTCAAGATGACATGAGAGTCCTCGAGCTGTTAAATCATACCGTCCTATCTCCAAGATGACATATAGAGTCACCGAGCCAATATACATGCAATTCTTTCTCAAGATGACAGGAGGGTCATTGAGCTATAATAGTATAACATCCATTCTCCATATGACATACGAATCATCGAGCCGTTAAGTATTTTTGTTTAGAAGACACAATCAATTTACCATTTTTATCATACTTGATAAAAAGTTCACGTGTGCGGGTACACGGCCGGCCTTAGCCAAAATACAAGGTTTTCGCTTTTAAACCTCCCACTATTTTCAGCAGTCCCAAAATAGATTTTTGACGCTGTAAACTGACGCCTAGTAATTTTCCACTTAATTACCAAAATTATCCAATTTAGGAATAAAATCCTAAAACCACAATAAATCAATTCAGCACAAATTAGGGCTCAAATAAATAAATGGATTGCACCATAATAACCAGCATAAATTCCGGTCGTCGGCTATCCTAGCCTAATTTCCGGAAATTAATTAATTAATTAATTACGGAAAATATTAAATAAATGCAAATAAATCCAACTTAGGCCCGTAATGCCTAATTGGACACTGAAACGAACCCGGAAAATTTCCGATATTTGTTAAATAAATATTAGAACTTGTCTACTCGCTAATGGCACTGACTAACCACCTAACATGTATCGGCAGATAATTAAATTAACTAATCTAATCTAATCTATCCACCTAAACATACTTAATTTAATCTAATCAGCCCCTAAATGTGATTAACCAACTAAGCAAGAATTAGTGAGTTCAACTCACTTGTTTGGAGATCCGGTCGGTGCAAATCGACGGGGACGCAACGGGTTTCAATTTTCTCCAAAATGGGCCTCGAAGGTTGCTGGAAACCCACTCTTTAAGCTTATGTTCTTGGCTAGTAAAGAAGAAAACAGAGGTTGGTTCGGCTTCTGCTTCTACTTGCTGGACAGAGGAGAACCAACGGTTGAACGGCGAGGAAACGGGCTGATTGGAGCTCCGGCGAGTGGGTGGTCGGCAACTGGTGGCTCCCGAGGGTCTTGGGGGTTTTGTTAGAGGTTGGGATGGGCAAAGGAAGGGCTGGAATGGGAGAAAATGAAGAAAAATGCGAAACAGTGCAGGTGGGCAGCAGACTGGCAGACCGGCGACCGGCACCTTGCAGCGGCCGTACAGGATGGCCGATGGCTCCATTCGGGGCAAGGTCAGGCTCGTTGGTACAAGTTGTCTCTCTTGGTCACGGTGATGGGTGGATCATTGGCTGATTCGCATGGGAAGTTGACTTTTCACAAGGATCTTTGGCAGAAGGTCAGCTGGAGCAAAAACTGGAATAAAGGAAAATAGAGGAGGAAAACGGTCCGGTGGGCGTGCGACGGTGGAGGGGAAAGTGGAGGGGAAAGTGGAGGTCGATTTCTCTGGTTCTTTGGAGCTTCAAGGCAGACCAAACATGGAGAAAGCAAAGCCAAAGGAAGAAGAAGCAGTTGGGCAAGGATGGGGGGCCACCTTGGTCACATTTTCTCTTCATTTGTCCCCTTGACCTGATCCCTTCACTAGCTGGCTTCCATGGCCACAATTCAGCCACCAATGCTCCATTCTAGAAGCTTGAATTGGTCCAAATGTTGAGGGTAGTGAGGGCATACGAATTTCCTAGGTTTCTCCCTTAATTGGACACAAATTCCCTCTTAAATCATCACAAACCGGCCTCTATAAAATCAACCGACATCTCACCGATCCAACCGGTTTTTTTCCTCACCAATTGATCCTACTTGCATCCCAATTGCACGATCAAATACGATCTCCTACATTTTCTGGACAAAAATGGCCCTACGATGACTTTTTCCCAAAAAGTCTTGGTTTGCAGAAAAATCTTCTGAGACTAAGTCAACGATCCTAAAATGATCTGTGACATGACATAATTTCCAATTTTTGAAATCGGATTCAAATTCGCGGTTAATTTCACTTCGGCGCGATTTTAACTTGACCTAAGCTACTAGGTAGCTTTCAGAACTTTTTAGTGCAAATGACCTATGGTCAATTTTCTTCGAGCCACAATGAACCGCCTCGACGCACTGGCGACTCTCAGTTGTCATGAAAATCTCGATGATTCAAATACGAACACAGAGTACCAAAACGATAGAAAAATCAGTCTAGTGTTGGCCGGCGAGAATTTTCCAATTTAGTGGAGTCACCCACGATCAGCTACACATCTTAATCGAACCGACCTATCTCTGACTTCTAATCGATTTTTAACTGTGCCGTAGTGACCTCTAAAGATGAGCACGGTCGAGTAGCCGATTCCTGGTCGAATTCTCAAGTCTATTGCCTTAAAATTCCTTAATGGCTTCCCCAGATAGTCTAGTTATCTCGAGAGTGGCCAATGTCATGCCCCGACCCTCTGGCACGCGCCCATCCCTCACTTTGGTCGATTAAAAAAAATTGCGATATCCCAGGACGTATCGCCGACCCCTTTCATTATTCATATGCACATGTGGAAGCAATTAAAAATCCCCAGACAATAAAACATTGGGATAGAATAATAGGACTAAATTTCAAACTCTTAAAAACCTTCACTCTTATATACACGGTGAACTATTAATTTAATTCACATTAAACCAGTTTAAAAACGAGGTCTACAATCAGAAGTGGGGTTCTAGAAGCTACGGGTCTCGTCCTCCTCTTCATCATCCTCTACACTCCAGCTGGAGCCTTCAGCAAACTGCACCGAACTTTCGAAATCTTCAAAATCCAAGTCTACTGCATCTAGGGACCTGAAATGGTTATTCAATAACCAATGAGACAACGTCTCAGCAAGTTCTACCCCCTAAGACCTGATTAGTAAACTAATACACCCTTGGGCTGCCCATGCACAACACGAGTCAAAGGACTTACCTTGGCCTCAGATTCCACCTACATATTAGCACCGATCAAATAGGCACCCAAGCAATCACAACACTGATCAAAGCATCGATCAAATCGACATAGTCGATTACGTGTCAACAAGACCACTCATCGGTCATTTCCATTCAATCAACCAATTCACAACATTATATCAAAGCAATGATCAATCGACTTAGCCGATTACATGTCAATCAGATCGTACATTCCCCACGATGTCTATTTAGTCACCGAGCACACGTGCATTCTCTAAAGCACTAGTTCACCAAAGTGATGCATCAAATCACCGAGCCCACGTGTCTCTCCCAAGATGCCTCACTTAATTCCATGGGCCCACGTGCATTCTCTAAGGCACTAGTTCGCCAAAGTGATGCATCAAATCACCGAGCCCACGTGCTCTTTTTACAATGCCCGGGGCCACGTGCATTCTCTAAGGTACTAGTTCACCAAAGTGATGCATCAAATCACCGAGCCCACGTGCCCTTTTAGATGCCACTCTCAAGATTCAATGGTTTTATGGTCTCACTCCCTTTCAACATCTGATGGATTTACGGTCCCACCCAACTCTTTCAAGAACTGATGGATTTACGGTCCCACACAACCCTCTCAATCACATAGCCAAAATAGAATAGTTGCCTTTCTATAAATCCCACAATTTTCTGTAGTCTACCAAAACATTTTTGGCATTGCCAACCGATGCCCGGTTATTTTTCAATTAATAACCAAAGATTATTCAATTTATGAATAAATCCTAAAATCACTCATAAATCAATTTAGCACAAAATAAAGCTCAATTAAATAAACGAACTGCACCACGGCAATCAGCATGAAATTCCGGTCACCGGCCATCCTAGTTGAATTTCCGTAAAAATAAATAATTAAATAATTAATTTCGAATATTAAATAAATAAGTATTAAAAATCCAATTTAGGTCCGTGATGCCTAATTGGAACCCGAAACGGGTCGGGAAAAACCTAAGATGCATTCAATAAATATTATAAGCTCTCTACTTGCTAATGACTAAGTCTAACCACCTAACATGTATCATTAAGTCACTAATTTAATTGTTCTAAACTAATCTAACCACCTAATTGCACTTAATTAAATCTAATCAACCCTTAGGCATCATTAGCAAACTAAGAAAGCATTAGTGAGTAAAACTCACTTGGCAAAGCGAAGACCGGAACACCGCAACAGCGACGCGACGACAGCCGAACTTGGGCCGACTAGCTTCACGGGCTGAGCTACTGAAACTTCTTGGGCTTCAAAGGCTGAATTACTGAAATCGTGTGGGCTGAACTTCATTGATTTGTGGGCTGAACAAGAAAGCTTCATGGGCTGTTGAACTGGGTCTAAAATGCTGGACTAGGCTGCAACTTGAATTAAACCATCTTGGGCTGAACTATTGAAGAGAAGACCGAACTGGGCTGAAAGGCTTGAAATCTGTGGCCAACGCTGGGCTGGACTGAGCAAAATTGCTTGCTCATGGACTGGGCTTGCTGTGATTGAACAAGCTGGGCCGAATTTGTTGCTGTGAAGATGGGCCCACGAGATTGAAGCTTGCAGTTTCAAATGGCCCGACTGCTGGGCCTTGGGCTTCGCTAGCAGTTGGTGTCGAGTTGGGGAAGACGCGGCAGGATTCGCTGGGAACGTGGACTGCTGCGAGCGTGTGAAGCGACAGAGAAGCGGACGAATGAAGAGGAGCTGTTGCTGCCGATCGGTGGTGCGGCCACGTTGACTAGATGAAGCAGCTTCGACGGACGCTGGATTGATGGCAGCAAAGGAGACTTCGGTGGACTGCTTCGTGCAAGGCAGCAAGGAAGGCCGTTCGGTGGAGATTCGTGCGTTGCTGCTGCAGATTGCGCGGACGAAGAAACAGCTTGTTGGCGTCAGCTTCGGTGGATTCTTCAAGCAGCGGCATCGAAGAATCTGCTGAATGCTTGACCGTGGAGACGCGTGGAGTTGAGGGCGGTCAACCAACCAAGAAAATGCTGCTGGAGGTTGACCGAACATGTGGCAGCGAGATGGAGCAGCTTCAATGGACGTTGATGCTGAGCCGTGGACGAAGAAGCAGCTTGGGACTTCGGTGATTTTGTGAAGAAGAAAAATGAAAGAAGAAGACTTCGGTGAAGGATGAGCTCGTGCGAAGAGGAAAAAGGGGTGAAGTGTGCCTTAGAAGTTTGGCCAAAAAAGAGGGCTTAAGGTCAAGATAATATATCTAGGAATAAATGCATGGTTCCCTCATAAGCCTTCGTACTTATCCTCATGTCTCCCAATTACTTTCTATCAAGAAATTTCCACAATTAATCAAATTGAAGCCAAAATTCTAGCCCTCTTTCTAGGATCCGAATTTCACTTTCTTGGCGTCAATTTCTTCACAAATTCTCCAAACCGAAGTCCAATTTCGATGAAGATAAATCCCGTAGAATTTTTCGTAAGTCCCCGACACTCACAGGCTTGGCTGAAAGTCCAAACTCACTTAAATTCGGTCCATACTAATTTCTGTTAATTTTCCATGAAGTTCGAACGATTTTCCATAAAAATCCCGAACTCGATGGAATTTCTCCAAAAGACAAGACGATGTCCTATAAATGAACCGTGACATGCTCGAACGTCCGATTCCCGAAACCGAATTCAATTTCTTGGTTAAAATCGACCGAACGCAATTTTAGTCCAATCCGACCTATTGAGTAGCTTTTAGAGATTTTACCGCGGTTATATCCCTTAACGGCTTCACCCAATAGATTGGTTAACTTGTGAGTGATCAGCTCAGAGAAAAGGGACCATCAGCGCGTCGACGAGATGCCCATTTCATATATTTGGAACGGGGTCGAAATTCAGGATGTCACAGTCAACTTCAAGAAGAACACCATAGGCACGTCGATAAAAAACCTAACTTATCCAATTGAAATCAGAACCTGGAAATCAGGATGTCACAAAATCCGTGAGCCATTTGTTAAATCTAGTGATAGTGAAGGAGCTCCAGCTAAGATTAATTCATGGGTTTGACCAGATTTGTTCTGTCAATTTACAGAGCAAAAATAGATGTTCAATTGTCTCTAGATGGGTTAAACAAAGCGGGCAAATGGGGTCAGGTAATACCTTTCTCTTGAATAGATTTTCTTTTGTTTGTATAGCGTTTTTGACAGAGGCTCCAAAGAAAAGTCCTTAGTTTTTTTTTTTTTTTTTTTTTTTTTTTTTTTTTTTTTTTTTTTTTTAGGGGGAGGGGGAGGGGAGGGGGATAGATAAATTCCAAATCTTGGTCCAAAGGGTTTTGGGGGGGCTAGAAAGAAGTTGATGCTCTATTTGGTTCTGTTTTTGTGGTTTAGGAACATACATTGTTATAGCCGTTCTTCACAGTGTAAGTCCTTGATTTGTTGCTGATCCACACTAGTCTGTCTTCCTTTGGGCTAGGGCTAATTGGAATAGCTAGGATTTCATTGACCACTTAATCTCCGAAAATATTTGAAGCTTGGATTCATTCCAGCCCCGTCTTTCTTCATTAATTAGTTTTGCCACCATCATAGGGTCATCTTAGATTTGTTGGACCTCTAATCAATCCCGATGTGAGCCATTTGTCTTCTTAGATTTGAATAGATTTTCCGTCCCCCACCATCCATTTTACCTCCAATTCTATGGCTTCTCTTCCAACTAAAATGCTTTGACATCCCCATGACGGACGATGCCCTTTTCTTGCCTTCCACAAGTCTCCATTTGGGAAGTAAATTCCTTTTAGAACCCTACTCCATAACGTTAAAGGGGATTGAGATAGCTGCCAAGCCTGCTTACCTAGCATAGCTTTGTTGAAATTTATCAAGTCTCTGAAGCCAAGCCCCCCTTCATCTTTTATAGTTTTCAGCATTTCCCATTTCTTCCAATGCAATCCCCTCTTTGAATCATTTTGTTTCTACCAGAACGAGGCAATTCTTCTTTCTATGGCATTACATATTGAGATGGGTATTTTAAAAATTAACATTGCATATTGAGGAAGAGCTTGTACAACACTTTTTATTAGAATTTCTTTACCTGCTTTTGATACTAACTTTTCTTTCTGGCCTTCAAGCTTCATGTTTTCTCTAGCTATAATCCATGCGAACATCTCTTTATTTTTACTAGCCCCATTTGGATGGAATTCCAAGATATTTCCTTGTCTTTTCTATGATCGGGACTCTAAGCTCTTGTGCCATGTTCCTTTTTAAAGTCAGAGGACATTCGCTGCTAAAACACACTTCTGATTTGTTCGAGTTTATGGCTTGGCCTATTGCAAAGCAACACTGGTTTAAAATGGGCTGCTAGATTTTGACATTCTCTTACTGTCCCATACAAAAAAAATATGGCATCATTAGCGAATAGTAGATGCGACAAAGTAGGGTGATATGTGTTTAAAGTATTTCCTTTGAGACTCCCATCTTCTATGGCTTGGTGCATCATCCATGATAGAACATTTGCCATTAGTATGAATAGATAGGGGAAAGAGGATCTCCTTGTCTAAGTCCCCGTGATGGTGTGAAATTTTGCGTAGGCTCCCCATTACTTTCACACTAAAGGATACTATTAAAATACATTGCATGATCAAAGCTACCCACCTCCCATAGAATCCCATTTTTAGCATGCATTCTCTCAAGAAGTTCTACTTGACTCTATCATAAGCTTTCTGTATGTCCAATTTCAGGATAGCCTAAAACTTCTTTTTCTATTCTCTACCGGTGGAGTACTTCTTGAACAATAAGGATGTTGTCATGAATTTGCCAGCCTTTTGTAAAAACACTCTGTTCAATAGCTTTAATCTCTAGGAGCCAAGGTTTTAGTCTATTAGCCATCACCTTTGATGTGATTTTGTAGTTAAAATAACACAAGCTAATGGGTCTAAATTGACAAATGCTTTCTGGATTTTTGACTTTTGGGATAAGAGAGATATGTGTTTTGTTAAGGAGGGGGTCAAGAATACCTGTCCCAAAGAAATTCTGCACTAACTTGAGTAATTCAGCCTTTATTTCCTCCCAATAATGCTGTTAAAATTGGTCATTAAGTCCGTCAAGTCCTGGGGCTTTTAGTGAACTCAATTGGAAATTCGTATCTTTCACTTCTTCAAGGGTTATGGTTGCCATTAGTTTGTTGTTTATTTCTTCATTAATTGGCCTGGGACACTGATTTAGAATGAGCTAAAAGTTCCTCGATCCAACTAATTCATAGAGGGTTCGGTAAAAGTCTCTAGTGTGTTGCTTGAGTATGTTTGGTTCCGTACACCAGTTTTCTTTATCAATTTTCAGCAACATAATCCTATTTCGTTGTTTTCTTTGCACTGTTGTGGCATGGAAATACTTTGTATTCCTATCTCCCCATTGAAGTCAGTTGATGCGAGTTCTCAATCCCTAATATTTTTCCTCCTGTCTCCATAACATGTCAATTTGGTCGACATGTCATGGGATTCCTCCTTGCTAAAACTTCCTGAATCTCTATTGGTGATCTCCGTTAGTTTCCCCTTCAAGTCCTCGATTCGGATTGGTGCGTTGGAGAACTTTTCTTTGCTCCAAGTTGCTAGTTCCTTAGATACTTCCTGGACTTTCTATGAGAAGCTTCTATAATTTGACGGACTCACATTCTAGGTTCTTTTAATGATTTCCCCACATTCTTGGTCTTCCAATCGAGGGCTTCAAACTTGAATTCTTTCTTTCTTTTCTTGTTTTCTAGATGTAAAGTAAGAAGAAGTGGGCTGTGATCCGAAACCATTGCTGGTAGAGCCAGAACTTCAACATTAGGAAAAGTAACCCTCCATTCCATTGTATATAGAACTCTATCTAGTCTTTTTTCTTTTTACCAAAGCCTCTCCTTCTCTATTATTTGCCCAAGTATAGGCACAACCTTTGCTCTCAAACACCTAAGTAAACTGTTATTTGATGGGGGTTTTGTTCCACATAATGGTCACTTTCCAATATCTAAGGTTGAATATGTCTCTGGTAAGGTGCACACAATCAACTAGTTCTTTATAAATATAATCTCCAAAGATTGATTAGAGACATTTGAGATACAAGAACGAATTTATAGAATTGATCAAGAAAGTGAGACGACATATTCTAAGTGGATATATGGGACAACAAATCCTAACCAAGGCTACCCATTTATTCCGTGGAGGAGAAGACCAAACAACTAGGAATAAGGCCTAGAGACGGACTTGGAATACAAAACAATAACCACAGGCTTAATCCTTAAGCCTAAAATACCAGAAAAAAGTACAAATATTGAAAAAAGAACCACACATCCGATCAAATCCGACAAGGATCCTTCTGTGAACCGGTTGCTTAACTTTGAGTCACCACTATAGACGCCTAGGATCTGGAGCAGTAGCACTAGCACTAGCAGTAACAGTAAAAGGGCCAAAGCGCGGGGACGGGGGTTTGCGTCTTCTCGTTTTTGCAGTGGTGGCTGGACCGTTTGACCTGTGGGGGGTTTTTGTCTTTTGGTGGCCGCCGGACCTTGGGGTGCCGCCAGAAGACCCAGGGGCTTTTGGGCGATGGTTGGGTTGCTTGACCTGGGGAGTGCGGCTGGGCTGGAGAGCATTTCGGTTTGACTTGGGGTGGGCATATGGGCTGAAGCGGGTCCATGGGTGGTGGCTAGGCCGTTCTCCGTCGTTGAGAGGAGCCGACATAATTGAACCATACACCATCGCAGAGGCTAGTTCATGGGCTGATGCTTGAGATCAGCTCAGCCTTCTCGCTCACGTCGTAGAGAGAGTGTAGCCTTGAGAATATTGCTCCAATGTTGGAGTAGACAAATGAGGGAGAGCACTCCTATTTATGAGGTCATCTAGTACCGTTGATCACTTTTTGATTAAACGGTAGTGGGAATTTATTCTCCCCGATTGCCATCTATTCTATTGGGTTTTCATGAGATTCTAAAATACTCGAGGACAGCATGGGAAATATATATTTGTATTCAAGATATTTTTCATATTAAATGGGGTTGACGTAGTCTTGTATCCTTCACACTAAATGGTGATCAAGGGTTTTACATCAGCATATAATTCCACCATGTAAAATCGTCAACAGACACAACTCACAAAAGCTTGACATGGCGTAATCAACCAACAAAACAATGATGAACAGAGACACCAACTATTGCGCAATCACAGTGGCTGCGGAGGCAAGACGCGGTTGGTCTTCTCGCATGGAGGAACGGTTTGGGCAAACGCCGACTCTTCTGAAGCCCTCAGCCAACAACTATTCTTGCTGCATCTTCAGAGTCCCCAGGAGCCAAGTGGAGAGCAACGCCAAGGCTTACAAGCCCTGCATCGTGTCTGTTGGCCCACACCACCATAGGCAAGAGCAGCTGATGCTGATTAAGCAGCACAAGCCTCGACTGTTCTCCACTTTACTTGATCGAACCAGGGACTGTGGCACAGGCCGGGACCATTACTTTGAGGCCGTCGCCTCGCTGGAGACCGGTAAACGGGATAGCTACTTAGAGGCCCTTGATCAGGAAACACTGGATTTGATTGAGATGATGATTCTCGATGCTTCTTTCTGTAAAAAAATTATTCACATAAACAACTTATTAATCAAGAATAATCGGATTCATAAATGACTGTAAAACACCGAGATCAATATGCACAATGGAATTAAAACGTACCTGTTTGAGACATTGTTTCATTCAAAGAAAAATATATCAACCTGATAATTAGAGATCTAATTGAATGCCAGATCTTCCTCTCTATGACCTATTTTAGTATAGCAGCTTTCAATGGGATTAAGCAACCGATAAGTATAACCTGCCATTTTATAGACTAGAGAGGAAACCTAGCAAACTCTAATCAATAACTTGTCAACCAGACTCTTTTGATTACGGACTTCAGTTAAACACAATTGCCTACACTTCGCTGCTCAACTAGGCCCGATATTAATAGATGCAAAAACCCAATTCAATAAGATCACTTAAATGTTTAACAAATATTGAAATATCCATTTACCCGATTATTTAAAATAGAAAAATAATTAATTAATATAAGCCCATATTATAGAAAATTTCGAACATTCTCCCACTTGGGTTACATTAATTAACTTATTTTTATTTTGAAAAATATTTTATATTGAAAACAACACTATCGAGTTAATAACTGAAAATTTTGTTTTATGTAGCCACAACTTTAAAAAATAATATTCCAATAATGGCATCTCAAAACCAATCCAATCCTATATAATCTAAATATAGGACTATGGGGATCAATGTGTTAAAAAATAACCACTACACATGACCTTCCATAATCACATATAATAAGCACTATATTTTCATGGATCATGGGCCTAGTAGTGCAGTAAGAAATAGAGCCAACATGTGATGAAAATATACACCATTTTTTATCGGTCCTCAATGCAATTTCTCAACGACATAAAACTGCATTAGCGCAACTTCTAAACAACATGAAATTGCATAGCTATGTCACAATCCAATATGAGATCTCATAATCAGTGACATACAATCATCTTTAAACTAAAAGTTATTTAAAGATATTGTTTTATACTTCCATTTCTCAGTCAACAAGAGAAATGATAACAATAGAATCAATAATAACAATCATTGAAAATAAATGCTTTAATAGACATCATAATAGAATTATCAGTCTGCATATAACTATAATATCCATAAATATAAATTATATAGCTCCCACTAACAAAAGAAATCAAAAGAATCCAAAATACTAATATTCTTTACATGTTTTTAAAACAAAATGGGTCATAAACCTTTTGTTAGAGGATCGGTCAACATGGACTTAGTTTTGATATTCTCAATCACAATGTCTCTATTTTTGACCAAGTCTTTAAGTATAATAATAGATCCAGTTAACTTTTCAACCATGGCATTGTTGTTATTTACAGCAATGGTAATTGTTTGTCATATATAATGTAATAAGATCAATTATGGGCAATAAGCAATTCAACAAAAATAATTAGTACATTATAAACTCCCCTTTGGGTAGAGTGTACAATACACAATTATTTTCCACAACATGAAGTTTATAAAGTAACAATAAGGAGAATTACATATAATTATCAAGGATCCATCCCTTTTGGGCAGACAAATCATTTAAATCATACATCTCCAAAATATCAATATAGAGGGGAATTATATATAATTTTCAAAAAATTTATCCCCTTTGAGCAAATAAATATTTTTCAATTATAGATCCACATCTTTTAAATTTCGAAATTAATTGTCATGCTATTTTCAAAATTACTATACACAATAACCCCTCCGGGCGAGTAATTGTATATACTAATTTTTAGTAATAATGAACTTCAAAAATTTATGCCCAAAATTCATCAAACAATATGAAACACTTTACAATATGTACTTCCCAAGATCATATTGCATTTATCAAACAACAATTTTTGCCACAATTTAAAAAATAAAACATTATTTTATTATTTTAATATTTCGGACTCATGGCAAATCAAGAATGGATATGAATGGTTACTGGAATTAAAGGGAGCCAAAAATTTCGTAGCTATCAATAATCATTACATCAAAAAGTCATGAGGACAATCTTTATCTCTCACTTTCTCACTATCAACCCTTGGCTGACATGTTTATTTCACTTGCTAACTTTTTGTTTTTCAATAAGGATTAAACAAAATTTCATAATGAAAGGTACCAAGGGGGTACCCACCCTGGACAAAACAGCTTCAGCTAAAACCATCCGTATAAAAAAAAAAATATGCACAAAAGACTGTTTCTTTTTAGTACCCAAACTAATTCTCTCTCCAAGCCCAATGTTCATGCCTGATGTCACCCAATTTACTCCTGAAATTGCAAAAACTATAGTCCAAGTCTTTCTAGTCCATCCATAGTGTAAAAGTAAGTTACTCACACTCTCTTCTCCAATTTTGCACCCAAAAAACAAAAAAAAACACATTATTAGCCAGTATTTTTTTTTCTCTCTTTTGAAGATCAACCAAAGTAAGAAAACATCCCAAAGCAGATTCCCAAGCTAAAAAAAAACCAAAAAAAAAAACCTATATAGGAATCTTGACTTCCCATATAGATTCCCATAGGAAGAGTGCACTCTGTTATCTCACAGCTACTTTTAAGGCTTTAAACAGTTTCTTCTCCTACCTCCTTCACACGTAGTTGAACACAAAACGGAGCTTAAATGCAATGGCGGCATTCCAACATGAGAATTGTTCCAAGCCTTTTGCACAGAATTCTCATCATATTGAATATTCAACCAAAAAAAAAAAAAACAAGCCAAAGCATAACATGAAACATGAAAAAACACGAGATCCAATTAGAGAACAAGTAATGGAGTGAGATGGCAAATGCGAAAAGAAGCCATGAATCTAATCCTAGAGAGATCGGAGCAAAGCATCTTCAAATCATCATCTGGCAAGAGAACAGAAACAGAGAGGCGCACACATACAAGTTTCTGTCAGCCTATATCATGCTTCATACATAACTTCTAAATGTCCATTAAAGGATTTCTTCATCAGCATATTTGCCTTCTCGAAGAAGTAGGAGGCAGGATTTCCAGGCTTAGACACTTCTTTTACTAACAAAAGAACCAAGAGAAAAGAGACCAATGAACTCCAAGCTCACACAACAGAGTTTCAAAGTTTGGTCCCTGTCGTACATATAAATAAGCACCGCAAATGGCTGGCACTGACCCACAAAATGCTCCCCAAAGCCAAAGTCATCAAGAATATCCTTTTCAAGAGAAAAAGGATTATTAAAACCAACAAAGCCCCTAATTCTTGTTACAAATTTCCTTTCTCCAAACGAAACTATTACTTCGCAGAAGTATCAAGTGCTGCATTGTTTTCCCACCTTACAAGACATGCTTCTAGTAACTCCAACCCAAGGCGTGGGTCCTCTTCAACAAGTAGAGGGTATTCTTAACGTTTTCTGAGCTTATCTAAGTTGTCTGAGATTAAGGACGTGGTGGCCTCAAGGAGATGCTTGGCATTGTGCTGGTGCGCAAAGGCATAGTATTTGATCGAGTTGTCCCAATTTAATTTGGATACCAAAAACTTCTCGTAGTAAGCTTTAAGCTGCTCCACCTGCTACTTTTTGGCTGATACCAGAAGCTCACAAGCCATTTGCTCATCGACGCATGCTTCGGCATGAAGAAAGTTGACAAATGCATGGAGGGCATCATACAACATGTCACTTATCTTAATGGTGCCGCTTCGGCTTTCTTCCATCTCATTCTCGAGCATTGCTTTAAATACTGGGGACCGACTAACCTGTTAGTAAGTAGAAAATTGAAGAGCACAAGTACAATTCTTGCGATGTGAAAACTCAATAGTTTGATAGGAGATGTTTATGCATCTTATCTATAAGAGTCAGAGTTTGCTAAATTGAAGATGTTATATTTTGAGCATGCAAGAAAAGCTTTTGAACATGTCCTTGCTATTGTTATCAAATACCAAAATTATGAAAAACTATGTTGTGCTCATAAATGCCCTATGCCAAGCGAAAAACCATACTCAAGCTTTTGTGATGTTTGAGTTGATAACTCCAATGAAATGCACGTAGCAGCAGGCAAAATGCATATCCGCTGGCACAAGCATCATTTAAATCTAATCTTGTGAAAGAGTCATAATGAATGAAGTATCCAGCAACTCAATTACTAAATATGTCACTTCAAATAAATATTAAAATTCCACTCAACTAAACTGAACCTCATTCCAAGCAAATAAAAGGAAACAATTACCAGAATGTCCCTGTGAACCGGCACCGGCATGGAAGGGCCTCCTTTGGGACCACCCTCGGCGGCGATCATCAAGACCATGTCAGTGAACCTGGGATCATGGGAGCAACCACTTCGGTGGGGGTGGTGGCCGGTCGAAGGGAGGAGACTAAAGATGTCTCTCCACTTCGCCATCTGTCGCGTGAGAATTTTCACTTTTCGCCTGAGACGTTTCACTTCTCGCTTGAGCTCTTCCGAGCGCACGTTCCGTTCGGCCTTCTTCAGTAAATCCCTCCTGGCGGCACCGAGTGTGACGCGCTTCTCCTTGCAGGATTTGCAAGGTATCGAGTCGGTCTCCTTCTCCTCGCATGATTGATGCATCTGCGGAGGGAGAGCAATCTCTCGGCCTTCTTCTTTTTCTTTTGTCTCGCACAGGAACGGCGAGGGAGTGCGTGCGGAGGATAGCTCAGTTGGGAGAGCGTCAGACTGAAGATCTGAAGGTCGCGTGTTCATGTTGAAGCCTGCTGTAGCTGGAGACACACACGTTGCGAGCCATTATACCGATATCAAAAAAGAACACAACAGAATTCGTTTATTACAATGTTTTTGAGTAATAGTTGTGCATATACAAGGATAGAATTCTAATCTTTCGTGTTTTCTTAAATTTAAGCACAAAAACCTTACCTTAATGCTCAATCAATTGCAAGTAATTTGAAAATTCTAGAATTTTTTCATGTATAAACCCTAGGATTTCAAATTTAAGATTCTCACTCAATTCTCAACGAAATTATACAAATTATATATTGTTGGAAAGATCTTGACATGTAGAACAAAAGCCCTATGGTTTCAGGATCAATCAAGCTAAAAACTCCACAGGAAAAAATAACGCCCATATTCGGCTCAAAAAAGAAAATTTTGAATTTTGTTCATAAAAAAAAAAAAATGGGTTCTACAATCATATATGACTTGCTCTGATACCACATGTAGAAAATTATTTACATAAACAACTTATTAATCAAGAAGAATCGGATCTATATATGATTGTAAAACATCGAAATCAATAAGCACAACGGAATTAAAACGTAATTGCTTCACTAGAAGAAAAATAGATCAACTTGATAATCAAAGATCTAATGCCAGATCTTCCTCTCTATGACCTATTTCACTATAGCAGCTTTTAATGGGATTAAGCAACTGATAGATATAACCTACCCTTTTATAGACTATAGAGGGAACCTAGCAAACCCTAATCAATAACGTGTCAACTGGGCCCTTTCCATTATGGACTTCAGTTAAACACAATTGCCTACACTTCACTGCTTAACCTAGATGCCAAAACCAAATTCAGTAAGATCACTTAAAAGGTTTAACAAATATTGAAATATCCATTAATCCGATTTCTTTAAAATAGAAAAAATAATTAATTAATGTAAGCCCATATTATAAAAAATTTTCAATAGTTTCATCATTGAGATGTTCCGCGTCTTCGCCAACGTCATCCAACCAGACCCCAATGACCCCTTGTTCTCCATGCGGTGGATTTTCGCCTACCTCACGCTCGATCTCCTCCTGATTGAAAACCAGATCCCATTCATCGTTCTTCAGACGATCTACGACTTATCCAACTCTCCCTCGGAAGCTATCCGCTCCCTCAATGAGATCGCCTTGCGGTTCTTCAACCACACACTTGGACGGCTGGTGAAAGAACTCGAGAGGTACTACTAGGTCCCCAATGTCACACACTTGCTCGATTTGCTCCGACTGAGCATAATCGGCCATTTGGAGCTCGAACATCCTGGACGAGTTGATAGAAAGTGGCTGCAATTGATACCCTCCACGAAGCAGCTGCAACTCGCGGGGATAAAGTTTGAACCGAGGGAGGGCCATGAGCTAATCAGGGTTGAGTTTGATGACGGAGTGCTTCGAATCCCTCCTTTGACCCTTGACTTTTTCACCAGCTCCTTCTTCCTTAACTACGTGGCTTTCGAGCATTGCTGCCGTTACTGCTCCAGCCACATCACCAGTTACATGATCCTCATGAGATGTCTGGTGCGCTTGGCGGCGATGCAGAGTTCCTGCCTCAGTGCTGCATAATCACGAACTTTCTAGGGACCGACGAGGAGGTTGCGAGGTTCTTCAATGATCTTGCCAAGGATATCATGTTCAATGTAAGGAAGAGGTACTTGGTCGAGTTATTCGGGCAAGTGAACCGGTACCACCAGAGCAGATGGCATATTCAAAGGACGGGAATCATGCGCGAGTACTTCGGCAGCCCCTGGTCCTTCGTTTCGGCTGCCGCCGCTTTCATTCTCCTAGTTCTTACTGTTATCCAGCCTTTCTTCACCGTTTACCCTTATTATCATACCAAGAAGTAACCAAGCTCTGCGACACACTGTCTAAATATATTCTTTATTTTCATAAATTTAGTTTTCCTCTTCGATAAATTAAATGAATCTTTTGATAAATTAAATAAATCGAGAGAATTTTCTTTGTATTTTCCACGTTGGTGCCTGTGCAGCTTCGATTGTGTAAATCTAGCGTGACTTAATTTAGTTTATCCCCATTTTCACCGCTTCAAATCGCCCTTTAAACTTGGCCGGTTTTGTTTTTGTCGACATATGCTCACAAAACCCTAAGTAAACCATTACTTAATTGGGTCTTTGCTCCCTATAGCGGCCACTTCCATTATCTTTGGGTTGAATCTACCTCTGGTATGGCGCATGCAATCAACTAGGAACCGGAGTTATTGAATTGATCTATAAAGTGAGACAACAGATCTCCAATCAAATGCTGTGCCCATTTTATCAAAAACCACACATTTGATCAAATCCGACAAGGATCTTTCTGTGAACTATCCAGTAGTCAACCATGAGTCAATGTGACCAGTTTTGAACAGCGCGCTTTGCAGTCCCCAGGCACCGTCCACTGCCAGCCTAAGATATCATTGTACAACGAGGTTTCTCATTATATAATCCCCTCGTCGTTATCGATAAGAAGACTCGCGGCGGGGACGGGGGAGGATAGTGGTGTTGGTCCAGTGAAATTCGAACGTCATTTGAGCACTATTAAAGTAATTGAAGGAAATTTTCTGTGATTGGTAGGTGACGAAGATACCTGTAACTTACATAACAGGGTTAGCTAAAAAAACCACACATATTAAAAGATATGTAAAAATCAAATCATTGTCCCACCCCCACCACCACCCCCCCCCCCCCCCCCCCCCGGGCTTCCTTTCTCTCCATTCCCTTATGAAAGAATTGATGCTATGCTACCGACACTACGTCGTCATCCGCTATCGTCATCTCTAAAGCTCGCCTCTCCATCACATTCGCCACCCTAGATCTTTCTTCCCGTGTCTCGCACACTATTCTCATCGCCTAGTTGAGCGGAGGTCGTAGACCTCATTAAAAATTCCTATAATTGTTGAAAAGTTTGAGCGACTTTGATGGGAAACAAAACTACATTAAAAATTCGATCGAATGAACAATTAAGTTGTACTCTTCAAGAGCTTTTCAATGATACCTTTGCCCAAAGAGGACGGTTGGCTTTAAAGATACTGTAATTCTTAATGAGGATCACCCAAACTTGAGGCGTTGAGTTTATCATTTGACTTGATCTATTAATTTCATTACAAATGTCAAGTCATAAGGGGTTTTTTATGTTGAAAATATAGTAACTCTTTACTATGATTTTTTCGCTCTGGCAAATGCTTTAAAATCTATGGTCCCTAGTTATTTTCAAAATTAGACCACATTTCAGATCGCGAGCTTGGATGGGCACAAAAATTTGGTCAACTGCATCAGACCAAAAGAAATATATTCAATCAAAGTTTGGTTAATTTAAAAAATAAATGAATTAATTCAATAATTTTTAAAAGAATAACTTATGCCAATAGCACCGGGTGGCATTAGCCAGTGGTGCCCCAGCGCTGGTCAAGGCTTTGCCAGGGTTTGTACATTGCGCTAATTTTAGGGCAATGAGGGCCAGCGCCCTTGGGTGTCACACACTATGCCCCAAGCGCTACCCAAAACTCCTAATCACTTGCTCACAGTGGTTCGTCCGCCATATATAAAGGCCTAGATGGCCTTACGCAGCGTTTCATAAGGCTTTGTGTAAGACTTATCTTCTGCATTAAAAAAAAAAAAAAATCGACTTTAAAACAATTTCTTTTTCTCATTTCCAAAGAAGATAAATGCATTTCTCTCACTCTTAACTTGTGGTTTCTCTCTCTAAATCCAACGCGAATACCTTTTTTACTTTCTTCGAATGAGATGGCCCATGACACATGGGTGCCCATGACACATGGCAATCGCAGGAAGAGCCTAGCGCTACGCCACATGGGCCAAGCGTTGTGCAATTCTAGGCCTGCGGAGGGTAGGCGAGCCTGGTGCAAGGCTATTTTGACCTTGTAGAAGGCCCATATAGCCTCTACTTGGGCTTCAAATTTTGCCTTTAAATATGGGGTTTCATTTCAAGCATTCCAAGGTAAGTTTTTCTTCCGAACTACTTCATGGTGTGAGCATTCCAATGATCTCTTCGCTTTTATGCTTTGATTGGCAAGATTTTCTTAACATTTCATTGAGTAAGACTTCCATCCGATCCAATTTCAACTCATCGTGAGCTTGTTTTTTCATCTCTTGTGAGATTAAATCTTCTTGTCTATCTCCATTAACATCCATTTTGATGCAAGCTTAATGATAAGTATGTAGTCTGCATTCATGCTAGATTTATTTTCGTGATTCCAATTAAATCTATATGTTCTGAATTAAGATGTTTCGACTTTCGAGTTGCTTCGGGTTAATCCTCGATAGGTTGTCTTTGAATTTTGCATCCTAGATACATTCATGTATGCATTTAGTACTGTTTTGACCTCTTCTTTGCAGGATATGTCGAAATGGAGATATGATTCAGCGTTGCTTGCACCAACCTTATCTTGTGTAGAGTTTAGGCAATCTCACTTCCTATCATTTTCTTTGGCATATGGATTCAGTCATATATATAATTTAAATAGTATTATTCAATAAAAATTTAAAAAAATGTCATTTAGGTGCATTTAGTCGTTTCTTGCATTTTAATATTATTAGTCTCGCTTATTCATGGAGTCATCAAGGGTTTCAACAATTTCAAAGCTCCCGGTCCAGATGAGTATAATAGCTTATTCTACAAAAAGCTTGGCTCATCATAGGACGTGACATTAGATGCTATTATGGAATTCTTCTCTTCAAGGAGAATGCTGAAATCAATAAATTCTACATTGATCTCTCTTATAGCACAGGTTTCAAATCCATGCTTCCTTAAGGAGTGCAGACTTATATCATGCTGCAATGTTATCTATAAAATCATATCAAAGCTATTTGCAAAAAGATTAATTTATATTTTCCCATTGATTGTTGGCCTCAACCAAACTGCTTTTATAAAGGGAAAATGGATTTTAGAGAATATTATATTGTGCCGGGAACTCTTGCATGACTACCATAAGGGCAATAAAGGTAAATGGGTGGCAACCAAAATCGATCTCATGAAGGTTTATAATATGGTAAAATGGGATGCTACTCACGGGGTTTTGAAAGATGTTAATACCCCTTAGTACTAGATTGATCATATAAATCAATGCATTACTACCCAAGGTTCTCAGTTAGCTTCAACGGTAAACATGTTGGGTATTTTGCAAGCACAAATGAGCTACGACAAGGTGACTCCCTTTCTCCTTACCTTTTTTGTTTTGGTTATGGAAATTCTACTAGAATTATCACGGGGAAAATTTTTAACTCATCTTTTAAATTCCATTGGCATTGCAAATTGCAAAGGATTACTCATGTATGCTTTGCTGGTGATCTGTTCTTATTTGCTTATGGGGATGTAAACTCCATCATTTGCCTCATTGATGTACTTAATGATTTTGTAGCTCTTACAGGACTTAGATTTAACCTAGACAAATGCCATATATTTTTCTCTAGGTTGTCTGAGGACAAATAACTCCTTATATTGGATGACACGCACTTTTCCACGGGCACTTGCCTCATTAGATATCCCGGTGTCCCACTTGTTACGCAAAGGCTCACACATGCAAATTGCAAGGGTCTAATAGAGAAGATATTTCAGAAAATACTTTTTTTCCATTTGCACTCACTAGATGCAAATGTTTCTCTCCCCAAGCAAACCATTTACAAGATTAAAACAAAGATTAGCCAACTTATGAGCAGGAAACGCTGGAACTCATGGATCTCATAAAGTTGCATGGAAAATAGTATGCTCACCAAAAAAGGAGGGAGAACTAGGCATGCTCGATCTAAAACTCTAGAAAAGGTATTGTTAGGTCACATGCTTTGGAGCATCATCAATCATCCGTCCTTATCCATCATCACATTAAATGTAAAGGTGCTCCCATTATGCAACTCGACATAAGGGCTAGTATGGCTTGAAGTTCACGATGGATGCTCATGTTAAGACTTGCTCTAACGCCTATTATCTCTAGCCAAACATACCATTGCAAAGAAATATACAGGGAATTCAGACAAGAGGGACCAGCTGTCGATCGGTATCAATTAATTTGGACCAATGGTATTAGCAAGCATAATTTTATTGGCTGGCTTGTTTGTAGAGATAGGCTACCGACAATAGTGGCCATATCATGATAGTTGTCCTCAGCAGATACTAGGTGAAACTTTTGTATGATTGGTATAGAAGATAGAAACCTCTTATTCTTTAAGTATACCTAGACAAGTAATGTATAGCACAGTATTTTGGCACAAAATGGAATTTGGTGTTTTGCGAGAGGTTGGAATTTAGAACTTCAAAGGATGATCAGGGCCACCAAAGGCAAAAACTTGGGGGCGAGACTCCACAAACTATCTTTCTTAGTGACTATCTATTGCATATGGATGGAACGCAACCGCAAAAGGTTTCAAAACAAGTCGATTAAGACTCATTTTCTGTTAGCTAGGATTCGAAAAGTTGTTAGAGGTAGGACGTCACTGTCGCAACCTAACCCCTTTCGACTGGGGGGAGACTATTAGGTTTAGGAATATTGTCAACTTTGAGCCAACGACCTTCCATTGACTTGGGCTCTCCCAAGCCTATATCTCGCGTGATATTGAGCATTCAAATTTTAATCGATTTAAGCTTATGTAAATTTTGACTAAGGAGTCGCCACTAGTCTTTTTGAGGACGGCTAGGAACCCAGTAAGATACAAAATAATATCTTACTATTTACACAACTAGAGATTCTAAACTCAGGGACTTGGATACGTTAACCTAAGGCTAACGCCAATTTAATCATGCTAACTAATGTCATATCGGCCTATCAAAGAATTCTAGGTATCTTCCTAATCATTATAGAGCAGAAAATAACATCCAAGATATTGAAAAGCGCAACCAAGTATAATTGTATAGAAAAACACACAATAGGGGTAAGCATGCTGAACCGCCCAGACCGAATCGAATTTTTATATATCCCGATTACAGATTACCAGAACAACATAAAAAGAATGCTGATCTAGAGGATCTATCACAAGTTAACATTAATAACAATACAGAGTACACCAAATTGACAAGCCTGACAACTAATCCACTATCGCTCATGAGTTTCATAAAGCAAAACATGACTCCAAGGCAAACAACCGATTTATTAGCCAACTTTAAGTAACAACTTATCATTGCATCAACCAGTGACCTATAAATTGAGTCAAACCACAAAACCAAATATCTAAACGATAACAGTAGACACTATTGCTCTGCGTAAATGTTGTCACACTTCTTAACCATAAAAATAAAAATAAAAAGTTCGACTTGATGGACATTAACAAGTGACCAGATGAGTTTAGGTACAATATGTAATAACTTAACTGACATGCATTACCCACATTCAACAGATGTGTTAATTAGTACAATCAATTTGGTCACGAGTTCTTAAGACGTCAATCATTTAAAGGTTACCATCGTGTAAAGGAGTATGCTTGAGCAATAAAAGTTTCATAACCTTTATTGTTTCTCATCACCTCAATTCATAGCTCAATTACTATCTCATTAAGCCAACTTCAGTTCACAATAATGTTTAATTTTTATTAATGAATCACACATTTATAATGTTTATGTGATAATATACCTATAACTCAACACCTGTATTTCCAAAATCATAGAAAAATACAAGAAAAATATGTTAAAAATACACGTATTTAGGGTTCCGTATGTATTTTCACATCTATAAAATCATCAAATATGTAAAATAAATATACCACAAGATAGAGGAGGATCATACGAACCTAATGCCGCAAGCCACGCGCTGATCTGATGCTCCACGCACCCGCACGCGCCTCCTGAGTGCATGGCGCGTGGAGCTCACACGCAGGCAAAAATTCCGATCAAAACTGGTCCAACCGGTAGCGGTCCAATCGGTTCCCGGCTCGACCGCCCGATACGACTGGCTGATCGGTCCAGTCCGTTGACTGGGTCGGGTCAACGGGTTGGGTCGAGTCAACGATGAACGGGTCAAGTCGGCCGATGACATCATCGGGTCAATGCGCGGATCGTTGACGTCATCGTGACGTCAGCCTCTGTGCGTGCCTTGCACGCGGGAGCCACGCCCCGCGCGTGGGGGCCCGTGACCGCTCGTGGACGCGTCTCTGACGCCCTAGCGGCGCGTGGCCGCTCGTGGGGGCACGTGCGGCCTCCCCCGGCGACGCACCACCGACCGTCTTGCTCGTCTCGACGAGCTCAATCCAAATTTGTAATTTAATTTTATTTTTATTGAATAAAAAATCTCAAAAATCACAAATTATGGCAAAATTCTATGCGTTTGAGTTCTAGGGTTATGGTTACTCTCATACCACATGTTGGATGCAAATTGTGCAATCACAAAATCTCCATAACTAAAATAAGAACATGCATAATTGCGTAGACAGATTAACGCACCTGTTTTGGGATCCATCGTACTTAAAGCGGAAGCAGAAAAGGGATTACCCACTCATCAAGGGGATTATCCATGCATCAAGTCATTCTCCTCTATTGCCCTCTGTATCACTGGCTCAATGAGGCAACGCCCTCACCTTTAATGTTAGGTTAACGCTCCTTATGTGAGGATACATATGAGAATTAGGGTTAGAGGAGAGACTTGAGCACTATTTATAGAGTTTCCAGCCAGGCCCTCTCATTATGGGCTAGGCTCAACTCGGCCCACACTAGTCAGTCCCATATTAGACTAATTAAGAAACCTTCTATCTCACCTTAGATCAAACCCCGTTTTACAATAACCGTAAAATGATAAATTGCAATATCAATTAATGTAGCCCACATCAAGAAAACTCTTACAGAGTGGCCTCAAACCACTAGCTTGCCGGTGAGGGGGTTTCCGACAAAGGGGTTTTCGGCATGGAGGGGTGCGTACGTGACCAACTCGAGCCAGGATTTTGACCACAAAATAGCGTGAAAAAACACAAGAAACAGGAAGATCATAAGATATTTGACCAATACCGAAGCAAATGTAAGCCGTTCTCAAGATTCAATAACAAATGTGATTCGGCTCTCTATCAAGCATTTTATCAAACACGTGATACGCAATTTAAAGGATGCGTTCCACAGCGAGATTCAATGCGATTTTCGAATCAAAGATGATGTATGAAAGTCTGAATCAACATATTTTGTGCCAAATCCATCTTAGTTGGTCACGATCCGTTCGAAATCTCACACTTAAGTTCAGTGCTCTTAAGTGTTTCATGCTTCATTCCAGCAAAACATCAAACAGTTCGTATACATTCATGAACTTGAGTTCTGGGTTCAAACCCGAAGCATTCCTCAGCTCCTCAGCCTAAACACGATGCATTAACTTTCAAAACATTATGAACCGACCTGAACTTACTTTGGTTTAACAAGATTTCATCAAATAAAAAAGAAAATTCATCCACCAAGGCGAGTTCCTTCCAAGCCAAAAAAAAAAAAAAAAAAAGGGGCCAAACAAGAGGTTCGGGAAGGAGGATCATACCTGGTTTGTCAGGCTAGTGGAGGTCTCGATTGGCGATGGCAGAGCACGACAAGCCGGGCTTCTTCCTTGGCTGCGGAAAGACCTCCGAATGAGCAAAGGTGGGCTGACGCAATGGCCCTCGACCGGAGTCCTTGAAAACCGACGGCAAGCTCCGGCGATCGGGTTCTCAGTCAGTCCCCCAGAACGGAAATAATGCTCTCTCCTTCTCTACGATCCCCCTCTCTCTCTCTCAGTAAAATTGTTTCAGCCAAGAGGAAAAGAACCCCCCCCCCCCCCCCCCTTACAATGGCCGAGCATTCTGCCTTATCCCCCAAAAACAGCCCTAACGTAGTCCTCGCTCCTCTCTAGAATCGAATCATTTTCCATTCTGCCTCTCGCCCATTCGCCACCCCTCCTCTGACGACAGTTGGATTATTCCATCTGCTTGCGTCGCGGGGGCGGCGTCACTCGCACGTCCTCCTTCCCCTTTTGCCAGGCGCGCGCGCGCGCGCGTAGAGGAGAGGAAATGGGTGACGAGCTGGGCCTTCTTTTGTTTGGTTTCGACGTGGCCCCAAATCGTAGGCTTAAAGGAATAAGGAAAGATGGGCCACAAAAGACGAAAGGTAGATGGGTTAAAAATAGATTGGCTAAAAAAAGAAACATAGAAATGGGCCAAGGAAAGTGAGTTAGATGCATGGGCCGAAAGAGATAAAAGAATTGGGCTGGCCACGTGGGCTTAACACGCCGAAACTTACTTATATATATATCTTTACACACATATTTTTTATGCTTTTTATTTTTTAATTTCCCTTTTTTATATATATTTTTGTAAAATGAATGGATACTTAAAACGCCGACAAAAATTCAGATGTCAAAACAAGTCAATTGAGCATCATCTTCTATTGGCTAGGATTCGAAAGATTGTTAGAGGTAGAACGTCACACTACCAACAGTGTAGGTTTTTCTAGGGAAATGTTTTATCGGTTCTTGTATGGACGATTTCTTCCTCCATCTTCTCGCATAATTAGTCTCTTTAAAATGCTAAGGGATTCCCCTAAACTTTTGTACCTCAATTGATTAATGATATTCACATATTTACACACAAAAAACAAAAGTAAGATGGGAGATTTTTCTAACCTTTTTTGCATGTTTACTTTTTACACATAGCTCACAGGGATCCATAGACAAGATTATGTGTTAATTTTGCTAATACAACTTGCTTTACTCTTTTTTTAACATTTACCTTGCTTTATTTATTTTTTATTATTATTATTATTATTATTATTATTATTATTATTATTATTATTATTATTATTATTATTATTATTATTATTATTATATTCATTCATTTTATTGATTGTGCAAATATGCATAGCAGCTTAGATTTGCATGTTTAAAATAAAATAAAAAAATGAAAAAAAAATTCGATGAAACAACATGGGCTTCTGCATTTAACTTGATTTCTAACTAGCCTAAAATAAGTTAGTCGTAGCTCTATTCTTATATGCAAGAAATTAAATTGTGATTGGTAAGCCTTATGAGAGTTCGTGTAAAGCGTAAACATCATCTCGCAAGAGAGTTATTTGTGTTTACTTAGCAATCCGTGAAATCGTCCCTAGATCCACTCCATTTGGGTCATGACAATTATAGTGCTAAAATTAACATTGAGATTTGTAATAGATGTAGTAATTACCCTACTGGTCCAAAACTAGAATATTCCGGAATAAGTGGGTTGTCATTCTTCTCATAAATTGGTGGAAATCCAAAAATGCGGTCATTATTCTGCCAGGTCAAATTTAGGAAATTTCTAAATCATAGTTAATTCTCCTTTAATACTAGCATTAGAGAAACCCTGAGCGGAAGACAACCCATAAGTCGAATTACCTAGGAAAATGGTCCAAGTACACCTATGCCAATGTGGTAATCGCTGGCTGATCGTGAACTGCATGCCATGTATTCTAAAAAAGATATTTCCAAATTTATAGATATTTTGCTCTCTCTTCTTCTTCTTCTTCTTCTTCTTTTTTTAATCTCTAAAACCCAATACTATATATGGCTGAAAGGATGAAATTATATTTGCCTAATAGGCCAAATGATAACATGGCTTCGTCATTTCAAAATTGTTCACACATTATCAATTAAGATGTCACGTAATCAAACGGCACATGAATACACTTAGCAATTAGAACTCATACATATTTACCATGTCATCATACTTATTCTAAAAAACACAAAAACACACATGGCACATGAAGTCATGTGGGGACGTAAAGTGGCGTAGGACTTTGCTTCTCGTGGCTCTAAAAGAAAAATCAAAATTGCACTATTGACTAGTGACTCCACTGAGGAAAAGTTAACCATAACTATCAAGAGGGTTGAAGCCATTTTAATTTTTCAATCAAAGTCCTTGCATTGATGATTCAACTTCCTTAAGTTCACATGATGCAGTTGAACGTTTATTTTATTCGTATTTGTTTGGTTTTTGCTTTCTTTGTGTGTGATTAAACTGTAACGTATGTCCATTTAAATCAGACTCATTATATTACAAATCATAAATAGTACCGATCCACTCAGGAGCCCTATGACACAATAATCACATTGTACCTTCTCGACTTGGTCCACCTGCACGTCTTGTGTCCCGATAGGCTCGGCCACAATTGAACTTCACTCTTCCTGAGGCAAATATAAGAGTGACGGATTTTCCTCAAAATCTATAAACCCTGAATATAACCAAAAGAAAGCTGTCTTAACGTCTAGCCAATGTCTGTTCCTATCAACTCGAATGAGAGAATTTCATCCACCATCATGACAGGGAGGGAAGGCTTGTCCTAAATTGCCAAGACAAGAAGACAAGTGCAAACACCTATTTGCTCATACATCCCCCCACCACAATCTAATTATAAAAATGTTCAAGGTGGTTCGAGGTCCCCATCAATCCCATGATAGATAAACATGTCACTGTTCCGCACAGTACAGCTTCGTGCATTGTTCTTTATTTAATTCGTGAACCTAAAACACCACTTCATGCTCACTCCCAACCACAATGATCTCTCATACTCCTTTGAATTATCCGCGTGTGAGGAATGTATATTCGTATAAAATTGGTGTTATTGATCACTCAATCATCGCTACTCACCAGTTTTAATAAAGGACAAATTTCTAAGACCCATGACGACGACTACAAAAGACTCCCAAACGAGGGCAGCCACGGTTTGTACCATTTTTTTTTTAATTACATGATGTTTTTCTTTTAAAAAAAATGCTATATGGGGAACCAAACAATTTAGGATGTGCCATGCCTTCGCATTCTATTGTTCCATGTAAAAAAAAAAAGAAAATTGAAATTTGTTCCGTGCTTAAGTTGATATCTATGAGTGTTGGTAAAAAAAATGACTAATGACTTTTTTCTTCTTCTTTTATGAACACTTTTGTAGGGTGACCAACGTTTCTATAATTTGCAAATCAGCAATTTGTTGCACAAACTTACACTTTTATTGCATAGCTTAATAACATTTTAAATAAACTAAAAATCTTATATGTAAGATTTGGGGACCGATCAATAATCCCTAAACAAAATATTAGTTAAATTACGTACAGATATCAAGAGCATTCTCCAATGGCATTAAGCCCATATGACCGCACCAGTGTGAACGGGGTGGTGTAGGGAGATTCTAAGCTTTATCCTAACTAATTGAAGTGAGACCATGAATTGAAGATTTCGCCAAAGCCCATTAATCACGCAGCGGCCGAAAATCAAAGACGGGCCGCCAAGTTAGGAAAAATTGGTTTTTATTGATTCCAAATTTGAGAAAGGCAGCGAAACAGGAAAGTCGGAGAAATTGAAGAGATTGGCTGGCGTATTTTATTTGCACGATCACGTGAAAGGGGAAAAGGAGTTCTGTCCTTTCATCCAGGGGACCACTTCTTTCCCATGTGAAAGGGCACGAACACACACGTCGGAAGGAGAGAAAATTTGAGGAATTTGGAGTAGAGACAAATAAGACAAAAGAGAGGGCCAATTTCTTCACGTATAAAGAGGAAGTGACCCAAGCAAAAAGTGAGAATAAAGGGCACGTCTTTGCACAGACGAGACAACAAGGGTCAAAAGAGTGCACAAAGAGTCAAAAGCGAAAAGTGAAAAAAAGTAGTTCCTTCGGTGGCACCCCCAATCCACTCCGACGTTCAAAAACCGACTCCGGCCTCAGTCCAACGGCTCTTTCAGCCGCGACCCCAGCCATTCCCCTGCAGTTCCCGACGTGCACTGGCAGTTTCCGGTGATGGCCCGGCAGCACCGGCAATTTCCTATTAATGGCAGTGAACCTAGTAGCACCAGCGACGTGATCTTTATTTACAGGTACTCTGGCGGTGGTCCAGTGGCCTCACCGACGAAAGCCAGGTCTCGGCCACATCCCACAGCGCCTCCTACAGCCAACAACGCCTTTTGCTGAGTTTCCCACAGGTTTTCCGGTGAGCTCCCATCACGACCATCAGCCCCGGTGGTCCCTCAGAGGCCACTCCCAGCGACACCTTCGGCACACCGACAAATTTTCCGGCCACTGCCAACTTTCGTTGCCGCAAATCCCCACGCCAGTCGTTTTAGAGTCTTATTTTGGTAATCTTCTAAAACTGTACTCGATTTAAATAATCAATTACCTAAAGTTGGATTAATTCGATTTCAATTTGATTCGTATAAGTTTTATAGGCATTATTCTGAATAGGAAATTTCCACGTTTAAATTGAATATTTGTTAAAATGGATTTATTTATTGCTTGTTTTTTTAATTTAGTAAACTTTATTATCAAGAAAAAGACAACAAAAAAAAAAATATCGTGTTACATGTTAGGATAGATTACTTTGCTAGTTTAGAATTTTATATCTAGGAGAAAGGTAGTAATTCAGGAAATTTCCTAATTTACAATAGAATTTAATATAACCCATTTCCTAATTTAAATTAGGTAATTATGTGCTGCACCTAAATTTTTGGATATTCCATTTCATCTTTCCAACACCTAAACGAAAACATCAATTGTATAGTTCATATTTACATTTCATTTAAATCATGCATCACATGCTACTTAGATGGCCCATGCATGATGTGGAAATGGACCATCACGAGCGCAATGAGGAGCTTCAGCTGGCCATGTCCAAGGAGGGGTTTAAATTCTACACTCGACTTCTTTAATGACGAGATTTGATCCCCGCCTTTACTCGGTTGGAAAGTTATCTGTCGTTATCAATTCATATACATCCACTGTCGAATTACTTCGAACTTATATTTGAAAAATTGGATGAACTTAATCTTCCAAGGAAAACTTGGGATTGTTGGGAAAATTGAAATTTGAAGCGGTGATATTTGAACTCTTGTTGCGGGCGTCAAAGTGGATAAAGTTCATAGCCAAGTGGAAATTGAGAAGATCCAGACGACATCCCTGCGGTCTTGTCGAATCTCTGCTGCAGCCCGATCAACCAGCCACTTCCCTGTTCGATTCTTGACACATCCAGTTGGTTCCAGGGACGCTAGTCCGGCCCGGACATCTGCCAACCCACAGTCGTGCACTATAGTCACTGCCTATTGCCCTGGCACCCTGTCCGGAGCTGTTGCTGCGATCCAGCAGTCCCTGGCACCAAGCCAGCAAGCTTCCAGCAGTCCTTGGCGCCAATCGGGCGAGTTCCGAGGTTTGTTCCGACGCTTCCCCCAACGTGTCTGGTTTGCTGCAGCGTTTCTAGCAGCCGCTAATCAGCCTTTGCTGACCCTTGGTGTACTTTTGCAGGTTGTCCGGTCGTCCAAGATCAATCCTTGCAGTGTTCGTCTCTGCTGTGGAGGTTCCTGTTGGTTTTTTCACGGCTCTTGCTGATTTATTCATCAATGCTGTTGCCGCCTCAACGACACTTGCCTCAATTCCTTTTCACGGTTGCCACACCACCTGATCACCGTGTAAGCAGAGAAGCCCGTCTAGGTAATTTCCTCACCGCTTGTTTATTTGAATTGCCTAGTGTGGTATTATAGAAAGGGTTCGCGTCCATCATGGGGTAGCAAAGCATGTAGTTGGTAGGAATTCTAGTTAGGAAGACATTAGATGGGATGTAGGCTGTTAGAAACATGCAGTAGAAATCCGATACCTTTCAATTGGGGAGAGCACCAAGAGTGAGCTTAAGTCTGAGCCTGTTAATATATTCAGTTGAACTCATATTATTTTAAAAGCTTAAGCCAATGAGTTAAGGATCAATTAAGAATAACTACTCTACACCACACAAATTCATTGGTGTGGGATTTCTTTAATACAATTCACAACCCTCGCCCACAATCGGCGACAATAAAGGTGAGTGAGGGTCAACCCTCACCATGGTGTGATGCCCTTATTGGCCCTAATGAGGGTTGCTACCCTCGCCCACAATCGGTGAAGGCTTCACAGCCCCCATCGGATAGTCAATGACCTTGGTTAGTGTCTGATGACCTCATCGACCCTTTATACCGAAAAAAAGAAATGAAAAGAAAGAAGAAAAAATAATAAAAAATTAATAAATTTTTTGAAAAAATTAATAAATTTTAACATCATTGTTGATCATGCAACGTAGAACAACCAACATTGATTGGCAGTGAGTTCTGGCCAAAATTATTCAGAAGGACTATTGATATTCCATTAAATAGTTTAGGACTAAATTGGAAAATTCTCAAAATGCTTAGTACTAAATTAATACAATTAAAAAGTTTAGGACTAAATTGGTTTTAAGACTTTTTGGACAATTTTCTCTTAAAAGTTAGGTAGGGCATTGGCCTAATGAGGCCCACTACAAAAAAAACATTGGAAGGATAAGGAATTGTCAAATTTTACTTCCGAAACTCTCTTGGCGTGCAATTTGTGCACAATATTTGTGGATCTTTAAGAGAAAAATGCTAAATGCATTGACAATTCTTTCCATTATAACTTGCTTCATGTGAATCCCTAGTTGTAAAATGCTTGATGGGTTTAATTCTAACACAACTTAAATGAATTGTCACAGCAAATAATGAATTTGCAATCCGCCATGTGCCACAATTACATGAACATCACTTTTGTACACTTTTATAAAAGTGGGATCAATCATCCAAGACAGATAATAAGGTTGTTGACACTAAATTTCGATTAAATATAGATTTAAACTTCATAGACAACAAGGGACCAATTTGCCCTAACAAAAAATATTTTTTTGCATCGTCAAGTTATTAATATTATTTATATTAACTAATTTTGTTTTATTTTACCTTATTTTAGGATGATTTTTTTTTTTAAAAAGGGCCCGCGAGGCTCGAGGGCTGGGCTTCTGCCCAACCCCTTTCCCTCTTTTCCCTCACGTGGGTCGGGCCCAATCCATTTTCCTTCTTTCCTTCGGCCCGGCGCCCCCCCCCCCCCATGCTCCTCCTTTTTCCTTCCTTCCTTCCTTCCTCTCTCCTCTGCAACGCACGCACGGGCAAAGGCCATGAGCAGCACGGAAGCCAGCACGAAATCCGAAGGGAGGGGGCACGGATCAGGCGCCTTAGATGCTCGTCGGGTTAAGGGCAGAACGGGCAGCCGGCGACACGACTAGTTGTAGCCGGCCGGACGTCCGGCCAGCGGGAAAACCGCTCCCCCCCGCCCCCCATGTGCCGGCTCCAGGCCAGCCGTGCCTATAAAAAGAGGGGAAGAGGCCGAGTGAGTTCTGGGCGATGAAAAGAGAGAGAAATTGAGAGATTTTCTGAGAGAGAAAGAGAAATCGGTGGGGCAGATCCAAGCTGTGAGAGAGGGCCGAGTGAGAACTGAGAGAGTGAGACCAAGGGAGAGAGAATTGAAAACGACCCCACTGACCGCTGTGCCTGTGTTGGGGCCGATATCCCACGGGTATCACCCTTCTCCGGGTTGGAAAAATAAATTTCATGTATCGGAAGAAAAAATGATATTTACATAGTGGAGAAAAAAAATACGTAATACTATTTGTTAGAATAAGAAAAATAATAAATCTGCAAGAATGATAACGATAATATAATAATGGCTTTGGAACCAAAAAGATAATAAATCTGAGAGAATGATAACAATAATATGATAATGATCAAGTCTTTGTTTGTATAATCTTTACATATAAAAATGCTGAATTATAACTCAAACATGAATTTTTTTATTGTAATCAAATTTAAAGGAAATTAAACAAGAGGTGAGGTACGGTTAATCGAATCTCCTTAAGGTAATTACGCCATTGAGAAACAAGGCACGAAAGGAAAGGAAAACAGGGGCGGTCGCGTGGGTGCTTCCTACTCAACTTGTGATGTCGGACGATGGACGAGCTCGAAGATCAGGCTGCGTCCATTCGCCTTGTGCGCCTCCGAGGTGGGACCTTGGGAAATCAACCCCAAATCGAACAAAAACAAAAACTGGCAAGCCGGAACCCACTGAGGCTATGCTTGGGGAGTGTTGAGGAATTAATGGTATTAATGGCTCGATGTAAGTTCATGCAATTCTTCTTCAACCTTTGGCGTCAATAGATGATTTAATGGATACATTCATTTAGCCTTAATGCATCAGGGGTAGTCTTGGAACAATTATGAACGAATTAATTGATGCGTTAATAGATGCATTTCTTTATTTTTATAGTAGTTTTATGATGCGTTTTGTTGGAGGATATGCATCAAATCCTGGGAGATGCGCTCGGAATCTCGATTATTTTGATTATACATAAATTAGTTAGGAATCTTAGATTGAGAATAGATTCTGATTTATAAATATTTCTTTGCCTTTATTATTTCATCTATGTATTATAATTACAGAAGTATTGTACATCAGAAGATACAATCGAATACACAAATTTACAAATCTCTTTAGTCTTCTTCATCTTCTTTCATGGTATCAGAGCTTCGGCTTTTGACCTTTCTTCGCTTCCACTCTTGATTGCCCACCAAAGGAGATCTAAGCCACATAACAGATCTACCATCTTGGTATAGGAATCATTATCGAAGAAGAAGACAAGAGCTTCTATTTTTTTATCTCCAATGGCTGACGACCAATCCACCGCAGAAGCTTCACCACCGTCGGAGACCCAAAATTCCCCTGCAACGACACAACAGCAAACAATCCAGGCGCAGCCTATTCAATGGAGACCCATACAGGCTCAGTTTGGTCTGGGGCAACCCTTTGCGGGTCAATCTTTCCAGTGGGTACCTTACCCATTGTATCTTGGGACAAACCCGAATACATCATCGCCTGTTTATGTAGGCCACCAAGGAGCCCATGTCCAATCCGAGGGGAGCTCACCAACCGTGAATGGGACAAGCTCAAACCTTGGACTGGAGCAGGTAAGCGGGTTTGGAGAACCGAGTATGGGAACGAATCCCTACCCAGGATTTTCAAATGCGGGGCATCAATTCGGGTCGAACGAATCGGGTCAAGGGACAAACCTCTATCCGAACCTTGCACCCGGATTCATGCCATTCCCCGTCGCTGCCATCACCGGACGACCAGAGCCTGGTGATCCCCTACAAGTCTCAACAGCCGACGGCCCTGAGTTGAAATTGATCAACCTACAGTTAACCGGACCAGAGAATTACACCAGGTGGTCCTGAGACTTCCGGCGCGCCCTTGTGACGAAGGACAAGGATGGATTCCTCGATGGGGCAGTTCCAATTCCTGCCGATGAGCGACTAACCCGATTATGGAGGAAATGCAACCAACTCGTGAGGACTTGGATCGGCAATTGCATCTCCCCCAGGTCGCGGGGCGGTCTTCCACCAACGAAGACTCGAAGACCATGTGGGAAAACATCAAACGGATGTACGGCAAATTAGATCGGGCACGAATTTTTCCCTTTTGCAGGAACTCAGTGACTTAAAACAGGGGAATATGACCATCACGGCCCGTTACAACAAACTGTCGTCCCTCTGGAACGACCTCGAAGCCGCGGAAGAGAAGCTCGAGGGACCAGAGGAGACATTCGCACAATACCGATCGATAAAAGAGAGGGAAAAGGCGGTCCGATTTCTGTTAATCTTGAATGATTCTTACCTGACGTTTCGATCGCAGATATTGGCCATGGAACCGGTGCCGCCTCTTGGTCGGATCTTTCAATTAGCCGTTCAGGAAGAAAGCCAGAGGCTTGCTTCATCAGAACTGGCGAAAGGAGGAGAGAGCTTCGCTCTGGCCAGTCGCGGTGAGCGGCGAAATTGGGGACCCAAAACCCTAGCACACGAAAAAAGGGGCGAGCTAGGGTTACGGGCGTTTGGATCTGAGGATCCTCGTCTCCTTAAAAGAGGAGGAACGAGCGGCTTAGATTTGCCGCGCGGATCGGACAGTCCAAAGGGACCTATCTACTCGACCAGATCCAATAGACGAGATGAGGCGACTTGGAAGACATCTGATGGTAGTGGCGGTTCCCTCGCATCCGACGGTGGCAGTTTTTTTTTCGGGATCTGACGGTGGAGGAATTTTCTTGGCATCTGCAAAAACTTTTAATCCAAAAAAGGGTAAATTATATTGTGAATTTTGCAGAAGGCCACACCACACAGTGGAAAATTGCTGGAAATTGCACGGTAGACCTGGAGAAAAAGAAAAAAAAATTTCTGCAGCTTATCAGGTTGGTAGTTCTAATACTGATCGATCCATAACAAATGACCAATACCAGCAACTGATGCAGGCGATACAGAAATTAGACACCTCAAACAAAGGAGGAAATTTCTCAGGTATTTCTCAACAAATAGAGTATTTCTCAACGAATAGACACCTGTATTTCTCAGGAGATCTATTTAACGAGTTAGGACAGACAATGGAAAGGAGTTCTTCAACAATGATTGCAGTTTACTCCTATCATCTCATGGGATTCTTCATGAGAGTTCTTGCATTTATACTCCACAACAGAATGGAGTAGTGGAGCGTAAGCATCGCCACCTATTAGAAGTTGCACGTGCATTAAAGTTTCAGGCGTCTATTCTAGAAAATTATTGGGGCGAATGCATAATTACTGCAGCATATCTCATCAACCGTATGCCAACTCGAGTACTCAATGGACAAACTCCATTTGAATTACCTTTCAAGAAGAAACCAGAATTGGGGCATTTAAGGATATTTGGATGCTAGTGCTTTGCTACTGTCTTGGGTCCTCGAGACAAAATGGGCCCTCGAGCTCGACCTTGCATATTCATGGGTTATCCAAATTTACAAAAGGGGTATCGTGTCCTAGATCAGTCAACGTTGGAATTCTTCATCAGTAGAGATGTCATTTTTCACGAAGATGTTTTTCCTTTCAAGGAAGGGGATTCTTCAAGGGAGGCATCAAACACTTTTGGTAAGTCATTATCTATGGAAGAGTCTCCACATACCGAAATTTTGTGACAGGAACTCAAGCACCAATCGCTCCAATGATAACTCAAATCTCTCCCGAGATTTTTGCACCAAAATTGCTGAAAATCCCAATGATGAAGTTCAAGGAAATTTCTCAATGATAGAAGAATCCTCCAATGAAGTTGGCAATACGGAAATATCCTCAACTCCAGTTCAAGCGAATCCTCCTCGACGATCCGGTCGCTCTACACGACCGCCAGCCTGGACACAAGACTATGTTTGTGCATCCCTCAACTCACCAGGTATTCACTACCCAATATCATCTTATGTTTCGTTCCATAGACTATCACCGGAACATAGATGCTGTGTGAGTCGAATATTAGAGGATATGGAGCCATCTACTTATGAAGAAACAGCTAAAGACCCAAGATGGCAAGAAGCCACGGGGGCTGAATTGCAGGGCACTAACTGCAAATAAGACCTGGGATTTGGTCAATCTACCACCAAATAGGAAACCTATCGGATGCAAATGGGTTTACAAGATTAAATACTGCTCTGATGGATCCATTGAACGTTACAAAGCTCGGTTGGTGGCCAAAGGATTTACTCAACGGGAAGGGTTTGACTACCATGAGACCTTTTCCCCTGTCGCCAAAGATGTAACCGTAAGATCCTTCTTATCTATTGCAGCTATTAATGATTGGCCATTACATCAAATGGACGTACATAACGCCTTTCTGCATGGAGATCTAGATGAGGAAATCTACATGGATATTCCTCAAGGATTACGGAGACAGGGGGAGAATAGAGTATGTCGTCTCCGTAAATCTCTCTATGGTCTCAAGCAAGCTTCCAGGTAATGGTATGCCAAATTTGCCGATGCTCTCACTTCTACAGGTTTCAAGTAGTCCAGATATGATTACGCCTTATTCACATGGAATCAAGGTACGTCATTCATTTATCTGATGATATATGTTGACGATATCCTCATTATGGGAAATGATAGAACTGCAATAGAGAGATTCAAGAAGTATCTCGCACTTTACATTTCACATTAAAGACTTGGGAGCACCCAAGTACTTCCTTGGAATAGAAATTGCTAGATCGATCGTGGGATTTCCCTTAATCAATGGAAATTTATGCTGGAGATTATATCGGAGCGGGATTGTCGGGATGCAAACCATCGGTCATTCCAATTGAACAAAATGTAAAATTGACCACCAAGGATTATGATGTTGGGACATCTCGAGAACCATGATCCTATTCTCAATGATCCTTCGGTTATCAGAAACTCGTTGGGAAGCTCATATACTTGACTATGACCAGACCCGATATATCATATGCAGTGCAGACTCTCAGCCAGTTCATGCACAGTCCAAAGTTGTCTCACTTAAATGCTGCTTTAAAGGTCATGAAATATTTGAAGAAATGTCCAGGACTAGGGATTCTTTTATCCAGAGATTACAACATGGAAATGTTGGCGTACTGTGATGCAGATTATGCGACCTGTCCTATGAGTCGACGATCCATTACAGGTTTTTGTATTAAACTTGGAAATTCTCTTCTTTCATGGAAAACCAAGAAACAGTAACCGTATCATTGTCTTCAGCCGAAGCGAGTATCGAGCTATGGCAAAGACTACTTGTGAGATCATATGGATACGGGGACTATTTGGGGATCTTGGGATAAATTTGAAGGGTTCGACTAAGTTGTTCTGTGACAACGATGCGGCACTCAAACTTGCAGCAAATCCTATAGTACATGAAAGAACGAAACATATAGAAGTGGATTGTCATTTCACTCGAGACAAGATTCAAGAAGGGGTAATTGAGACTAGAGGAATTGGAACGGCGAGCAACCAGCCGATATCTTCACTAAGCCCCTATGTCAAAGACAGCATGCATATCTACTAAGCAAGCTGGGTGTCTTGGATATCTACCGGCCACTAGCTTGAGGGGGAGTGTTAGAAGATATGCATCAAATCCTGGGAGATGCGCTCGGAATCTCGATTGATTTTGATTGTACATAAATTAGTTAGGAATCTTAGATTGAGAATAGATTCTGATTTATAAATATTTCTTTGCCTTTATTATTTCATCTTTGTATTATAATTACAGAAGCATTGTACATCAGAAGATACAATCGAATACACAAATTTACAGATCTCTTTAGTCTTCTTCATCTTCTTTCACGTTTATAGATGAATTAATGGATGGAAGTGAAAAGGGACATGTTAATGACGGATCTTCCAAAGTCTCTCGCAACAATTCTAAGATAATCTTCAACTTAAAAAAATTATCTTTTGAGTCTTCTTTAATTCATGGCAATAGAGTCATTTAGATATTAGAATTCCTTTTTGAAAAAAACACTCCTTCAAGTGTGTTGGTTCCTAGAAGTATTTTAGGAGGTATAGTTCATGAAGCTTTGGGCTCACCGGACCGGGCCACCGTGGCGTGGTTCATGTGAGTTTTCAGCCTCATTTGTGTGTGCGCTGCACTCTGTGGTCTTATGTGTTGATCGCTTTGAATCTCGGCTTGGATTCGGCTTGGTTGTTGGCGTTTCTCACCCTCGGATGATGCACATCACATGTTCAATGAAATGCTCGAACCAGATCTCGTTTAGGTCTCCTATGATTTCGGGTCGGTTCTCGGGCGTTTGTTGGTCCTTAGACACGGCTGATACGTTTTCCTTCTCGATTCGTTACTTGATGTGTCGTTTCCTCGTGCAGAGTGTTTTCTAGCCGGCCGTGGCACGTCATGTGCCCGGCTGGAGTCTTGATGTTCTTGAATCGGGAGGCGAATCTTCGGGTGTTCTTGGCATGCTCGAAAGGAAACCACGCGAGGGCGAAAGAAAAAGGAACAAAAAGGGTAATAAAAAGAAAAAGAAAAGATGACGGTCGCGTGGGGGAAAGAGAAAAAGTCAAAAAGTCAACAGGATATAAAGACAAAAAGAGATAGAGAGAAAAAAAAGAAAAGAAGAAAAATGGGGGGAAAGGGGTCTTTTCTCTTGCTAGCCGTTTGGAGGGGGCGCGATCTGGGTAAGTCGGGCCGGATCCAGATCGGGCCCGGCGGCCGGGTCTGACGACTGACTCGGGTCAGTATATTTTTATTTTACTGTACTTTTTAAAAAGAAAAATCATAAAATAAAAAAATCTGAAAAAAAATCTCTTTTTAAGGCAAAGGCCAAAAATTGATTTTTAGCATTTTTCTCTTAAAAATGCATGAAAAATCCTTCAAAAATTTCTGAAATTAGATAAAGGCCACAAAATGGTTTTGGGAGTATTTTTAATGCATGAAAAATCTATGAAAAAAATAAAATAAAATATCAAAGTTTAAAAAAAATTAGGTACCGGAAGGGTATTAGTTGATTAACTAATGTAATCAAGTCTTTAATTCTAGTTTCTTTGATTGCACATGAGTAAAACATTTCTTTAAATATTTTACTTGGATTTCTAATCAACCCATCCTAAATCGATTTTGCAGATTAAAAACTTGAATCATAAGTTGTGAATTGGTGGGCTTGGGAGAGCGATTAGCCTTTGCGCCTATGGGTAGGGTTGCGGGTAGGTTATGATAAAGGTGAACCTTTTATTATTGAAATAAAATTGAGAACATTGGAGATGCAACAGAAAATTCTAAACTTTAAAGACAGCAAAAGTAAATCCTAGAAGGAATATCAGTTGACTTTCCTGCAGTTCTTCCTAATCTGACCGCTTGAGCCAATGAGTGGGCTAAGGTTACCCATCTTCACCATGGCGTTAGCAAAATCTGTCCTAAAAGTGGACAAATTGCTACTATAAGCATTCACGTGAGCGTCCGTGGAACCACCACTGAACAATTGCTGGTCCGAATGAAGAAAAACCTTGTGGGTTTGCAAGTTCTTGAAGAAGGCGTTGTCAAAGGACGTCGGGCTTGTGGTGTCAAAAGGAAAGAGTTTGCTGTCCCCTCCGGAGCTCGGGCAATTTGCTTTCAGCGATGTCGCGAACGTGGCGTCGATGTTGTTCTCGTTGTAAAGATGCTCCCGGAAAGTCAGGCATCGGGCTTGACCTATTGTGTGCGACCCTGTTAACAATGGTCGAACAATTTTTGTAAATTGATTTTAGTATATTGATCGAGCATTATTGTTATTCTTTATTAAAAAATGCAAATATATATATATATAGAAACGATGACCTAAAAGTGCCACCATTTCTTTAGCTGTGAAGCCTTTGTTAGAGAAGGCAGAGATTAGGCTGCTAAGGTTTAAAGTTGGGGGAGGAATGCTAATATTAGCAGCACTTTGACTTGTAGTGGTTGAGTCTCTTCTTCCAAGGGAGATTGTCCAACTAGGGCCACCTAACTAAAAATTAAATAAATAACAAATCCATAAGTGTTAGTATTAATATAGCATGGGGAACATAACATGTGATTTTTTTCGTCACAATTGATAAGTAGAATTGAGAAGAAAATGTGCACTTACGGCAACGATGGAGTCTCGTGCAACGACAGCTAAAATATCAGCGCAAGACACGATACCGGGGCACTTGCTCTCCAATTCGGACTTGATTGTGTCGATTACCTCAAATCCCCGCATGGAATTGGCATTCGGGCCTGCGTTCTTCTCCCCGGTGAAGTTCGTAGTGTTGTCCAATAAAATTGACGCATCGCATCCCTATTTCATGTTTTTTGCCACATGTTGTTAATCAGTCTTTCTAGATAGAAAATTGATCTGATTGAAGTTAATTAGATTTAATGGTTGCAAACAAGTTAGGTGCTATTTCTTACCCAAAAAAAAAACAAGTTAGGTGCTATAACCTTACCCAAGAAAAAACAAGTTAGGTGCTATAATCTTTACTGAAATAGTTTGCCCCCCATTATGAACATACTAATCTAAATCGATTAGTTAATTTAGATTGACACTTTGAATTTTTGTGAAATCAAACTAATGAGGCCATGCAAAAGGCACGATTTGCTTGTTCAAAGATCTAGTGCGATTTTACCATCCATATCACTTTTTATGTAGAAATATATGGCTACCACAGCGAGGTGATCAAAATATGATCAAAACATATTGAAAAGGACTGATTGGTTAGCCAAATGTGATAACCGAAGTCAACCGCCGATAGCAATGGCCATCTCTCTCTTTTTGCCAGCTCCAATGTTATTTATATACCCATTCATCTGATCATCAGCATAGTTAGCGTAAAGTACGCTCTCCTGCATAGTTTTTTCCGGTGTAAATTAGAGCATAGACCATCAATGTAAAGAAAATTTTACATAATCATTCTTGGCCATTCGTAATTTGAGGATTCTAATTACCAAATCTCTCGCTAACTGCCTAATTAAGGGTGGATAAGATTGTTTGTGAAAAATATTTTTACACCGGCAATGTATGCTAAAAATGATCATGAAGTTTTTTCGAATTACCAAAAAAATTATTGTGCTCTAATAAACAGAATTGATTATTGGTATAATAAACTCACAAAAATGCATGACACAACAAAGCACCAAAAATCTCAACTAATTCAATATGTCAACCTCCTACCTACTGTTTGGTTAGTGAAAAAGAGAGTACGTAACTTGCGTAGAAGCGAATCTAATGATTCTTTTGACTATGTGGTTGGTTGGAACGCTTCACATGCGTAGGCACAAAGATGCATCATGCATGCTCGCTTGCATTCAGCTTGAATGAAGGAGAGAAACAATGGTAGTAATCAATCGGAAAGAGAGGAGACTCAGAGCAGAGGGACTTGCATTGACGAAGCAATCGTGGAAGTGAAGGCGGAGCAAGGACGCGCCCATGCGGGCCTCGTTTTTGACCGCAGAGCTCACGCTGGATTTAATGGTGGAGAGGGCGCTGGGACAGGAGGTGGAGTAGAAAGTACTGGACAGCTGAGCAGAGGCTGTTCCATGGAGGAAACACAGCAACAATAAGAAGGCCGGTCTGGTGGAAGAGCTCTCACAAGCCATGGCTTGGAGTTAAGTTTCAGCAAAGAAGGAGATAAGCGAAGGAGGAGGAGAAGCACAAGCTTGATTGCTGTGCGCGAGTGTGTTCGTGTGTTTGTTGCACTCGAATGAACTAAGGGGTATTTATACAAGAGTATTCCTTTGCACTGTTATGCCTTTTCTTTCTTCTCAAGTCAACGGCATTGGATGCAGAATTTTCTATTTTTGAACAAACAAGTTCAACACCAAAGTGTATGAATATATAATGTATGTAGCGCAATTATTCGTAATCTAGACTAATTAGCTTTCTATTTGCAGACTCACCCTAATCTCGCTGTATAGGGAGTCTGCTAGACATATAATATATCATGCTGTCAATTCGAAAGTATAACACAATATATCATCATATCAGATTCTAGTAATAATTTCCTTATGAGATATCAAGTCAAATATCTTCTCCCTTTCAGCTAGAGTTACTCTCCTTCTATTCTAAAACTGCTTTTGAACTTTAAAGAAGATTCATACGAATCAAAGAAGATGGCTTGTTTTGAAAAGTACGAATTAAATATGAATATATAGATTCAATTGCATATATATATTTTTATTTTAATGGACGGATCTCAAGGGATTGGGGCATATGGTGGTTTTTCACTCCTCTTTATGATTATTCTCAAGTGTCCAAATTCTCATTTTTGGTCTTGAACTCACGTATATTTTTTATCTTTAAGTCCTTATTGGGGCAATTTGTCGAATGAAGTCTTGCAACTTGCCTAACTTTTCTAATCAAACCCATCAGCCTCGAAAGCCAGCAAGAGTCAGACGTAATAAGCTCAGGGGCCCATGTCAATGAATTTCATGACTCAAGTGCCGGTCACGGGGTACTTAATTTTGAAGTCTTAGTCTCCCCATTAGTCTACAGTCAAAAAAGTTTTCCACATTGGACTCTGATCGGCCCCGACGGGCACGCCAACTCCTATTAATTGCATTTGTAGCTCGAAGGATCTTCTCTGGAAAATTGACACAGGTTCAAGGACTTAGACTAATTATATCAAAGGTTCAAGGATTTAATTAAAAGAAATGTATAAGTTCAAGGGCCTGAAGTGAAATTTTAACTCAACAGTACGCATTCCTTTTTCCCAACTACCATCTATAATAAATTTCTCATCAAAACAAAAGCCGCGCCCATGTCACCAGAAGCAGCAAAAAATAAAGAAATTAGTTCAGAAGTAACCAAAGTTGGGTTTTGTCCGGAGAAATATTGACTATTAAGGAAAACTGTCGCGTCCTTACCATCTAATTATTTTATGTCCCGTGCATAAGGACTTTGGTAGGGTTAATAAATTGCTTGCACGGTAAGCTTTGGAACTTCCCTTGAGACGACCATTCTCTTCGTTGAACTGGTAAACAGAAGATATATATACAGACACACATAATGGACTACAATGTCCTAACGATTGCATCTTGTTCTAGCCGAGATTTACACACACACAAAAAAAAAAGAAATAGATTGGAAAACTCTTCTAATGTACAAAAAAAAAAAAAAATTAGAAATTGTCAACATCCCGTTGTAGGTTAGTCATAATATCTCTACCGTTACTCTTATTTCTTGTAGCAAGTCATGCTGCACTACTCCAAAATCCTCTAATATTCTTTTAGGATAAAGATGCGCAAGCCCATCTTATATAAATAAGCTCCATATATATGAAATACCTCACTAACTTAATAGACTACATATAACAAGTGTTGGGGTGTGGTTCATACTTTCCATTGAGAGGAAGGCAAGAGACTACATTAGTTATGTATTTTATTAATAATTTGGATTTAGGCCATGAATAACTACTGCTGCTTATATATAATCTCTTTATTTTGTAATTGAGAGTTGTAATAGAAGAGATGGGAGGTATTAATTATAAAAGAATTCTCTGCTAGTTATAGTCCTAATTTAAATGCAGACCAGAATAAATCTCGTGTATCAATTTCTCTTTCTCGCCTTTACTCTTTATTTCGTTGTGTTTGTATACTAACAACAAGAGCCAAAACTTTGGTCGATTGTTTGAACATTGAGCTAATTACATGTAGTGGTCTAGAGATTCAAATGCATCTCGTGTGCCTAATTCACGTAACTTCTCAATAAATAAGTCAATCCCTTGGGGATTAATCAGTGATATTTCTTTGCGTGCCTCATTTTTCAAACGTGTGCTGTGGGGATAAAATTCTTATGAGGAATCTAATCCGGCCAACATTCGAGTGATATTCCTTTAGTCCTTTTGATTAGCTTATAAAACATAAACTAATTCTCCAGGCTAAGAAATTTCGTGGCAATATCAAATAACTGCATGAGTTTTACTATTTGATCACACTTTATCGTTCAATACATGCAGCTGTCTCATGCGATGTTAACTCTCACAATGGGAAAGCGATAATCACACCTAAAATTATAATTTTTTTCTCCTTGAATGCAAACATTCCTAAGTAATTTTTGTTCCACCAATATCTCAAACTTGTGCTAATTAGTAGAAAATACCTTCCGCCTATACAGCTGTTAAAAACCCGCATGGTGGCATGGGTGGCCGTTAGAAATCTGAAGTGGCAGCCCTATGCCTGGCGATCTCCACAAATACTGCCATATCAGATTTTTAACAGCCATTATGGATAGAAGCCTCGTGGAAGGTAACTTTGGGTCATTGATATAAGTTTGGAGGTATTGAAAGTGCCCGTACCTGCCCCGGTTGGTTCTGGGGATCGGCATCGCGGGCTCCAGTGTAGAGCCCTTGCCCCCCGAAGGGGGTGTGGACGAGGTCTCCAATGGGGGAGGATGTTTTTCGAGTCCTCACCCAGGCTCTATCCAGACTTTCCTGGTGATCAAATCAGTTTAAGGACTTGATTAGGTCCCTAAGTTTGGAGGTATTGATGAGAAAAAAAAAATTTATCACTCATTCATATTTGGAAATAGACAACAAAAGTTTCGAGAGCTCATAATTAGTTGTGGGGAAATTTATCAAAAAGGTCATAAACTTATCGTATTTGTCCCAATTTAATCTTAAACCCTCATTGGCACAATTTTTTTTTTTTTAAAAAAAAGCAAAGCGAAAAAAAAAATTGAAAAATTATAAAAAAATGTCTATGTCAAAGCTAATTATGCCACGTAAGATGGTCGACGTTCACGTCAGCAATTTTAAGCCAAAATTAGCCAAAATGATTTAATTGGTAAATAATTAAAAAGTTTATGGCTCAATTAGCAAATAGTCAAAAAGTTCATGACTGAATTTGCACAAATACAATAAGTCTCAAATTTTTTTGGTAATTCTCCCGTTAGAGATGGCCTCGGCTAACTGGAGAAAATGGTCAATGAGACTATATACATATTTAGTGTCCCACATACACTAAGCATTTGACAATTCAAGGATAAAACATATTAAAGATGAATCCGTCACAATCCCGATTATTATCATCATTACCAACATGCATGATCGAGAGTGGTAGGTGAGGACTCACTGTTCATGCGTATAACCATCGACCCCTAGCGGAAGTCAAGTAACGAAAGGAGTGATCAAATCCTCAATGGCAACATCAAACCGTCCAATCATATGTTTCGTAATGCTGGCTCGGGGACTCCGATTTCTCCTGCCGCACCACTAGAAAAAAAGAGAATAAAAATATGACACGTAGTTTCTCATCGTCGCAATTTGACGAACAGAAACACAAAACATGAAAGCGCCATGCATGGAAAATTTATCTACACGACCCCATACGCTTGCTTGACCCTCAATTATTTTGGGTTTGGTCGTGCTCTCTCTCTCTCTCTTCCAATTTTTGAAGTGGAGGTCGTCGGTCAAGGCTCGAGCTCATTGGTGACGGGATTTTTGACACTTAGCTGAGTGAAAAGCACTCGACATGTTAATAGTTAATAAATTGCAGCTAGGTCATTACAATTATGTCATATAAATTGCACGTCATATGTCATTAGAACAATGCATGCTAATTTAGAGTAGAATTTCATACAATTAGGTTTTTTTTTTTAAAAAAAAAAATAAAGGAAAACCAAACAAAAGAGAATTAATTAGAGTAACTAATTAGTTAGTAGAATCGTGGTTAGGCTATGCATAGTATTTTAGGTCTTTACTTATATTTAGAAAATCAATTACTTGATGTATTTGAATTTCCACTTTCTAGACTGTGATTTGATTAATTTTAGAATTTTAATATTTCTTTTAGAATTTTAGATGTTTGTCTCGGTATGATCACTTGACTTTCTATACTTTTTAATTTTTTTTTTTTACTAGTTTAGGGTATCGCATATAAATATATACTTTATTGTCATGTAACCTAGTTTTCCTCGTTAATGAATTAAATGAATGGAGCAAGTTTCTCCATGTTTGCACGTTGATGTGCAACTACGGTTGTGCAAATCTAGTCCAATTTAATTTTGTTTATCCTCATTTTTACCACATTACATTGTCCCTTTCAATTTGGCCAATTTAATTTTGTTCAACACATGCTCCCAAAAACCTAAGTAAACCATTACTTAATGGTGTTTTTGTTCTGATGAACAGGAGTACCATTATCTAAGGTTGAATTTGCTTCTGGTATGGCACATGCAATCACTAGTTCACAAATATTCACTCGAAATATCGATTAGAGTAATTCGAGATGTGAAATCGGATTTATGGAATTGATAAATAAAGGGAGCGACAAACTTCAACTGGATATTTGGGACAAACAAATCTCTAATTGATGACACCCAATTATGCTGCAGAGGAGAAGACCAAACAACTAGACATAAAAGGCAGAGAGAGACTTCGAAATACAAAGAGACCGCAAACTTAATCCTTAGTCATGACCAAAATAAAATAAAATTCTTAGTCTGAAATACAAGGAAAAGAAAAAGGATAAGAGTTCGGCGTTTCGATAAATTGCACCACGTCGGAGGCCAGGCCTCTGAGCTGTGTTCTTGAATCGAACGTATGGGATCACGGTGTAGGGAACAAAGGACGTTGGCTAAGGGGTTCGATTGCCGTGCTATCTTACAAGGACAATATCCTTTCTTTTTTTTGCAAGAGAAAGATAATTTAATATATGGACCTCTACGCGCGTCACAGTTCCAGCATTTACATAATTGAGAAAGGTAGCTAACTCGTTTTGATTATTGGTTAATCCTTGAGCGACGAGGATTTGGCCACCCGCACTGCGTCTTACTAGCTGTATTATTATTATTATTATTATTATTATTGTTATTGTTATCGGTTTCGAGCATTTGAACACGTTTGATAAACTATACAAAATTTCTGTTCCTAAGAGAAAAATACATTTGGTACGACCCCATATATTTTTATGATTTAGAATTTCTTTTAATTTATTAATAATTTTATTACATTTTTATTTTTTTTTTGTTTTCTTCTCCTTCCTCCAATTGGTCATCAGCTGGCCACCTGCTAGACAAGGGCCAGCAAGGTCGAGCCTTGTTGTGGCTGGGCGGGGCTTGACCTCACCGGATCTAGGCGAGGCAAGCCTCGCCCCGCCACGGCGAGGCTTAAGGGAGCCTCCCCAGCCATGACGAGGCTCGAGAGGGGCCTCGGCAATGGCTGGCAAGCTCGGGGCAACCTCATCGAGGGCTGGCTAGGCTCTAGTGAGGTTGTTGGGCCTCGTCTAGCCGATCGCCAGTTGGCGCCAAGGCTGGTGACTGACTAGGGGAAGAAGGGAGGAAGAGAAAGAAAAAAAAAAGAAAAGGAAGAAAAGAAAAGGCAAAAAAAAAAAAAGGTTGATTATTAATTCTTGTTTCTTGAGTTGTTCTCGAAAACAAGAAATATTTTTTTCTTCGTTTTTTATTTTTGCTCCGAATCTATTCCTAGTTCCAAAATAATTTACCAAACGCAATTTTGTTCTATTTCTGCTCCTAGGAACAAAAGAACAGAAACACCTATTCCGGGAACGTTACTAAACGTACCTTATTATCAATAATTTTTTTTATCTAAAATTATTGTCTAGATTGATTATCACGAATTGAATTTGAATTTGTCCACACGCGTGTTGTCTTATTTGCCTTGTTTGCTCTTATGTAGGTAAGGTTAGGGTAGCTAATGTATCACCAATAATTTTAATGCGCTTTGTAGTCACTAGCACTAGCACTCTTTTTAATTAGATTAGGGTACCTAATGTGTTATCGGGAATTTTTTTTATCCAAAAGTATCGTATAGATTAATTCTCCCGAATTGAACTTTTATTTGCCCACATGCGTGCTATGTCTTATTTGCCTTGTGTATTCTTATGTAGGTGTTTCATTGGAATTGCTCTTGCAACGAAATATTTTTCACCGAGAGTCGTTCTTTGGTTTTTATTAAAATGTTCAAGTGTTCTGTGTCAACTCCAGACAGAGGATATCGAATGCAAATATCATTTTTACCTCTTGTATCCAAACAACACTATACAATACAAGGCTAAGGTGGAATTTCATCGACAACAAGGCCCAAAGTTTATATGTCCATACTCAAATTATGTTAGAATTCAATCAACGACACATATTAAAGATAGTTGAAAACAACACTAAAATCTAATCAATGACACTGCTCCAATGCAATGAGATACAATGTCGAAATTTAATCAACGACAATGCATCATGATAAGGGGACACAATGTACGAATGTAATCGATGACGATGTATCGGGATATAGATATGCTTTAGAATCTAATCAACGATGAGAATCTGAAAGATACAACTAGTGAAATTAAAGTGTAATATAGGAAAAGCAAAAATAAAGAGATAGCCTTTTGATTGATTTGTCGGGTTGGAGGAGCTGTTTCTTCGTTGGATGACTGGTAATATATATAGAGAAATTTGGTAACTACTGGATAGTTGTATATTCTTTAGTAACCGCTCTTGACTTTTTCCAAGTACCTTTTTCTTCGCAAATCACTTCACCCATAACCATCTTGAATCGCCGTCTTCGATAAACGTGTATACGCTGCAGGCTCTAAACTTTGTATTCCTTTGTCTTCTTCCTTGAACCCTAAAACTGTCTTGAGTTTCACCTCTGCTCCTTACTCTACTATCTTTCATGGCGTCCGATACTCCTAAATACTCCACCGATATATATTGCCAACTTTGATGGCCTACGGTAGGATGAGAATGCTGATAATTGCTGCTTTCGTCTTCTGAATGGGATCGAAGAACACCCAGAATGTCTGATTCTCGGTCCTTGTTTTCTAAATCATCAACTAAGTCCTGACATCTCTCCAGCCGTATTTCCCAACAAAGCGTGGGGAGTTACTTATCATTCAACAACCCTCCATCATAGATATTTAGACCACAGCGCCTTCTTGGTTCAGGAGTTTTCCTTTATTTGAAATAGAATTCCATAGGTGGTATCTACGAATGAAGGATGATCTACGAATCAAACTCACTTGGAAGAATGCCGGGATAGAGATGACACTGGAGGTTAGTATGCTATCCCATGACTTAAATTAGGGGCTGTTGGTTCTATTATAGGTTTTTGGTCCTAATCAACAAATTGCTTCTTTTTTCCTTGGGGTCCCATGATCATTACTCTTTTGGACATTTATGCCATAGCCGGCTTTTCTCCAAATGGTAATCCTGTAGAAAACATGGAGCTATTGGAAATACCTCATATTCCAAAAAATGTCCTTAATTATGACAAGTTTCTTGATCGATTCTGTCACACTTCTGACCCCATCAATTCCACTGAACATATAGCCTTTTTGCTTATTGTTTATCAAAATATATATTTTTTAGCTCAACTCTTAAGGTTTCAAGGGACTACATATATATTGTTTCGAACCTTGCAGCAAGTAAATTAGGGTCTTTTTGGCAAATTTTGTTTCTGTTCCCGGAACAAAAATTTATGTTCTTTTGTTCTGGGAACAAAAAAAAGAACAAAAACGTGTTTGGTAAAACTTTTGTTATTTTTTGTTCCCGAATAGATTTGAAACAAAACAAGAAGTAGCAAAAAAAATTGTTTCAAACAATTTTTCTCTCTCAACCTTTTTTCTTCTCTTTCTTCATCATCATCTTCTTCTTCTTCTTCTTCTTCTTCTTCTTCTTCTCCTTCTCATTCTCCTCCTCCTCCTCCTCCTCCTCCTCCTCCTCCTCCTTCTTCCCGAGCCTCACCATGGCTGGGCGAGGTCAAGCGTCGCCGGTGGTCTCGGTGGCCAAGTGAGCCTCGCGAGGCCACCGGCGAGGCTTGACCTTGCCCGAGCGGCACATGGCCCTCCTCCTCTTCCTCCTCCTCCTCCTCCTCCTCCTCCTTCTTCTTCCCGAGCCTCACCGTGGCTGGGCGAGGTCAAGCCTCGCCGGTGGTCTCGGTAGCCAAGCGAGCCTCGCGAGGCCACCAGCGAGGCTTGACCTCGCCCAGGCGGCTTCTTTTGGGCCAGCGACCTCGCCGGAGCGTCGCCGGCCCGAGCCTCACCGTGGTTGGGCGAGGTCAAGCCTCGCCGATGGTCTCAGTGGCCAAGCGAGCCTCGCGAGGCCACCGACGAGGCTTGACCTCGCCCAGGCGGCATGAGGTCAACCTCACCCTAGCCCGCGGCCGAGCCGCACCGGCCCAAGGCTCTCCCGGCCACCGAGGTGACCGGCAAGGCTCGGCCTTGCCCGGATCTGCAAGGCCGAGCCTCGAGTGGCCCTGCGAGGCTTCGACACGGCCACAAAGAGAAAGAAGGAAAAATAAAAATAAAAAAGAAAAAAAGAGAAAAGAAAGAAGAAAAAAAGGAAAAATATAATAAAAATACTGAAAAATTTAAAGAAACAAGAAAATTATACAAATTTACTAAACGTACTTCTATTCCTGGAATATAATTTTTTTTGCAATTATCAAGCGCGTTTTTATACTCAGAAATTGTTCCTGGAAACAGAAACAAAAAAAAAATTTATTTTTGTTCAAAAATTGTTCCCCGGAATAGAAACATTACCAAATGGGTCCTTACTTGCTCGGGGTCCACTCATTCTTGCTGCTTCATATAGAGGTTTCACCCACGCATTTTTGCAATGAGATTGAGATCTAAGGAAGACGATATGATATCAGGTCCATTCAGGCTTCTACAGTAATGGATGACTCTTTACTGTCCTCCTCTTATTAGCAAAGACCTTCGAATCCTTCCTCACTATTCTCTACCGGCTCTCGATGCCCCACTCCTTTTCCTTTGGGATGTGGACTACTAAGCCGTTCTCCTTCGGACACTCATGAGGGTTTTTCTTCCTTCGCATTCTATCTTCAAGCTCTTTTAGAACTCAATTCTAAAGATGTTCAGTTTTTTCCTTATGACTACGAAAAAATTCAATTACCTTTTCAACCCTTATGCTCAGTATGATTACCATGATTTCTGGGTTTGTGTGCTTGCCCCGACTGATCTTCTTGTGTGGCTATCCACGAAAGGGAGATTATACCATGGCTTTGAGGTTTACTCGCTGCAGTATTACGCTAGATAGTTTGGTCTGTGGCAAGCCATGCCCATGCCCATTTCTTACTCCTTGGAGTTTCCTTTTATGAACAAGCAGAAGTATAATCATGACACTGTTGGTAATTGTGGAAGCGTGTGTTTGATGTCTGTGTAAGGGAGTCTTTTGTGTATGAACTATCAAGAGAGCAAAAGAACAAAGAACAATGTGGGTAAGAAATTCTTGGGCAAAGTAACAATAAGAATGTGTAAAAAAAATCGGCGGCAAGGGAGCACAAGGGAACTAAAAGAAAACTTTTATTATTTAGTTGTAGTACAAAGTGAAGGGGAAGGAGCTTACCTTGTTGGTCTGCTGCGCTCCACCCTTCATATTTATAAGGAAGCTTCACCAACTTATGGCCCACAATCTTTGATTTCTAGTAGATTTTTTACAATTTTTCTGTTTTTACTTCAACAATAGACTCTTTAAGACAAATATATCTGCCATTTTTAGAGATAATTTTATGGACTCTTCTAACACGTAATCGTAGAATCTTGATTCTTCCTTTGCTACCTAAGTCTAGATTTCTTTTCTAGAATTTTTCTAGACTTCTCTAGCTAATGTCTATCTTGAAGTTTCTAGAAATTGGATCAATAATTTAACACTCCTCCTTGATCCAATTTCGTGTTACACCAAGCATATTCTGCAATGTCACAAACTTGGCTAGCGCTAGTGCTTTAGTGAATATGTCCACTATTTGATCCTCGGTCTTGCAATATTTGAGCTCAATCTTTTCGTTGTTTTGCACTTCTTGTATGAAGTGATATTTGATGTCAATATGTTTGGTTCTTCCATGGAATACTGGACTCTTTGATATTTTAACACTCCTCCTTGATCCAATTTCGTGTTACACCAAGCATATTTTGCAATGTCTCAAACTTGGCTAGCGCTAGTGCTTTAGTGAATATGTCCACTATTTGATCCTCGGTCTTGCAATATCTGAGTTCAATCTTTTCGTTGTTTTGCACTTCTTGTATGAAGTGATATTCGATGTCAATATGTTTGGTTCTTCCATGAAATACTGGACTTTTTGATATAGCGATTGCGGACTTATTGTCGCAAAGTGTCAGAGTTGCTTCCATCTATGCTTCTCCAATGTCTTCTAGAATTCTTTGAAGCCATATTGCTTGATTGGTAGTCATAACAGCTGCAATGTATTCAGCTTTTGCAGTCAACTGTGTTGGTGAAATCTTCCTTCGGTATTTTGAAACTGACAAAACGTTTCATAGTCTAAAAACTTCCAGACTCATCTATCAAAGTGTGAAGACTTCCAGACTGAAGATCGCCAGACTCAAGATTTAAAGTCTGCCCTCGTTGGCAGTTTCTAGATCGTCGAAGTAGTCTTATCCAGATACGAGGTTATCCTTAAAGATTTGATTCGATTGGTCAAAGATTATCTCACAATTGAAGAAGGCATATAAAGATCTATTATTCGCGTGACAAGTAAATCGAGTAAGACAGATCTCGTGGATTGGCGAAGTATACTTGGAAGGTTCTACTTATGGAAACCTAGATCCCGATTGTATGGGCGAACGAGATTGGTGGGCTATCTTCATATTCCTTAAATAACGCGAGATCTCCCTAATTGATTCGGTCCAATGGGTAGATTGGACGAACTCCTTTGGAAGGTGCCAACGGTTATGTAGGCATGGGAGAGTATAAAGGAAGACACTCTAGTTGTTCGAGTGTGTGCGAGATAGAAAAATTCCAAAGTCGAAGTTCCTTACTCTTTGTTAATTCATTTGTTGAGCATACATCTTTTTTGATTCATAGTGAAATCCAGCCGGTGGGCTATTAGCATGGGAGAGTGGACGTAGGCTTGGTCTAAGTCGAACCACTATAATCTCTGTGTTTCAATTCTCTTTCCTTATCTCTTTACTTAATTCGTAGCATTGTCTATTTGTTTATACTATTTCGCATCCTTATTCTGAATTAAGTCTTTAAGAAAAGAAGAATTTGTTTTTACACCTATTCACCCTCCTGTAGGTGTTTATACTAGCACTTTCAATTGGTATCAAAGCCTGTGTACTCATTCATTTGAAGTGTTTTTACTCCAGAGTTAAAGATCCATGGCTAGTATGTTGGCTCCAGGTTTGGTTAAAGGTCAAAGCAACACAAGACCGCCATATTTCGATGGAAAAGAATACAACATATGGAAAAACAAGATGAAGGCATTCCTAAGATCGAAAGATCCTTCGGAATGGGATGTGGTAGATAAAGGAATCATTCCTAAAGCTACAATCTCGAGATAGAGGAAAGAGGTTACTGAGAGGCTAGCGACATGACTCAAGAAGAGATAACCAAGAGACAAACTCTTGATGCAAAAGCTATTTAATCCTTATATTGTGCTTTATCTCCTACTTTTGAATATAACAAAATATCTTCCCGTGAAACAGCTAAAGAAGTTTGGGATAGACTGCATATTACTTATGAAGGAACAGTCGAGTAAAAGAAACCAGAATCAATATTTTGCTCGGTCAATATGAAGCCTTCAAAATGAAGCCCGAGAATCTATTACGATATGTTTAGCCGTTTTACGAAATTGTGAATGGTCTTGAATATCAAGGTCAACCAATTTCAAGACCCATGAAGGTTAACAAATTGCTGCGTGGACTCTCCAAAGAGTGGAATCACATAAAGACTTCAATAAGGGAAACACAAAGGATCATACCACTTTCTGTTGATGAATTGATTAGAACACTTCGGTCCTATGAAGTAGAGTAAATCAATGAAGAAGAAGATCACAAAGGTAAGAAGTCTATTGCTTTAAAATCTAACGAAGATTCGATGATACTGATTCCGAAGATGACATGGACGATGAAGAACTTGCTCTCATGATAAGAAAATTCAGGAAACCGAATAGAAAGGGAAGAAGATTCAATTGGAAGAAACAAAGCTCTCAAAGATTTCAAAACAAACCAGATGAGGATGATGACTCAAATAAAGATGTGATTTGTTTTGAATGCAAGAAAAAGGGACACATCAGACTCAACTGTCCCTTGCAGAAGAAAAAGAGAGGAAAAGCTGAGAAATACAGAAATGCACTGAAAGCAGAAACTTGGAGTGATATAGAATGCGAAGAGAGTGATGATGATTATGCCAATATTTGTTTAATGGCAAAATCAGAATCAGACTTAGACTCTGAAATTGATACAAACTCAGATTCAGATAGTGAAATCGAGGTCACTATCAAGAAAAATGTAAAATGGTATTTGGATAGTGGTTGCTCAAGACATATGATTGGAGATTCAAATTATTTTATCAAGCTTACACAAGTAACAGGTGGAAAGGTTTCCTTTGGCGGAAATAGTAAAGGAAGAATTATTGGAAGTGGAACTGTAAAAATTGGAAGTCTCATAATCAACGTCTTTTTAGTGGAAGAACTCAATTACAACTTGTTCAGTATCAGTCAATTATGTGACACTAGATTCAAGATTAATTTTCAAGAAGGAATATGTTCTGGCACTAGTAAAGATCTTTCACAATCCTTCACTAGGTGAAGACATGGGAATATCTATCTTTTGGATATCAATCCAAAAAGATTTCAATGTCTAATCTCAATCTAAGATGAAGCAAATGTCTGGCATCGAAAGCTTGGTCACATCAACATAAAGCAAATTGCCAAGATTTCTTCAAAGAAGCTTGTTCGTGGACTTCCTAACTTGAAGTATCAAAAATCTGACTTTTGTACACCTTGTGTATTGGGAAAACATGTGAGAAATTTCTTTAAACCAATAAATCAAGTTTTCACTAATCGTGTACTGCAGCTCCTATGGATTTATTTGGACTAACGAGAACTCAAAGAATTGGTGGAAAGAAATATTGCCTAGTAATAGTGGATGATTATTCACGATTTACTTGGGTTTACTTCTTGGCAAGTAAGTTTGAAACCTTCTCCTACTTTTCAAAGTTTGCCAAGAAAATTCAGAATGAGAAAGGGTATGCTATTTCAAGCATTCGAACAGACCATGGAGGTGAGTTTGAAAATCAAGACTTTACTAAATTCTGTGATGAATCTGGTTTTCAGCATATGTTCTCTTCTCCTTACACTCCTGAACAAAATGGAGTTGTGGAAAGGAAGAATAGATCTTTGCAAGAAATGGCTAGAACTCTTTTAATTGAAAGCAATATTTATTCTCGTTTTTGGACTGAAACTATTTCTACAAATTGTTATATTATTAACGAGTTGTCTCTAGGCCAATTCGAGAAAACTCCCTATGAGTTATTCAAAGGAAAGAAGCCAATTGTTTCTTACTTTCATGTGTTTGGTTGCAAATGTTTTATCTTGAAAAATGCAAATGATCGAATTGGTAAGTTTGAAGAAAAGTCGACGAATGAATCTTCCTTGGATATTCAACTTCCAAGTAAAGCATACGAGTATACAACAAGAATACTCAATCAGGAAGAATCAATGAATGTCAAATTTCAAGATTCATTGCAAAATCAACCATCCCAGACTCAAATCGAAGAATCAACCTGGTCCAAACTCTACAAAGTCTACCTTCCCAAGCGCTCAAACTATAGAAGGACAACATGATTCAAATGCTGAAGAATCAAATGAAGAGGAAGATCTTCAATCTGTCAAACCAACCAATAACTGGAAGCACAAGTTCAGTCATCCCAAAGAACTCATTATTGGTAACATTGATGAAGGAATTCATACAAGATCCAAAAGACATGAAGAGTCTAGCACTGTGGCTTTTATTTCTGAAATAGAACCCAAAAGCATAGAAGAAGCTTTGTATGATGAAAGCTGGATTGAAGTTATGCAAGAAGAGCTCAGACAGTTCAGTGTTAACGAGATTTGGGAATTAACTCCTAAACCGAAAGGAAAATCTATTATTAGAGTAAAATGGGTTTTCAGGAACAAGATGGACGAAAGAGGAAAAGTCATAAGGAACAAAGCAATACTCGTGGCCAAAGGATATACACAAGAAGAAGGGATAGACTATGATGAGACTTATGCACCAGTAGCAAGGTTAGAAGCAATTAGATCATTACTTGCTTTTGCTTGTTATAAGAATTTCAGGTTATTCCAAATGGACATTAAAAGTGCATTCCCGAATGGATTTATCCAAGAAGAAGTCTATGTGGAACAACCTCCTGATTTTGAAGACCCAAAGAAGCCGATTCGATTCGGGCGAAAAAGGCTTTATATGGTTTAAAGCATGCACCTCGAGCTTGGTACGACGGTAAGTAATTTCCTAACTCAAAATGGTTTTGCCAAAGGTAAAGTGGATACAACTCTGTTTATCAAAAGAGAAGGTAAAATTTTTTGCTTTCTCAAATTTATGTTGATGATATAATTTTTGGCTCTCCTAACGAAAGTCTTTGCAAAAAATTCTCAAAGACTATGCAGGATGAATTTGAAATGAGCATGATGGGTGAATTATCCTTCTTTCTCGGTTTACAAGTAAAGCAATTGAAGGAAGGGATTTTCATTCACCAAGAAAAATATGCTAAAGAACTTGTTAAAAAGTTCGGTTTAGAGAATTGCAAAAAGGTTGAAATTCCAATGTCTAGTTCTTTGAAGTTGGATAAAGATGAAGGAGGAAAGAAAGTTGACCAGAAACTTTATAGGAGTATTATTGGTTCACTTCTTTATCTTACTGCTTCTAGACCTGACATTTTGTTTAGTGTTTGCACGTGTGCCAGATTTCAATCAAACCCAAAAGAATCTCATATAAGTGCTGCTAAACGCATCATCAAATATGTTGCAACAACTTCAAAGATAGGTCTATGGTATCTCAAAGAAGGAGACTTTACTCTCCTTAGATATTCAGATGCAAATCTAGCAGGTTGCAGAGTTGAAAGAAAGAGTACTTCCGGTACTTGTCAATTGCTCGGTAATAGGACAGTATCTTGGTTTTCAAGGAAACAAAATACAGTTGCCCTTTCAACAGCAGAAGTAGAATATGTGGCTCTTGGAAGTTGCTGTTCACAAATCTTATGGATAAAACAACAACTAAGAGACTTTGGAGTCAAAGATTCTTGCACGAGATCAAGTGTGACAACACCGGCGCTATTAATCTTACCAAGAATCCTATTCTTCATTCGGAGCAAAGCATATAGAGATTCGACATCATTTTATTAGAAATCACGTTCAAAATGGAGAAGTAATAATCCAGTTCATTGACTCTAAGAATCAACTGGCAGACATATTTACAAAGCCTCTAGAGAAAAATCTATTTGAGTCTATTCGTACCAGACTTAATATTATATTTCTTACTCAGCAAAGTCTGGATACTTTCAAGACTCAAAATTAGAAGTCTTTAAATGCTCAGACTCAGAAGATCTCAAGCCTCGACTATAAGTTGTTTCTAATTTTAATTTTGAAAAGGTAAGTTTATTTATTGGCCATTGGTTGATTGATTTATCTTTCTTAATTTACTCCTTATTTCAAAAAGGCAGTTATCAATTTTTAAGGAATTCAGTTAAATTCATAAAGGGAAGTTATTATTTTCTTGAAAATACATCTTTTTTATTTCCTTTTATGACGTTTCGTTTACCCCGCTTCACTTACTTTATATACCACTGTGTATCGTCTTCTTCACTTTTATTCCGAAACCCTAGAATACAAAATTCCTATTTTCTTCACTTTCACTCTCGATTCGTTTGAAAGTTCTCATCTTTTCGAACAAGTTGGTTATTCTCTCTATTGGAGTGTCAATGTCTTCAAGAAAGTCTTCGAGGATTGCAAGAAGGGGACCACGTCGCATGCCTGAGGGTCCTACCCACTTTGACTTAACCGAAGAAGAAGATTCTCCTATGCGTCCAAGTCAGCATCAACCTTCTCAACAGCGTCAACCTTCCTCGAATCAACCAGGTGCTTGAAGCAAAGTTTTGACAAGCTTGAAAAGACAAGCACTCAATGGGAGAATACGAGCTTGTTCGCTTACCCAAGCAGCCTTAACTCTTGATCTTTTCAATCTATCTCTTTTTGATTGGTCTCCACTTTTTGCCGTTGACAAAAAGGGGGAGATGTTTATGCAGATTTTTTATGATTGTTTGTTTGGACTTTATCTTGTTTGGTGTGTTTTTCTGTTTTTAGACTGATTTGGATTAATCGAGACTTGTTAAGTAACTTAAGCTATTGTTGATTATGCTAAAGATAGTTGTGATTTGAGGACTAACATGTTTTCTGTGGTTGTAGATTCGCTTCTATCTTTTTCTAATCTTTAATAATATTTGTTCAAGAAAATCTTGGTTTGCTTAAGTGTTGCAGGTCAGAGTGTCTAAATCTGCAGGAAAGTTTTGTCACCATCAAAAAGGGGGAGATTGTTGGTGAAATCTTCCTTCGGTATTTTGAAGCTAACAAAACGTTTCCTAGTTTAAAGACTTCCAGACTCATCTATCAAAATCTGAAGACTTCCAGATCAAGATCGCCGACTCAAGATTTAAAGTCGCCTCGTTGGCGCTTTCTAGATCGTCAAAGTAGTCTTATCCGATACGAGGTTATCCTTAAGGATTTGATTCGATTGGTCAAAGATTATCTCATGGTTGGAGAAGGCATATAAAGATCTATTATTCGCGTGACAAGTAAATCGAGTAAGACAAATCTGTGGATTGGCGAAGTATACTTGGAAGATTCTCCTTATGGAAACCTAGATCCTGATTGTATGGGCGAACAGGATTGGTGGGCTATCTTCATATTCCTTAAATAACGTGAGATCTCCCTAATTGATTTGGTCTAACGGGTTGATTGGACGAACTCCTTTGCAATGTGCCAACGGTTATGTAGGCATGGAGGAGTATAAAAAGAAGACGCTCTAGTTGTTCGAGTGTGTGCGAGATAGAAAAATTCCAAAGTCTGAAGTTCCTTACTCTTTGCTAATTCATTTGTTGAGCATACATTTGTACTCAAAAGAGAAAATTTTGTGAGACCTCGAGGAAGTGTAGTAGAGTCTCTGCACTGTGGAATCGATGACGTGAGATTGTAACATCTCTTTTGATTCATAGTGAAATCCAGCCGGTGGGCTGTTAGCGTAGGAGAGTGGACGTAGACTTGGTCTAAGCCGAACCACTATAATCTCTGTATTTCAATTCTCTTTCCTTATCTCTTTACTTAATTCGTAGCATTGTCTATTTGTTTATACTATTTCGCATCATTGTTCTGAATTAAGTCTTTAAGAAAAGAAATTTTTGTTTTTACACTTATTCACCCCTCTAGGTGTTTATACTAGCACTTTCAGCTTTCTTTTGCACTTGTGAGCCATTATGAGGATGCAATTAAATCTGCGGTCAGTCGAGTAAAGCAATGTACCCCTAAGACAAAGGATAATAGCAGCAAAGGGAAAGAGGCTATCGGCTATGACACTCAATCAAGGCTCTTTGTTTCACTAGAGTCGCATGTAACTGAGAATCAGTAAATCCTTCCAAGCAGGATTTGATCCTATTACTGGGTAATGCGTCTGAGGAAGACCGGGCTTCAGAAACAGAAGAAACACACCCTAAAACAGCTATGGTGATCCAAACTTGGTCTTCCAAATTGAAGACACTGGAAGTTGTTGAATTTGCAAAGGGAAATATTACTGCTGAGAGCGACAAAGGAATTGCTGAAGGTATTTATTGACTTTTACATCTCTGGTTCAGCTTATCACACCATGTTTTAATTCATGTTTATCTTTGCCAAATATTCCTTCAATGCGAAAAAATCCCTATTTTGGATGAGGAGGATACACTAAATCTCGTAGTGTCTTTACTCGAGAGGAGGAAGAAAAGTCTATTGCCCGAGTAAGAGAAAAGACCCAAGAGATCTGTTGAGAGCTCAGCTTTAATTCCTATTTGCTCTGTTTCAGCAGCGCTGAAATTCAAGACACTCCAAAGCACCAAAGAGACCCAACTGACGATAACGAAGGAGTCTCTGCAAGTTACAAGCTCCATCCTTCAACCCTTTCAAATCCCTCACTAGTATTTACTCCAATTCTTTGGGCGACTTATGGTGAGTATTGTTCCACACGCATTAGTAGATATTGTTTAGTGCCCTGTTAATACAACTTTGGATAACAGATGTAGGATTCCAACTGGTAAGGCAATCAAGATCGACCAGAAACACCTGCAGGTTCACCTCGACAGGCTTTGCTCATGAGAACTGCTGTATTACTCCTCACAGCCTCGGAGCATGGTACTCATCCTGTTTGCTTTGATTTTGGACTAAAACCACTTGTTTTGAGACTTTGCTTTATGCCTTTGCAGAGAATGTTGAAGCGTCCAATCCTTTATCAATTCCTCCTCCCACCAAGAATCCATCGAGACCTTCTTCATTGCCTTCTTCAGCACAGAGATCACCTCTTATAAGAGAGGAGTTCTCCAGCTGCTCTTGCCAAAACAGTACGCACCTTGGATGAAGCTTCTTATGTGCTCGCTGTTGACCTCAGCGAATTAGCTTCTGGGGATGCCTCTTCTCATAAGGTCATTGTTGATAGAGTGAGAGCTAAGTTGGCAAGATTCCTCAACCTCTGAAGTGGTGGACTTCCCATGATTATGAACAATAGAGCGGCTCTTGGTCAACTTAGGCTATTATTGGGTGAATTCTGTGAAGATGGTATTAGTGCTAACCCATCTTCAGAGCTCGGACAAAACTTCAAAACTTCTGCAATGATCTTCCCATCACATTAGTGACTTATCGACACAGCTATGAGCAGATAATGTCTCTTAACTCTTTTGGAGAAGGACAGTCCAGAAGTTAGTGACCCTGTGAAGAGGATAAGTCAGCACATAAAAGACAAACGGGCCTCCTCGCAAATTGTCATGAACGAGATAGCTGATCTCGATAGGGAGGAGTTACTTCTTGAAAGGCAGAAAACAGAGATTGAGAGAAAGCTGGAGGATGTGCGCCAATGACGCGATTCCAAGTATGACCAAAAGTTTAAAAAAAGAAAGAGGATGACTTAGATAAACATGTGGCTTCCCTCAAGGAGTTGAAAAGAGCACAATATGCCCGTATGATGGAGATGAAGACAAGAACCGTCGCATCAAAAATAGTTATATTTGAAAATGGTAGGCTTGATCACAGTATGTTTGCCCTTCAACATGGTGTAAAGACCCCTTTGTATCCCAGAAAGAACCCTCCTCAATAGAGTTGCTCTTTTTAATTCCTGTAGCTTCATAATGCCGAAACTCTTTCTGCTCTTTAGCGTCTCCAACACGCTTAGTGCACCAATCATGTCACAGCTTTATGGCGGGATTAAATTCCCTTTCAATTTTCAATTGATAGCTTCCTCACTCTGTTTCCACTTCTTCACGAACCTCAACTAGTGGGCTGAATCAGTTACTTAAGAAGGCCTATTTATACCTGGCGAGTCGGGTCATTGCAGAGCATGCCGCGGTTTCTTGCCACTCCAGCTGTATTATAATGGCAAAGCCGTTTTCAATCCTCTGGCAGCGTTCATGCTGCAACGTCCTTAAAGCATTTCGAGGATCTTCAACAGTACGAAGACAAAGGACGGCTGTCCCTATCTTTTATGGATCACAATTGTGAAAACGACCATATCAGCTTGGGTCCCCATTTCAAATCGGTGCCTCCTTCATCCATATTCACAAAATGCTTTCCTTGTCATTATAAAGAAGTATTGCCCATCAATCGGGAATCTGTTTGTGCTTACGCTTGGTCTGCTCCTAATTATCCATTCGATTCACATCCTTCTTTTGACAAGTAGTTCTTTCGATGGTATAAGAGAATGAAGAAAGAAATGTCGGGCTTTTGGCATGAGGCTAGAATTGATGAGGCCTTGATGTTTTGCTGTATGTCCATCGATAATCTTGAAAACGGCCTTATTGGCAGCCTCTGTTGTTTATGGTCACCTTCATCTCATTGTTTTTTTTTCAACTGGTCCGGTAACTATTACTCTTTTGGATGTATGGTCATTGACTGGCCTTTCTCCTTTTACGGAGTTCCATGATCGAAAATTGCAAACTTGTCCGTAATTCCTTGACTCACCATGTTTTGGTCTTCCTTATAATGAATTTATGAATAAGTCTCCAACGGGCTAGTTTCTTCTAAGGAGCATGTTGCCTTCCTTCTATGCTGGCTTTTCTGTTACATTTTTTTTGCCTTCCTCTTTGACGGTGTCCCAAGGGTCCATCAATATTGCTTACGCAATTTCTAATGGCTTTGATGTTGGTCTAGGGTGCATGACTTTGCTGCACTGTATGGAGGCCTTACAGATGCGCAATCTTCACTTTATAGCACACATCCTGAACCTTTCTTTGGCCCTTTATAGGTCTTGCATGGATGGCTGCGAATTTACTTCCTAAGTTGTTCTCTGAAGAGGGAATTCTCCCAATTCACCGGGTTGAAACTCATATCATTTATTGAAGACGAGTTTGGGCTGTGGAAATTCTGCCCTCTACGACCCTCCTGATGGTTTTTCGATCTTTGAATGCTTTCTTAATGTTTTTCCTTTCTTTGCAGAGCTTTAAAAGAAGGCGCCGATAGCTTTGCACGTAGCCCTTCCACTGAACAGTTTGACACCTGTCTATTTTGGACAAGCATTCTTATCCCAACTGACCTGATTTTAGACTTCTCCAGTAGAGGGAAGTTCTCCTTTGGTTTCGAGGTGTATAACCGCAATTTTAGTCGCCAATTTGGGCTCACGCAGGGTATCCCTGTAGCACTTGTTTATTCCATGAAGTTTTCCCTTTCATCTTCTTCTGGACGACAGGACCAGGGGAGAGCCAGTATCGCATGCTACAATGAGGTCACTGATACTATTATGAGGAAATTTGAATTTCTTGATTTCCTTGGGGCCCTGCGTAGTACTGATGCATTCGAGGAACGGTGGAACGAGTATCGACTATCGATCAATCCTATTTCCTTCAAGCGTTAGAGCAGTCTTTTAAGGAATAATTCAATTTCCTTCTAGACTAACGCATCCATTCAGGAGATTTCCTCAAATTGCGCAATTCCAGTGGGCACGTCGTCGCGGCATTCATCTAGTGAAAGTAGCGGCTTTACTTGCTAATCTTTCTTCTATATGTACCATTCTCTCATATTCCTCGCTGCAGGAAACTCATCAGCATCAGATGGAAGGACAACAAGTGCGATCGATGAGCCGTCTCTCAACCTTGCTGTTTATCCTGCTAGCATCAATCTTGCTAATACCACTCACATTTCTGAGGGTAAAGACGGCTCTCATTATTCACCCTCTCATCCATCGAGTGAAGCATCACCTTTTAAAGTCTGTGATAGCACCCATGCCGAATGGGCTCGACCCTATAACTTAATAAAGGGTGGTTATCATGACATATGTGCCTTGATTTCGAGGTGGAAATTAAGTCTCTCCTTGTTTACTTGACCAACTTACCTTACCCTATGCAGTGCCATGCCTTGGCGTTTGCTGTTGAACAATTTTTCCTTTCGTTCAACGCCATTTTAGCGATCTACGGGGCAAGGCTGAAGCAAATCAACGACTTCGAAAAGTTAGAGAAGGACTCGCTTCAGAATAAAGAAGACTTAGCTCGAGCCCGTGCCACTCTCGAAGTCTACAAGGCTGACGATAACACTCCTTTGCAAGTCCCGTTTACCCAATCTACTCTGATTTCCCAACTCGAAACGGCTTGTGAATTTATAGACCATGAATTTTCAGATGCACGTGATAGAAGAGATGACTACTTCAAGGCGAATTGCGACCGAGAAATGCAGCTCCATAGTTTTACCTTCGGGATCAAGTAGCGTTTGATGTAACCTAGTGGTAGACTCATCCTTGTGCTGTGAAGGATGGTGTTATGTCGCCAATGCAAATATGTTGAATGCATATTTCCTTTCTTTTCTTTCAAAATACTCCAACTGTTGGTCCATATAAATGAGATTCGCAATATAGTCATTGTCATGACTTTGTTAATTGGTCACACTGGCAACCCCTTCACCAAGTCCATCGCCCCTTAACTTGTACTTGCTGGCGCATATAAATAAATTTATAGAGTTTTTTTACTAGTTTACAATCTCGAGCATATAAATATATTTATTTTCATGTATCATAGTTTTCCTCTTTGATGAATTAAATAAATTGAAAGAATTTTTTCTACATTTGACATGCTAATGTATGTGCAACTTCCACTGTGCGAATCTAATCTAAATTCGTTTCCACCGTGTCCCATCGCCCCCTTCAACTTGGCCGTTTTTTTTTTTTTTTTTAATGTCAACGGATACTTACAAAAACATAAGTTTTTTTGGTCAAAAAGAAATTCACATTCATTACCAAAATGATATATGAAAAAGAATCTCAAAAAGTCATAATAACAAAGTAAGCCCATAAAACTCTAAAACCAATAAAAAGCCAAAAAGCAAGGCGTTTCATCACGACGTGATTAGTAGATATAATCACAGGCTCGTCCTTCAAAAATAGACCTATAACTATATCCAAGCAAAATGATCGATAATACGCACATGGTAGGATCTCCTTTTGTAATTATGAGTTTGCCTTTCGACGGTGTGCGCCTAGATTCAGCATTCCCAACACCATCACCATATGAAGACAACATAAAGATATTAAAAAAAAAACTCAGATCTGACACATGTGAGAGCAACCTTTGTAACCAGTACGAAGTGCCAAAGCTTTGAATGAAAATAAGTTAAACGAGCATAAAATTTGACACCAAAGTTATTGTGAATACCATTGAAACTAGAGACTTAATATTTATTCAATAAAACTCCAAAATCTAAAATTAAATTGGAGAGAAAGCTCCCAAATATAAGATAGGGAGAGCAAAACTCCCGGATCTAAAATTAGATCAAGAGGGGAAGGAAAGAAACAAAAAGAAACAGAAGGAAAAGGAACTAGGAGGGGAGACAGAGATCTAGGTCAATTCCCTTCCCTCCAGAAGTAGAAGAGATGAAAAAAGGTTCAGAGAGGAGAGAGAGAGAGAGAGGAAGAAGAGAGGGGTGGGAGAGGAACAGGGCAATAGTTACAAAAACATAAGTAAAAAGTTAGAAATTTGGGGTTTTGTTCCACAGAAGGGCCACTTCCATTACCTAAGATTGAATCTGCCTTTGGTGGGGCGCATGCATCCTCCAGTTCACAAGTATTCTCTCTTAAGATTGATTAGAGAAGACCAGACTAGGAATAAAAGGTAGAGAGAGAGGCATGGAATACCTTAAAAAAAAAAAAAAGGCTCAATCCTTGGCCGGACGCGGCTGTCGTTGTGGGGAGAGTAACCGCTGGGCTACCCGAGGCTCCTCTGCGTCGGTGTAGATTGCGGGGCCGGTCTTGGCCGATGAAATATGCCATGGACATGGAGATATGACGTGGCCTTACTTCCTTCTTCTGGGATTAACGAAGCACGTTGCTCTAGTTGCTCGACGGATTCGACGGCCATGTTACGCCACAAGTACAGTTTTCTTCCTTTGTAAGAGATAGAAGCAACTGATAATTTCATAAACGTGGACCTGCAAGCGCACTTCCAAGTTCCACCGGCATTTATACAGTTCTGAGAGGTAAGTTAACCAGTTTTGACTACTAATTTATCCGGGGTGACGTGGAATTTGCCCACGCTTGTGGTGTCTTATTGTCTTGTTCTATCCTTAAGCAGGATTTTATGAGCCAACGTCTCTTTGTAGCCACTGGACACTATGTTATTGCCGAAGTTAGATTACATGCGACGGGGAGGCAGCTGGCCTTTCAGCCACCTTAGGCAACTCCTGTACTTGATAATCATTTCACTTCTCTTCCGTTAGCAAATAAGGAAAATTATAAAAAAAATCTTAAATCTATTAGGCTCGAGTCAATTTAATTCAAAAACTTTCAATTTAGACAATTTAATTTTAAACCTCTTGACAATTTGCCAATTGTGAATTGAGTAATTCCAAAGCCAAATTTTGGACTAGAAATTGCCGACGTTAGCATTGATACAAATTTTCAAATTTTTTATATATATATTTTTAAAATCATTATTTTTTTCTTTTTTATTCATTGTGGCAAGTGGTTAGAAGAGAAAGAATAAGAAAAGAAAAATGACTTATTCAAAAGTTATTCCAACAACAAGAAATACCTTTTTTCAAATCATTATTTCTATTTCAAATCTATTCCTACGGCCTTTTTTATTCCAGAAAATAGAAAAATTAGCTGATATTACCAAACGAATTTCTGTTCCTTTTTTTTTCGAGGAACAAATTGACAGAAATTTAGAAAAATAGAAACACTGCCAAACTGACCCTTATTAAGCAAACTGTGTTTATTTCTGAAACAAGGTATGTTATTAAGGGTGCGCATGATAACAATTTTATTTATGATCAGATCAATTTTTCCATTCTTAGGAACAAGTTTAAAACAGAAATCTATTTGATAATGCAATTTTATTTTTTCTATTTCAATAAAAAAAAAAATTAATCCGTAAATAGGTTTGGAATAAACATATGAGAAGTTTTCCTTTTTTGAACAAAACGAGAAATAAAACTCTTCTCCTCACTTGCTGCTACTAGTCAACTACTCCCCTGTCACCTCCTCCTGCTGCCCGCCAAACATCTAGAAGGGAGAAATATTGTATCATTATCAAATAAATTTCTATTCTAAGAGCAGAAATTTTATATTGTTATTAAAAGTGCATTTTTACTTAAAAAATCATCTAGGGAATATAAATAGAAAAATATATTTTTGGCCAGAATTTGTGTCAAAAACAAAATGGTTATCGATTCGTCTGCATTCCTAAATTGGTGAGTCTATGCGAATCCAAGGAAGCTTCGAGAGAACTACGACGGGAATCTTCCATGTGTAAAGAAAATTTTCCTTTAATTTTTTTCTGAAACATTTTTTTTTTTTTTTGCCATGAAATTAATATTTGTATCTAAAAGCAAGGAAAAAGAAAGAAATGAACTTAATAGATGACATTATACTAGCATATAGACCTGTGCTATGCATGAAAAAGACTCTGTAAAATAGATTACTGGAAATAATTATTTCAGAAGTGTACTTAAAGAGATTTTCATAAGTGATCATAGGCCCCTCCGACTGAAAAGGAAAAATTAAATTGGATTAAAGTGTACTTGATCATCACGACGTGTGCTCTTCTTGCTACTCTTGACAGAATTACGTGAGAGCACAGAGAGAAGAATTGACCCAGCCAATACTGCAAAAGAACGCCCAAGCACTAGATCACGTTTCATTTTTACTCCTTCAAATAACTCACCAACCGAGTCACCCCTGTTAATATGAAAGAACAAAAATAAGCCCATCTATATTTGGGTTGCCCCATTAAGGCCTGTTTGGTTGGGCATTTGGAAAGGGCTTTTGGATTCTAAAGTCCTGGCCAAATGCAAAACACGTTTGGCTCGATTTTTGGGTGGACTTTAGAAATGCATCAAATCTCCAAGTGGCTCTAAGGACCTTTAGCCAAATGGAGGTCCGGAGGTGCATTTGGAAGTTGTCTTTTGAGAATGCAAGTTTGGGTACTGTTCATCTTCGAGGGTATTGTTCATCAAGCGAGGAAAACCACTGCACGGAGGCCAACGACCGCCAACCGAGGGGTCCCGCGCGCCGGCGAGGCGCTCGGTGACCGTCGCCGACCTCAAGCGACGCTTGGGTCACGCCACCCGTGCGACGATGGCCCGACCGTGCGCGAATAGGCGCCGAGTCGAGCGACCTCAGGGATGGTCGCCGAGGTCGAGCGACCCTAGGCGGCCGTCCACGGGTCGCACGACCCGGCGACGGCCGTCGCTTCGACCTTCGCGACCCTCACATTGGGTCGCCCGACCTCGTGGCCGTCAGAGGCCGATCCGCCTTTCCCGGCCGCAGATCCGGCAGTGCCTGCCACCGGATCCAAAGGGTCGGTGGCCCGGACTTAAAAAAAATACAAATATTTTTTTGTTTTTTTAATTAGTAAAAGTTATTTTACAAATGCAAATTTTACCAAACGATATTTTACCAAAGTTGTATCTCGATGCAAATTTTACCAAACGATATTTGCATTTCGGAAAATCCCATTCACTCAAAGGTATTTGCATTTTTGCAAATGCATTCCTCAAAAGCCGAACCAAACGGGCCCTAAGATGAACCAGTAGACAAATTATCAGAGCACCACCTCAATGCAAAAGAGTACACTTATGGGAGCACAAAGATAAGTATAATTATTAGCGTGTCTGCTCTGTAAAGAATCTTTTTACTAGCGCGTCTGCCTTGCGAAGTGAGTTCATCTTTTTTGACTGGCGCATCTGCTTTGCCTGCGCATCGCATCTGCTTTGCGTGCGCATCTGCTTTGCAAAGTGAGTTCATGTTTTTTACTATCTGCTTTGCGTGCGCATCTGCTTTGCGTGCGCATCTGCTTTGCAAAGTGAGTTCCAGCTGTTCTTGTCCGATTCTTCCAGGCTCGGCCGGAGCAAATACGATGTTGTCCCGAATTGTCTTGCCAACGTGGTCCCGCGCGCTGTTCCATTTCTTCTCTGGCTGCTGTCGTTACCCTCACTCTCCTCCCCTCCCTCTCCCCTCACTCCTCACTTTCGTCCTTCTACTTCCTCTTCGCTGGTGAAGCTCTTGGTCATGGAAGAGGGCCTCAACGTGGACGAAATGTACATTCCACGGTACAGGACTAAATAAATCACCGATCGCCTTCAAAATTCACTTATATTTTAAGCAAATGCAACAAACATCCTTTCCCAAATTGACGTTTGAACGATTTCATCCGCACCCATAAGACCAAAACCTCAATTTCATGACAAAGCCAGCAACTTTAGGTGCTGCTAGGCTAACAATCAATAACGAACCGACCAACAAAAAAAATAATAATAAATAACGGCAAACTTTTCCAGCCATGTATCCCAAATTCAGGGAGAGGGCAACCGAAAGGTCAAGTTTGGTCTTTTTGTCTCATTTCAGCTGTTTTTTTTCCGCTTATAAATTGTGTTTAGGTTATGTGCAATCATATTACAACACTCACTTCAAAACAGAAAAAAAAAAAGAAAAAAAAAAGTGACTGGGACACGTTAGCAGCCTCAAAATAGGACATACACCAATTTTTTTCGACTCTTAAATTTGGGGTTGAGCTATAAATGAGTTGTTAGGACATTTCAAAATCCGTGTTTCAATAAGGCCGCCCGTCTCCCGTCACTCTCTCCAGTTTGGCTGCCCACGAAGAGTGCCCCCCTTGGCCCTACCCTCCACCTCGGAGACTCGAACCGAGGCTCTTCAAATCAAAGCCCATGCTCACCACCCACAAGCGACGTTTCCCAAATTTCCCAAGCGCGACGGACTAGTGATCGTAGCCAAGAATATCTCCTCTGCCAGGGTAACACCACCTTCCATGTTTTACCCTGTTTTTTGGTAAGACATAAGGGCCGAACTGTTTTGTGATGCTTTGTGAAAGTCACTGAGAAATCCGAGTCATTAGTTGATGATTGGTGACCTCGTTGCTGTTCTAAATGTTGATCACTATATCGAAACCTTTCAATGCATATATAAGGTGCGTTTGATTTAATATTTTGAAAGCCTATAAGAAAAATGTAAAACAGCTTACTTTAAAGAGTTTTAGGTAAATACAAATGGGTTAGTGGACTGAGGCGGCTCCCGGTGATGTCCTGTTGTGCTCATTTTGAAAGTTGAAGGGCCTATTCATTAATCAAGCATTGTAATGTTCTGGGGTGTTTGGTGGGAGCCATGGACGAGTTGGGCTTTCGTTCTTAAGAGGACGTCGTTGAAATTAGGTTGGACCGAATTTGCTTTTCAGTTGGACTTAAATCGCTATTGATAATGGGCTCCGGGTGCCTTGAGCCGAATCTCGTTTGTGGCCCAAACCCGTGAGACCAGATTTTGGCCCATATTCGACCAGGCTCAGGGGCCCGGCCCGAATCCTTATTTTTGGAATAAAAAATTATTTAAAAATAGAAAATTTTAAAGTCCTGAAAATGTAAATGTCAATTTAGTTTTAAACATTTTGACTTGGTGCCAATTCAATTCTAAACCTTTTTGACCTAGCTGCAATTAATCATTCAAAATGGTAATTTGGTCAGTTGTATATCATTTGAAGTGTCGGATATTTTGACGGACAACATGGCACTGCTAACCTTTTTAACGTATTTAATTGATAGGTCCACTTGAAAAATTTTAAACACTTTGTAGTCTACTGTGGAATATGAGTGGAAAAATCATTATCTTGTTGTTAAGTTACTAAACAACTGAGGAGGCCTTTTTATTCTCCAATCTAAAAGCACTTAACAATCTATTAGTGTGTAACTTGATCAAGGTAAAATCGTTGTTTGAATTACTAATGGTTGATCGGACAAAAATGTGAGTAGTAATATTTTACACATGTAAAACATATTTTGGAGCTCACCTGGCGCAGCCGAGCGGTAAGACTCCTTTTTCGTTGACGCAATATGATAATGACATGAAAAAGTCTTTTTTTAAGGAACTTGTGTGCCCACTGGGGCTAGGCACGATGTTCCAACCTTCCAAAATAGTAATGTCAATTGACGCAGATTACATCACAATGCTTTGCATCAGCATAACATTCCAGTCGGCAAAATGTTCAGGGGATGCGGCTCCTGAAAGCTTGACTCGCCGGAATCAACCCCCAAAACCAGAATGAGCGGAGAGGGTGGGCACAGCTGGTCTTCTCGCATGAAGGACCGGTTTCAGCAGGAGCAAACTCTTCTGAGGCCCTCGGCCGGCACCAACTCTTGCTACATCTTCAGAGCACCCAAGAGCCAGGTGGAGAGCAACCCCAACGCTTACAAGCCCCATATTGTGTCCATTGGCCCGTACCACCACGGGACACAGCAGTTGAAGATGATGGAGCAGCACAAAACTCGAGTGTTCGCCACACTGCTCGATCGGACCAGTGATGATGATGGCGCGGGCCTGATGATTACTTCATGGCTGTTGCCTTGCGGGAAGATGAAATACGGGATAGCTACTCAGAGGCCCTCAATTGTGAAACCTCGGATTTGATTGAGATGATGGTTCTCGATGCTTGTTTCATCATCGAGTTCTTCCGCGTCCAAACCGTCGAAAAGAGGATTCCAGACTATGATGACGACCCCTTGTTCTTCACGCCATGGATTCTAGCGGCCCTCATGATTGACCTCCTCATGATTGAAAACCAGATCCCATTCTTCGTTCTTCGACAGGTCTATGCATTATCCATGTCTCCTTTTGATGGTGGTCGCTCCATCCAAGAGATTGCCATACTGTTCTTCAACCGCGCGCTCCAATGGCCAGAGGAACATCTCCGATGCACTTCGGAGCCCCCAATATCACGCACTTGCTCGACTTGTTCCGACTGTGCTTGGTCGGCCAATCTGATGACAAAAGACGCCAACAGCTCGATGAAAAGTTCCAAACTGATGCCCTCCGTGAATTATCTGCTTCTCGTGGGGATAAAGTTTGAAACAAGGAAGAGCCAGAACCTAATAGACGTCGAGTTTGATCACGGAGTGCTCCGGATCCCTCCTTTGACTGTCGACCTTCTCACCAGTTCCTTCTACCTCAATTGCGTGGCTTATGAGCAGAGCTACCATTACTGCTCCAAGCACATCAGCAGTTACGTGGTCCTCATGGGAGGTCTCATGGGCACCGCAGCGGATGCAGCGTTCCTGTCTCAGTGCGGCATAATCACGAACCTTCTAGGGCCCGACGAGGAGGTCGCACGGTTCTTCAGTGATCTCGCCAAGGATGTCCAGTTCGATTTCAGGAGAACTACCTGGCCGAATTATTCGAGAAAGTCACCCGGTACCGTCGGAACAAGTGGCGCATGTGGTGGGCAGGAATCAAGCGCGAGTACTTCAGCAGCCCCTGGTCTTTCATTTCGGCTGCCGCTGCTTTCATTATCGTAGTTCTTACAGTTATCCAGGCCTTCTTCACCGTTTATATTTATTATCATCCCAAGAAGTGACCCAGCTCTGCGACACAGCTTCAGAGAGATATATGATGTTGATGTACCATCCGTGTAGTTTGGAGAAATCAGACCAGTAAAGTCTGTGCTTCATATCCGGGTTTTGCTTTGGCTGCTGTACTCCTAATTCATTTTAGATTGCTTAAACTTAATTACATCTTCATCACTGCAAATAGATTAGCAAATTTGATGAAGAGCACCGCACTAACTAGAGAATTTAATATTAGTGCAACCGATCCAAGTTGACAGACAAAGATTTCTCGTACGCATGATCATTGTCGGTTCAAAAGAAGAAATAATCACTAATGGACCATAGAAACAGCGAAGTATTAGGGATCGAATTGGGAAAATGGACACAAACTAGCTGAAAGGTGGGTTTTTTTCAAAGCTGAGAACGATCTTTAAATGAGAATGAATTTCCTTAATTATGTTTACCGTTTTGGAATTTCAGCTGAGTAAAAAGTTGTTCCTGGGTCCATGTGGATCTCTAAGTTCAAGATATAATTCGTATATTTAAAAAAAAAAAACTGATTTTACCCATTCAGTAATTCACGCCTTGCACGGACAAGCCATTCGGTTCGGTTGGGGCTGAACTTTTTGTTAGGGCCGAGTATACCCACTAGACTCCGAAAAGTGAGGGCCGACCCATTCGACAGGAATCAAATAGAAAAAACCCTTCATTTTATTTGTTCTTTTATGTAATTGGTCTTATTTATTTATTCGAAACTTTTTACTAGTTTAGGTATCATGCGTATAAATACACCAGTAGTTTTCCTCTAAGATAAATAAAAATTACTGTTCCATATTTGTGGCATACTGTAGCAAATGTAATTGAAGGAGACTTTCAAAATAGGTCTGATCAGTAGGCGACGAACATACATGTCAATTACATTAAAAACTACTGTTCATTCTTTGTAGCAATACTATAGCAAATGGAAGACAGGTCGTCATAAATAATTGTCGGCCATGAGTGTTGTATCACGGGTTTGCTGTCTTTTGCGTGACTGTTTGGCTTTCCCTTCCCCTGATGCCTGTGTGAGGCACAAAGATGCAATGTTTGAGGCAGACTCTCCTGAAGTAATAAAATCGTGTCTGCTTTCCGCTCGTCTTATTAAAAGTTTCTTCATCCTCCTCCCTCAAATGATCCGGTTCTAGCCTAAAGAGCATGCCACTAGCATGATATGATGAGATTTTATGAATACACTCTCCACTTATCATTTTATGAATTCTGTGGATCATAAATCATCTTAAACTTTAAAAGTTTATGAAATAGCTTGGTACTTAGAGACTAAAAGATAGTCCCTTTTGAAAGGCTAAGGTAGCCATGTTTGTAAGATAGCACATCTGTCTCAAGTATATATACTTATGATTTACTTCATAGCCCCATCATGGTAAATATATATTTCAATTTTTTTAAAAAAAAGAAAGGTCATTTAGTTGCATTTAGTCGTTTCCGGCAGTTTTGATATGAATTAGTCTAGCTTAATTTAATCTATTTTTTTGCGTGTCAATTGAAAGTTTGTTGAGTAAGATAGAAGATTTCTTTGGGCTTTATTGCACATTTGGGTGTATGATAATCTTCACTACTTGAGAGCAATTTCTTTTTTCAGAAATAATTTTTTTATTTATACTCACGGGGAACAATTTACGAGTAAAATAATGCATTTGATAACTATATAAAATTTCTACTCTTGGAATAGAAAAATAATAAAAATGCATTTGATAAGATTTATAAATTTTTGTATTTATTCGTTTTTTTCTTCTTTTTCATCCGGCGATCGTCGCATGATCGCTAACCGGCAACTATCGTCGCCAATCGCCGCCACACGTACCCGCCCATAGCCCATCGGCCGCCATCCCCTCCCACGGTCGCCCGTTCGCCTCCCGACGGCCGGCCGGTGGCGCGGTTGGTGGTGGCGACGACAAGTTGCCGGTGGTCGGCGGTGGCGATGGTGGTCGATGGCAATCGTCGACCGGCGGGGGTGGCCAATGGGCTATGGGTGGCAACCGTGCAGCGGTGGGCTATGGGTGGCAACCGTGCAGCGAAGCGGGCGGCGATGGTTGGCAATCGAGCGGCAGTGACGACGGTCGCTAGCGATCGGGGGCTATGGCGACAATGGTAGGTGGCGGCGACGAAGGAGGAGGTGGTCGGTGGCAACGATGGCGGTCGGCTAACGATGGCCACGGGTGACCAAAGGTGGCTGGCGGTTGGCAGCGGCCAGCGGTGGCCACATCAAGGAAGAAGAACACAAGAAAAATATAAAAGAAAAAATTTCCTTATTTTTAGAAATTGTTCTAGGGAATAAGAAGCTATTTTTTTCTTATTTATATTCCAAATCTATTCACCGATTACTTTACATTCCGGGGAATAGAAAAGTAAGTTGTATTACTAAATAAATTTGTGTTCTTTTTTTTTTGTTTAGGGGAGCGAAATAGCAATTGAGAGAAATAGAAATATTATACCATATAGGCCACTTTTACTTCACAAGAATCCTATGACGAGACCATGTTTTAATTTTGCCAAAAGAACTCAGTTTACTTTTTCTTTTTCTTTTTTTCACATTCACCTTACTTTATTATTATTATTATTATTATTATTATTCTTATTATTATTATTATTATTATTATTATTATTATTTATGATTGTGCAGTTATGCATGACAACATATATATGCATATTTAGGAATAAAAAAATGAAAAAGATTGGATTAAACAGCTTTTTTTTTCCTCTGAAAGACAGAAGGTGCCACTAACGGGCATATAGTAAATTAAGCATAACCAAGCCCCTGATTCGAAACCTTTGGTTTGCATAAATAAGATGAGCCCCTACATATAACTTGACTTCTAACTGACCAAAAATAGGTTAGTAGCAGTTCTACTCTCATTTAATAAATCATTAAGTTGCGATTCATAAGGTTTAGGAAAGTTAATGCGAAGACTCAGCATCTCCTGGCGAGGGGCTATCTCCGCTTACTCAGCAATCCGTTAAACCACCCCTAGGTCTGCCTCGATTAGCGTCATGACAATTATAGTGCTCAAATTAAAATTTAGATATTTAATAGATGTAGTAGTTACCTTACTGGTCCAGGCTGTCATTCTTCTAATAAATAGGTGTAATTCCAAAAAAGTGCAGTTGTTTTTCCGCTAGATCAAATTTAGGAGATTTTATATTTTCTCTAGAGTATTGTTAAGTCTGTTTTAATTGTAGCATTAGAGAAACGCTGCATGGAAGACAACCCATGAGTCCAAGCACATCTAAGCCGAAGGGTTAATGGCTGGCTGACCGTGAACAGAGGCTTCACGCATGTCAAGTTTTCTGAAAAAGTTGTTTCCAAAATTATAAATATTTTCCTAATCTTTTTTTCTTTCTAAAACCCAGTTTCATAAATGGCCAAAAGGATGATAATACATTTGCCTAACTAGGCCAAATAAGAACATCGCTCCATCATTTCAAAGTTGTTCACGCATTATCAAGTGTAATGTCGTTTAGGGTATGTTTGTTTCACAAAAATAATACTATTTCTGAAAAATATTTTCCAGAAAGCTATTTTACAGGAAAACGACTTTATTTTTCGATATTTGACTAAAACTTGAAAAAGACCTAAAAATTATTTTCTATCGTTTGATAAGGAATATCGATGACAGAAAATAATCAAAAAATTCGTATGTTTAATTTTTTTATTTTTATATATATTTGTTCTTTCCTTTTTTTTTTTTTTTCCTTTGTGCTTCTTCCTTGGACAATTATCAGCCATGGCGATAGTTGCCACAGATTACCTCGCCCAAGGCTGACAAAGCTCGAGCCTCACTACCAGAGGCCGCAAGCTCGCTTGATGTGAAGAGGCTCAAGCCTCCCCACCGAAGGTCGCAAGCTTGCTAGCCTCGAGTGAGCTCAAGCCTCCTCGCCAAGGCCGCAAGCTCGTCAGTCCGTGAGGCTCGGGTGTCGCTACTAAAGGGCACAAGCTCACCCAATCGGTGAGAATTGAGTTTACAAGCCTCAAGTGAGCTTGAGCCTCAACATCGGAGGGGAGCAAGCGATGTTGAGGCTCAAGCTCACCAATCTGGCAAGGCCCAAGCTTGGGTTGTCATCATGATTGGTGATCGATTGAAACAAAAGAAAAATAACCACCGGGCGTGGCCACCCTTCCAACATGGAGGGAGGAGGTGGGGGTTTGAATCCCTATCCTTTCGAGAGAGATTGGGGTGGAAACGAATTAGTTTCGGAAGTGGGTTTCGACTCCACAGCACGTAAGGAAGTAGAACAAAATCGAGTGAGAGTTAGAATAGAAGTATAGTAGGACCAACAAAATAAATAAAATTAACAAGGACCCAAGCTCGAGCATTGAGCACTCGCCCATGGCCTTTGTGAACATCGGGCTTAAAGGTTGGGACCAGAGCTTGAGTGTTAGGGATTTGAGCACGGCCTTTATGTCGAGTTCAAGTGTCAGAGCATTGAGTATGGGCAACAAGGATTCGAGCCCAACCTCAATGGACCTAGGTGTGGGTGCTGGGCACCCAGGCCCAAGCACTAGGGTCTCGAGCACGACTGATGGACCCAAGCTCGGCCACCGAAGACTAGTCCTAAACAGGGACTCAAAAATCAACGTTGGGATTCCGTGTTTAAGCGTAAAGTTTCTAGTCTAAACGCAAATATCTAGTCATGTTTTGAAAAACGTTTTCTGGTTCTTTCAAATAGGAAATAATTTATTGAATATAAGTTTCGGTAGGAAAACATTTTTTATCGAACCGCTGACTTGTTTTTCTAAGTGAACCAACCACTGCAAAATAAGGAAGATATTTTTGAAAGATATTTTTTGGAAAATATTTTTTGCTTAACAAACTATCCCTTAGTCAAATTGCACGTGTATACACTCAGCAATTAGAACTCATACATATCTACCACGTCGTTATGCATATTCTAAGGAACACACAAACACAGCACATGGAGTCATGCCGGGGCATAAAGTGTCGTGGAACTTTCCTTGTCGTTGCTCTATAAGAAAAATCGAAATTGCACTTATAGTTTCAAAAACTGTTTGACGAGTGCGCCTCAGAACCTTGATTGGAAAATATAGTACTAAAAGGGCGTGGATGCTAAACAACCTCTCCC